>QEPC01001471.1:2415868-2449184 GCA_003113815.1 Sphenodon punctatus | reverse complement strand
ATTCACTCCCAGAGGAGGCTCGGCTGGCTCCCACTCTCCTGCTGTTTCGGCGTATATGTAAGACCTGGCTGTTCCGTCAGGCTTTTGGGTGGGGGTGGGGTTTTTCCCCACGTATTAAATTGGTTTAAAATTTTTATATTGTTTTATTGAGTGCTGTTCACCGCCTCGGGCTGCCCTGTGAGCAGGAGGGGCGGAATATAAATTTTAAATAAATAATTATTTTTTTAAAATAACTGTCGGCTGGATTTGGGCCAGGAGTCATCCCATCAACAAAGGGACCTCCTTTGCCCTTGCAGAGCTAGGCAACCCACTTGCCATCCTCTTCCCCCAGGTGACCTGGATGAGGATAAATCCCTAATTGGCTTGTTTCACAAACTTACTCATCCTTACTGCCACACCCTTGCTTGTGTTCCCTGTTTTCCTGCAGCTGTCACTTAATCAGCCTCCCTGCCCTCCAACCCCTCTTGTGGTTTTCTGAAAGGTACAAGGGGCTGAAACTTCAATCTTAGCATGATTGCATTGAAACATGGCTTTGGTGTCAATGTTTGGTCTTTGCCGTGGCATTGTGCTTCCTTTGGGCATTGCCTCAATGTTTATGTATTTCCAGACAAACATTCTTATGATAAATTTATTTCCCCCCACTATTCTGTTTCTGTACAAAAGGGATGAATGACCCCTTCATTTAAAACTGGCTGCCAAGAGCTTCTAAACCTACCCGTTCTGTAGTTTGGGAGAGTGGGATTAACTGGCTTGGAGGTGTGGCGGTCTCGTGATTTTTATTTATGCCATACATGGAATCTAAGCACAATAGTATCCTTTTAAAAATCATGACATTTAATTGGGAGATGAAGCAGATTGCTTAATTTTTTTAATCTAGCTGACTTTATACTCTGACAAGGCATGCCTCTCCCTTGCTCATGTGTAAATGTTAGCCTTTTCCATCGCCATTTGTGGAAACCTGTGCAAATTTTGAGGGAAGGAATTGTTTTAGGAACTTGGTGTCATCTTTGCATGATGATTAAGCATCCTTTATCTAGGATCTTTGGGTTGGGAAGTAGGAACTCCTAGGCATCTAGATTGAGTCATTTCCTATCCCACAGGAACACAATTTGTAACACAAAAACTTTACTGTGGCTGGTACAAATTTTGTGTGGCAGTTTCAACAAGAGAATGGACAATGGCTTAGTCTTTCACCACTAAAGTTGGCTCATCTGAGACAACACTGAGGAATCTTTTGAAGACCACAAAAAGGAAAGCTAATGTCTACCTTTTTTTTTCCTGCAAAAGGAAGGCTTTAGTCTTCAGGACCGATTCTGGCTGCTCTGTCACACACAACACTACAGTCTCTAGCCTGTAGAGGCTAGAGGCTGTTTGCTTCCCCTTTTTCCCCAAAGGAGGACTTAAACAGAATCTGCATTTTATAAATGTAGTTCCATGTAGCACTAAAAATAATGAAAGCTGGTTTCCTAAAGGGGACAATGCAGTGGAATTTCCTTCCCCTACAGAAGGAACCGCTTCCTCTCCATGTGCACATGTTGCTATGAAATTTTGGGCCTCCCTTCTCCTCTACCAAATTTGGCTGGCATCAGCTTGCAGAATCAAAAGTTAAGGGAGAAAGCAGACATAGCATATTGCATAAGCAGCCTTTGCATAGGAAACCAGGCTAAAAAGCGCTAAACAGTGGTATTAACTTTGTGTGCAAAGCTGCACTCACAGGTGTAATACCTTATTTGGCCTTCTCAACTTGGGACTGTCCAGGGTCTGTCTTAGGCTGAATTTAATGGGCTGTCCACTATGATGGATCTTGTAAGATGCTACTTGTGCCCCTGTTGATGGCTAAGAGAGACCTGTGGGAGGCATTGCAAATACATCCAGGGTGGGAGTTTTCCCTTTTGTTCTGACACTTATTCTTGGCTTTCTTTAGTGCAACATACCTCAACACGTGCAACTGCAGTTCAGCACACTCTGTCCATTACTATAATCCAGACTTGAGATTTTTCTAGGCTTCCAGAGATGACTCTTTATTTTATTTTATTCATTTGTATCCTGCCTACTTCTGCCCCAGGCAGCTTTGTAAACTGCCCTCATGTTATGCAATTTTTTTGCATTTCCTGAAGGATTCCATTTGTAGGCATTCTATGGAAGTGGCTTATTAGGAAAGTTCAGTTCTCAATATGGGCTATTCTTTATGTATAATGCTTGCCTTTCATTTGGTAGCATGAAGGTGCTTAAAAGTAGAGCAGATGAATTTTCTATGAGACAAAGCTAGTTTTCTTTTGGCTACCAACAGGATTCGTTTCCAGACTTGCCAATATAAACCGCTCTGGAGATCTAATTGCATTTTGTGGGATTGTAGTCTGTCTTCATCCTAAAGCACCTAGTTACTTGCAGCTAGCACATAATTATCTTCATAGATGGTTGTTTTGGAAGGGTCCCTGTGGAGTTCATTTGATTTAAATCTTCCCTTAATATATCTGAGCCTTTATAGTTTCAGCAATTAATACTGCTGTTCTTGCCACTAGAGATGGAGCTTTGTGTCATAGAAACCAAGCCTGCTGGCATTTGCAGGTCCTGAAGAACTGAATGCTAGATGTGCTCCTCCATTTGCTTAATTTAAATCTCCAGTAGCTTTGGAGCAAAATATTGTCCTACCAAAGATGCAGGGGACTGATGTTGGAGTGAACAGATCAACATTCCTGTGGCAACAGATTTGCATCAGAGGCTGAGTTCAGGCTTCCCTGAAGCATTTTCAGACTACGTTTTGGATGAGATGAAGCTTGGGCTTTGTGCAGCTGAATGAGATGTCTTGGATTTCTGTAACGGGCACAGTGGGAAGAAGTAGGGGGATCCTTTTAAGAGCAACAAGGTAGGGAAAATAGCGGCTTTCTAGAGGAAGCCTATGTAGCATTCTAGAAGAAGCCAAAGTGTTATGCTCTGGAAGTGGCACAAAAATGACTCGCTGCCATGTAAATCTGGAGACCTTTCACCCGCCATGGGTGTATGGGAAACATAGCATTAGCTGGTCCCTGCCCATTATAGGAGCTTTATATTTTGTGTCCCATTGTTTGTGGAGACAGTAGGCAAAGGGAGATGGGCAAGAAGACTCTTGCTACAGTAGTTCAAGATCATACATGTTGCCTTATACTCAGGGCACGATAGGAGAGAATGAAGATGTTGCCAATTTGAATGCGTGTGTGTGCTTACTCCAGTAGAAAACCTTTTGGCACGACAGTCCAGAAATAATCCTAAGCAGTGTATGCAGGACATTAGCCTTGACTTAAAATAATTCTCCTTGAGAATCTCTCCATTGATGCCGACTGCCAGTGGGGCCGATCCTATGTCCCGCTTATTCCACACTTAGCATTGCACGCACATGCAGGCAGTTCCTGTGAAGCATAATGTGCCCACAATGGAGGTGTGCACGAGATGTACGGGGCATGGGATCAGCCCCATTGCGCGTACAAGAATTTCTGGAAAAGTTTCATGTCGCAGATGAAAGTGTTTAATCAGCTTTGAGGAATACACTTTTTGGTTCTCTACCTGACCCTATTTTTCTGCATTGAATTTCTGGAAGGGGGTGGGGGCAGGCAGTGAATGGCTGAGTGTGGTACAGATAGTATTATACAGACATCAACCAAGTATTCTCTGGGCACGGTTGTGGGAAAAATGGCGGGAAATATCTTCAAACTAATGATAAGGAAGATACATTGACAAATACCTTTTAAGTGTTGGAGAGCAGTAGTTCTACAACATGTCAGTTAAGTTTTTCCATAGTGGGGGGGAGGGGTGCTATTGCACTTGCTGTAAAGAGCTTCATTTAAGACTTTGACTTAGTGTCGAATGCTGTTGCAGTTGTCAGCCCAAAATTCATGAGGTCCTTCCAGTGGCCTACCCAGACCTGAACTGTTGTCCTTGCCTCCATTCTCTTTCACACCAAAAGTATCATCCATCCAGTACGTGGATCCACTGAGCTGGTCTCTGATTTCCTCGTATGGGAAGATGCTCCTCACAATCCAGCCCTTTAGATAAGGTTCAGAGACTTGCCTAGATTCCTATATGAGATCCCTCTTTGTCCCATTTACTCTTCTTTCCCCAAAGTCACTCCCCTCTTCTTTCCCATTGATTAAAACCAGCTGGCACCTCTCTAGTTTAATAAAAGTACCGCCATATTGAGTCATTTCAAAGGTCTCTCTGAGCCATCTGTCTCTAGTCGTAGCCTGCTTCAGTTGCTTTAGAGAAATGCACACCAGGTCATAATTGGAGCCGACGCGAATACCCTCAAAACCAAATCTGACGACATGAATGAGCCCAGTAGCAAACACTACTCAATTAAGCACCCATTTTTCTCAGTTTTGCGTATTTTGTTTGAGGGGAGCAAAGGGAGGTCTCGTCCTTGGACCAACTTGACTAATAACCGTTTCTGGACCCTACCCGCTAAGAACTTATCTAGTTGGGTTTTTTTTTTTTTTTAACCCAGTAATGTTTGACCTTTGCAACAAGCCCCGTCTGCTAAGAGTTCTGCAGGCTAATTATAATGTTCATTTTTATTTGTTAAAAACGCTGCCAGTTAATTTCATAGGGTGTTGTCACAGGGTGTGGCACCCCTTTTCCCTCTTGCTTTTTATCGCTTTTGCTTTGTTTTCTTCTTCCCTTGCCACCCCTAGCACACGTGTTTCAAGTATTGTGTAGAAAGAGTGG
This sequence comes from Sphenodon punctatus, assembly GCA_003113815.1. Lineage (NCBI taxonomy): Eukaryota > Metazoa > Chordata > Lepidosauria > Sphenodontia > Sphenodontidae > Sphenodon > Sphenodon punctatus. The sequence continues at coordinate 2,444,486 of QEPC01001471.1, read as the reverse complement.
GTGTTCTTTAGATGGACGGGCTGCCCTGGTGCTGGCCGTGCCAGCCCACTTCACCCCTGGGTGGCCTGTCTAAAGGCGGCCCACCAGATCTTGAATTAGAGCAGGTTGCGCCAGATGTTGAATTGGAGCAGCGGCCCTAGTGGCGGCGCTCTGGAACATCCTGGGGCACCAGCTCAAAGCAGAGCAGCAGTCCATCGGTTGTGCAGGCCCACGCTGCTGCTCTGCTTCCCGCCAGCCATTGCCCTGGGCAACAGCATAGTGTTGTGGATGCTATAGTGCACAATGCTGTGGCGTCGAGGGGAGGGGTTGCTGCGTGGGCAGGCTGGTGGAACCCGCCGGTTCTGTCTGATCGGACCCAGGTCGGGCTGGGAGCAGGAGAGCACCCCCGGAGAAGCTCGGCAGTGGGCAGCCTCATGTCAGTCTGAAAACATCCAGCGTGTGAGGGAATGGTCTGGTGCGGCACCCGTTTCATGTGTGGTGGTCACTTCTTTCCTCTCCCTGCTTGGGCTGGAGACTAAGTAAGATCACCTGATAGGAAAGAGACGAGGATTAAATGCCTTTCCTTTCGGATGATGTACGAATGAGGACCAATGAAAGCAGAGCCTCCAAAATAAGGGAGCCACCTCTGTGCACAAGGAAGGGGGTGTGGGTGCTGAGGCAGAGCAGGGCACCTGTGAAATGGGGAAGGCTGGCTATTCTGTTTGGGAGGGGGGGTTGGCTTTAACTGTTGCATATTCCTATTCTGGAATCAATTGCCCTACTTGGGGGAGGTGAGAAAATAAACCCCCTCTTTTTTAAAATCATTTACTTGTCTGCTGTGCACCTGTTGAAAAGCCAAGATCCTGACAAACAAAGGTCTAGGGGGGTAATAATATAATAAACAGAGCCGGAAAAGGCAAAACCTCCTATAAAAACAAATAGAACAAATTAATTTTAACGGCATAAAGAATGCACACAAAAAATATGCATGCAAAATGTTCTGTACATTTATCAACAGAAAAGTGTATCAGCAGCAACTAAAGACTCCATTTATAAATTGTTCTTTTCATGTATAAGAAGTCTTCTGAAAGACTCCTGTTCTCTCAATCCTCGACGCGTTTAGCTGAAAGCAGCTTCTTCAGGAGGATATAAGACTAGACAAAGTGCAATACAATACCAAGAAACTGAGAAATAAAATCTCTTAGAAACTAACATGCAACATGCTTTTTTTTTTGCAGTTTTTTGCCCATGGATTTTTTTTTAAAGCATGTTGCATATTAGTTTCTATAAGAGATTTTATTTCTCGATTTATTGGTATTGTATTTCACTTTGTCTAGCCTTATATCCTCCTGTTCTCTCAATCCTCTACACGTTTCGCTCAAAGCAGCTTCTTCAGAAGTCTTTCGGAAGACTTTTCTGAGGACTTCTTATACATGAAAAGAATGATCTATAAATGGAGTCTTTTTAGTTGCTGCTGTTACACTTTTCTGTTAAACTTATGGAACTTTTTGCGTGCATTCTTTATGCAGTTAAAATAAATTTGTTCTATTTGTTTTTATAGAAGGTTTTGCCTTTGCAGGCTCTTGTTTGTTGTTTGAAAAGCCAAGATCTACCACCACTCGGAAGCCCCTATGACAGCGTCCCCTAGTTCTAGTATTTTGACAGGGTAAATGGCTCTCTACTTGCTCTGCACCACTAATAATTTTGCAAATGTCCACCATATATCATCTCTAAGCTAAAGAGCCCTAACCTTATGAGCCTCTCCGTGTACAGAAGCTGCTCCAACTTCGATCATCCCAGCTGGCAGGGAAGGGAATTGCACCAGCTGTCAGCCACATTCAATGTTCCAGTCGGGAAGGAGGCTCCATGTCCCAGCTGTGAGCCCCTCCCACCTCCTTCCCAGAGCAGGACTGGCAGCTGGTGCACAGTTGTCTTCCATCCACAGTTGGGAGCTAGGAGGGAGAGAACCGACAGCACGCCCATGTGTTGGTTCATATGCCAACATGTGGGCATGTATTAGCCCAAATGTCTCCCCACACACACCCCCGGCATCTTGGGAGGATGCCGTATAGGGGTGCCGGACTGGGAGCGCATGCGATACAAATTACCAGTAGTAGGTCTGCAATTTCATATTTGAGTTAATTCAGAACTCGGGGGGTAAATACCATCTGGTCTCAATGATTTGTTACTATTGAATTTGTCTATTTGCTCTAGAAGCTCTTCCAGAGTCATGTTGATTTGTGGCAGCTCTTCCGATTAATCACCTACAAAGAACAGTTCTGGCATGGGTTTCTTCCAAACATCTTCTGCAGTTGAAGACTAAAGCAAAGAATTCATTCAGCTTCTCTGCAATGACTTTATCCTCCCTGAGCACCCCTTCCACCCCATGGTCATCTAATGGCTTCTTGCTTCCGATGTACCTAAAGTTATTAGACTTTGCTTCTTTAGCAAGTCTCTCTTCAAATTCTCTCTTGGCCTGCCTTTATTAACATTTTACTTCTAATTTGCCAGTGCTTATGGTCTTGCCTATTTTCTTCATTAGAGCTAGCTTTCATTTTAATTTTTTTATTTTTAAAAGGATGACTTTTTGGCTCTAACGGCTGCCTTCACATCACCATTTAGCCACACTGGTAGAGGTTTGACCCTCTTGCTACCTTTTTTAAATCTTGGAATACATTTAATCTGGGTATCCAAGATGGTGTTTTTTAAATAGACTGTTTGCCCGTGTACCAATTTTCATGAGAGATTCTATACCATGTGAAATTACCAATTACCAAATTACTACATCCCTCAAAGTCTGCTGTACATAACCCTGTGTTTGCCTTGTCTCCTTCAGCTCATCCATTCTAGATTCCTGCTGGGCTACATGCCCATGTTGCTTTATCTCCCCCTTCTCTCCCCCTTCCCCCCCGGCACATGAAGTCACATGACCTTAAAAGAATCCATGCACACGACGCAATTACATGTTAAATTAACTTATGCACATATTCAATCTTGTGTAATACAAAACTCGCGTTAATGTTGGAGCCTTACCCTGACATCTGTGGTGAATATCACTGAAATTTCCATGCTGAACGTGAAGATGCATGCATGCATTACACAGTTTCATGTAAGAAAGAAAATAACATGAAATTGTATAATGTGGGCAGTCAGTCCCCATGCCTCTTACAGACATTTAATCCTCACTTTTTTTGTTCTAATTCTAGATTCCTTATATTAATAGCCTCCATTTTTAAAGTTAAATGTTTTTGTTCTTCCTCCAGTAACTGTCACATTTGATTATATTATTTTTTTATATATATATAGCATACACACCCCTGCCATGGCACTCTGAGTGCTTCACAAAGACCTAATTAACACAATCCTCACAACAGTGATCTCTATTTCCAAGCAGCTCCACCACTGTTGCCTCTTGCACCAGGTTCTGTGCCCCACTTGGGACTAGATCTAAAGTAGCTCTTCCTGTCATTGGTTCTAGGACCAGTTGCTTCAAGAAGCAGTCATTTATGGCATCTAGACACCCCTATCGTGCTCTGAGGAGACATTCAATATTAGCGTAATTGAAATCACCCATTAGGTTTCTGACTTTAGTAGCCTGTCTAATCTCTGTTAGCATTCCATAGTCTGTCTCGCCATCCTGGTCGGGGACAATAGTATAGCGTCACTGCTATACAGTCATGGAGGTTCTAGACTCGAATCTTTTCCAGCAGCCTAAATTGAGCATCCAGAACCTTTCTCCTATACTTCCCTATGTCAGTGGTACCCACGTGTACCACAACTAGTGGCTGCTCCCGAGCACACTCTAAAATCCTATTTAGGCGTGGGATCTGCTACATTTGCACCTGTTAGGTAATTTGCCAGGCGGTCCTCATGTCGTTACAAACACAACTTTATATTTCTAACAATCAAATGACTTTATTTAGTGAGCAATCTTTCTCCTATCAGCTAGGGCTCCCTCCCCAGAGAGCTGCAAAAGGATACCATGACTTCTAGACGGTGGGTTCCAGATATGGAGTAATTTTCTGCCATTCCTGCGTGATGCCCTTCTTTTCAGAGACCTTCATCCTCTGTAACAGCACAGGGGCTGGCTACAGTGGAGGTGGGGACTGCTTTACTACATCCCTCAAAGTCTGCTGTACATAACCCTGTGTTTGCCTTGCCTCCTTCAGCTCATCCATTCTAGCTTCCAAGAACCATACTCTTTAGCTGAAGACGGTAAGCTGCTTGCAGTGGGTGTGTACACGTACAGCCTCCCTTTATGAGGAAGGTAATCATACGTGTTGCTCTCGGCGCAATAAACTGGATAGTTCCCATCCAGCTGCTGCATCTTGTAATTAAACTGGGAGAAGAGGTAAAGTTTAGAGTCTGATCGTCGGGTGTGTGAAATTTGCCTATGTAGCGTCCGGATTTCTGTTTGTCTACTTCTCGTCTTCTCTCTGCAGCTACTCTCTCTCCATCCTGGGTTTTACTCATTCCATCCTGGGGCTTTTGCACGGGAAACCTAAGCTTAATCTAGAGGTGTACTTTGCTGAGAGCCCCTAAATAGCTTGTGGAAAGCCCTCTGGCTGGGAGTACCTTTATCAGGTGCATCTTGGGACACAGCCCTAACTTGGAATAGGATCTAGCAAAAAGGTTTGCATCCTGTTTTAGAGGTCCGCCACAAAGGTGTAGGTTTCCCCAAGTGTGGCTTGACTTCAACATCATTCTACTCACTGATTCACCTGCTTTTAATTTGATATGCTTTGCTACAACTCCTGTTGCAGTTGACAGGAGCAAGAATGATCTGTGGCTGATGATCCTGCTTCAGTAGGATCTAGGGGTGGAGGTGGGTTGGATAAAAGGAAATTGGCTTGTGGGACAGAAGTGTTTCCCAAAGGGGAAAACTGGTAATGCTATCCCTCTACAACAGCAGGGCAGACCCTAGTGAGTAAGGGCAGGAGATTTACTCTTTTGTAAATCCACAGTTACCTTGAGATAAGTGATGGGTGAGTCAGTGTGTGTGCACGCACTGAAGGAAACCAACTATTTGGATGGATTGAATATAATCTTGATCACTACTACATTAATAACGATAATGCCAAAGGACCAGCCAAAATTGTGCTATTAACTATATGATCAAATTAATAGAGCAGAGGTTCCCAAACCATGGCTCGTGACCTCAAGTGGGGTCACGCCATCTATGGAGAGGAGATTGCAGTCCCAGTCAATATTGGGCATATTTGGTACTTCTCAAACTAGGGTAAAATGGGCAAAAAGTATGGGAACCCCTGTAATAGACCATCACTGCTTTGAAGAGCATACAGCCTAAAATAGTTACAATGGATGTGTTTTTCACTAGTGTGTTTAAGCTCATCTCATCCAGTACAGGATCATTCCCTCATATTGGTGATTCGTCTGCTTCTGTTTTATCAAGCATACCTCTCAGGTGTCCTGGATTTTCCAAGAAAACGGCTTGTAAAGTCCTGCATTAGAGAGGGAGGGGTGTGGGGGGCACTTTGCAAGCCATCAGTGGGGACAATGAGTTGGCTTTTCCAGCCTGAAAGAGCCAAGCAGGTTTCTCCAGGCAGCCCCCATGCTATAGATAAAAGAACCTTAAGTTTCCTTCTTAAAAACACTAACCAGCTTCTTTGTTGGACTCATCTGCCAGAGAACCCAAACAGGAGGAGAAATGACTGAAATAGGAAGGAAAGCTTTACTGGCAAAAGGAGGGCTATGTAAATGGTAAAACTCGCTTGGGGGTGGGGTGGGGATGGAGGCCAAGCAGTTAAGAGAAGTGTTGGGATAGAACTTAGACATAGACTGGCAAGGGAAGAGTTTGGTTTGAGAGAGTTAGTGTATGGATGAGAGCCTCGAACTTTGAATTTGCAAATATGTATATATGCAGATTATGTCCCATATTGTCGCACATTTTGAGAGTTGCTCTTCCTCATTTCAGAGTTCAGGGGTTGAGAGGTATTATAAAGGACTTGGAGATGGTGATGCTTTTGCCAATTCTCTTCCACAGAGATCAACAGAGCATGTTTCCATATACTTGCTCTGTTTTCCCTTGCTCAACTTAATCCCATTATTCCTGGTTATACCTCCCTATGTCACAAAGGAATATCTAGGAGATCCTTGTGGAAAGCTTTCTGGCTGGGAGTAACTTTTTATCAGGAACATCTTGAGACACGGATTTTCCCTTGGATTTTTATTGTGCTTGTTTTCTAGGCCCTAATTAAAACGTTTAGCTTAAAATGGAGGTTTCTCTCTCAAAAAACCAAACCCCCCCACCCCCACCCCCCCATGTGTATAAACAATTAAATGGCATGGCCTTTTTTAAAGATGGGAACACCTAAAATGGTGCTCCGCTGCTGGGGGTTATTGAGACCTACCAGTAAAAGTGTTAGCCCCTGACGATGTGCATGGCAACAAGCAGAGGAAACATTTTGCAGGACTGTGCCCAAGGGCAGCACAATAACAAGCCTGGTTCCACTCTGAAGGACTCTGTCTGGCCGTTAGGAAGGATGGAACATGGTGAACTATGGATTAGCTTGCAAATACACATGTGCTGCCATAATCTTATTTTTGTGGTATCAAGCCAAGAGGCATAGAAAAACATACTCGGCACGAACGGCCACAATCAATCACTTAGTTATTTCAAATGTTGTGCCAAGCTTTTAGAAACTTCCCCAAACATGGCGTTTCTATTGAACCTGACAACGTATGAAGCAGATTCAAAATAGTGGAAGAATTTGTGTTTTTAAATTGCAAAAGAAATCTAGCAACAAGGACTGAACTGAATAAACTCTTGTGCAAAAAAAGTTGCTGTTTCCATCCGAAATTAAAGTGAAGTTTACCTTTTGAAATGAGGATTGAGACTTGCCTTTGGAATACAGTTACAGCTGCATGGTAAGGAAATTTTAATGCTGTTCTTTCAGTCCAATCTTTTTTTAAGATAACATGGGGGAAATATAACTTTCAAATGCCAAGACTAGCTCATTTGAACAGCAGAGCAGTACACCCTTTGTTTTCCTCAATGTGGTGGAAAAAAATGTGGTGGCCATCCTAAGCTGGTGATTGCTGTACTAGAGCATGGATCATTTGCATATGAAATTTGTAGGTTTAAAAGCCCCATTTGTTGACCATAACTGTGAATGTGAATTTCTGCAAGGAGTGCGTGTTTCTTTAATAAATCTTTTAAAGCATGCATTTAGCTTACCAGTGTCACCACCTAGTCTTTAATGAACCATCCCCAATACATATTTAGGCAGCTATGTAACTAATTTGTCCATCTTAAAAAGCATGCATTTCACATTACCAAGGCTCACCTTCTATATACCATGTCCAATATTTAGGATCATGTATATTATGTACAGGATCGGACTGATGTAACCCACCTGAGTGTGGCCCTACCCATTCTTTTGCTGCCCTAGGCTGTCATCTGTCTTTAGCTAGCATAGTCAGGCCTGGAGTCAGCATTCCCGCCCAGCCCACAGGGCAAATCCCGAGTTGTTACCTTTGCACTGTATGCTGGAGGGTGGGGACCACTGCTGTGTGCCCCGCCAACTCACATCTGGATTTCTGAGGCTTAATGAAGCTGACAAGGGGAAGAGGAGTCTGGCCAATTTCACCAATCATTGAGTGGAGGCTGGGCTCCTTGCTTGGCAGCTGACCATTGCGGGATAGGGAGCCCCTCCTAAGGGACTTCCTGTCCCCCTACAGTAGGGTTCCCTGTTCTCCTCTTGTCAGCTGCCTGGTGGGGAGCAGGAAGCCCAGCCAGCACTGAATTAGAGGCTTGGTGGATTGATCAGACTTCTCTTTCCCCCACCCTCCCCCCAGTCAGTTTCATTAAACTTCAGCAATGTTCACAAAGTACCTAAGGCAGCCCCAGTAGTTGAAAATGTCCATACTCGCCAAAATTTCCTATTTTCAACTTGAGTATTGCACCACTGAATGTCAACATTTGGAATTTCATACTCCTTTGAAATTGTTCTGTGGAAAGGAAACTTGGTGAAAACTTAAACTCTCATTTTGATCTTGAAAGCAATTTTTGAAATTTCCCCACTTAATTTAGTATATCTCTAATCCTGGAACTAACTGTTGGAAGGAATAGATTTCTCTTTTTTCTTTTTCATCTTACTAATGTGGCTCTACACAAGCAAGGATGCATGAAAAATACTTATTTACTCCAGGTAAATTGAAGAAATTTACCCCTAAATGCAAGGTTAGGTTACATGGCGTTGCAGACGTCTGTGTCTTTAGAGGAATGGCTATGCTTTCCAGAGAAGAGGCTGGTGCTTTTCTTAAGCCACCCACAAAGCTGGGTTTTTTTTCTTTATCTAGGAATTTTTTATTTAAAAAAAAAAAATTAACCTTGGTATCTGGGCACTTTGCACGATGACTTTTAGGGCAACCTTAGAAGGGATTCTGCATGGAACTGGGAGCATGACATTAAGTGCTGCTTTATTCTTGCACGGCTAGGGATGGGGATATGTAGGGAATACTGAAACTGGATAGGGAGAAGTGCATCCTGTTTATTTTTTTTACAGGCAAATTGAAATGAGCTTTTTTCCTTAACTGATGCAAGCACTGTGCAAAAAAGATCGTGCTTTAAAGCTAGTTCTGTGTTCCTGTCTCTGAAGTAGCAAAGGATCCATATCTTGCAACACTTAAAGAATAACCTCTTTGTAGTAACTTCTCTATTTTAGTGCTCCATGGCTTTCACTTCATTCTCCCAGGAGACTGAAATCTTTATCCACAAAACAGGTATGCCAGCTCCTCCCCACCAAGCAGTCTTGAGCCTGCTCTGGAAGACCCATCCCTGTGGGTGAGAGTAGTTGTCTGTACTTCAGCTCCTGGTTTCTCCAAGACTGGCGTATGGACCCAATGACGACGGTGCTGGGATTTGACATGCCAACACTTCTGCTGGGAATTTGATAGGAAGGCCCTTCCCTTACTCGTTTTATGCCACACCTAAAACAATAACAGTAGGTGACGTAAAGCTCTCCACTCTATTGCCAACTTAATAATGCGTCTTAAACATTGAAAAACAATGAAGGTTATTTAATATTTTTTATTTCTATAGTGCTTTCAGTGTTCAGAGGACTCTGCAATTCTTTAGTTCACCCTCACAACAACCTTGTGTATCATTCCCATTTAACAGATGGCGATCTGAGGCCAAGAGAGTGACTTGCCCACGGCCACCTCATGAGTTCATAGCTAAAATTGAATTTGAACCCTGGTCTCCCAGCATCCCTATGCTACACTGGGTCTTAAGTTATAAGTTACATTTTAATGACTTTCTTTTGCTTTTCTGAGGAGGGGTGTTAGCTGCTAGGGTAGCGGGTTGCAAGCCCACATGGGATAATGCTATATGTGGGTGGAGTTCCGTGTCTTTGTTACTGTCAGCTGTCGCAGAATTAGATGGTCTCAGTGGGTGGAAACAGAGGTGAGTCTGCTGCTGTGGCAACCCGTGGCGGGAAGCTGCGATGGATCTGGACCAAGTCGGGCCACTCACCACATGTTCCTCCAGCTGGGCCACTGGAGAAGGTTGGGAGACGCAGGAACATGCAGCTGTTCCAGTCACTGCACCGCACCTCACTCCACACCATGTTAGAAAGTCATGGTGGCCAATGATGGTGTGCCATGACAGACACCATCTGTCCTGATGGTGCGGAGCCTGACCTGGGCTGTGATCTGGAGCTAATCTGGGAGTCAGAGTTTGGGTTAGTCTCATGACGCAGCCTGGGGCAATCCTGGGCCAATGTCTGGCGGCCTCCCAACAGGCGTGCCGGTGGCTCACAGGTCAAAGTGTGGGAAAGCGGGCCACTGTTGCCTGTTTTTACCCAATGGGGCCCACATAGGCATAAGTCTGGGAACCACTGCTCTAGGGTTTCCCATCTCTTCTCCACAGCCACAAGTGCTATCAAGTTCTTACTGTAACTCAAAGTCCAGATTTCTTGTACTTGCATAACTTGAGGCACTCACTGAATGCATGGGTCCTGTAGTTTTAAAATTGAGTTGACAGCACTGCCACCTACTGAGCTGTCTGGTCTCTTTGCAACACTTCTTAAACCAGTAGGGATTGGTGTGAAAGCTTTATCCTGTTCACTACAATGTAAGATGACTCCAGAGGAGACCCTTTGACTAGGCCTTACTACTTGTGGTGAGCTCAAGCTGCTTAATTTACCAAAAAGGACAAAAGGTAACTTGATTTACGGTGTACAAGTGCTTCCATAGAGAGAAATATGGGGTACTAAATGTCCCTTTTAATCTAGCAAAGGGAGGACAAACAAGAACCAACAGCTGAATGCTGGGCAAATTCAAGTTGAGTAGGAGGCACAACCTTTAACAGTGAAGGTGATTAATCATTGGAAGAGAAGGCCTTAGCTTTCTCCAACATTTTGTATTTGTTTAGTTGCTCTACTAAAGCTTTTACGTTTTTCTTTAAAAACAATTTAACAGATTTGATAGAACAATAGCTGGAGGGAACGTAATTGCCCTATACTATACAGGATGTTGGCCTAGGTCTCTCTTCCCATTTATGGGGAAATAACTAGTTTCCCTAATTAGCATCGTCTTTTTCACTGGACTCTGGAAAGATACAGTAGAGTTGCATATCTGTTGTGGCTGGTAGCCACATGTTGTGCCAGCTTTGTGCTGTAACCCTTCTGTTTCACTTCCATGCCTTCCTCAGTTACATGCTTCCAGGGCTGCCAAACTGGAGAGCAGTTTTGCAAGATGGAGGCATGTTTCCTAGGTTTTAAGAAGCTAAAGGCTGGTTCCTTTGGCCATGCATGATGTGCGCACACGTAAAAGTGTATGGAGCAGGCTTTGTGGGGTTTCTCCTCGTTCCCTCATGATATAGTGCACCACGAAAAACTCCTTGGGGAACCTAAGTTTAGGTTCTGCATTTTGGTACTGGGCACTTGAAATCAGGATATTTGACTAGCTGGTGTTTTGTGAAGACCCAGTAGGGACTTGCTTTGCTGCTTTCAAGGGCATAGCTACAATAGGGACAAGCAATGCAGCTGCCTCAGGAGCCTGGGGCGCATCCACTCCCTGGGGCAGCTGCCACTGGGAGAGAAGACGGGGGGGCCCTTCCATCTTCTGTCTCAGGGCCCATTCTGTCCTAACTACACCTTGACTGCTTTATGTAATGACAGGCTCTTTAGCACTTGGATCAGAGGGACCTCTTCTGATAACGCAGGAGTAGGGAACAGTTTCCCTCCTGTGGGGCTTGTAGGAAATTAGCACAAGCGCCAGATAGGAGCTGGAGGCAGGGGTGTTGGAGGAGCGTGCTCAAGATGAAAGAAGGAAGGGGAAAGTCCAGATCCATGAATCCATCCCCTATCACTGAGGGCATGCTACTCTTTCTGCACCCTTTCCCAAAGCTCCCACTTCCACTGTTGGCAGGCAGGTAGGGACTGGATCCCTAGGTCAGCTCCAGGAGTTGGAAAGGAGACAAATAAAGGTTTCCCTCCCCTGTATTAACCTAATGTAAATGTGGCTTTGCTCCCCTTGAAGCTAATATTTTGTTCCTGAGTGTCACTTGCATGAGATAAGCATTGTCCAACATTTTTCACTTCCAGGATGTTGATCATGATTCACTTCTCCTAGCTTAATGGGAATTACCCTTTTTATTGTTCAGAGTCTGTCTTCAAGCTCAAGGATTTTTCAAGCCTGATACAAAGAGTGTGTGTGGTGTGCAGGATAGTTTCTTTCTATGCTCAAAATCTCAAGTATTTTTGTCTTGATCATGATTGATCTCCCTGTAATGGCTTCATTGTCTCTGTGTTACCAAAGTATGCAGTTTTCCCCATCTTGCTGCAAGTTTCTATAGTAATAAAGGATTTGACTTGCTTACAGGTGACAGCTTATCATTAAAGTACCTTGCTTTTGGTTCCTGGGATTCCTATCATCTTGTCCCCTTGTGGTGCCACATGAGACGTGTTCTCTATTTAAAATCCTAATCACTGGAAAGCAGCATCAGGAGGCTTAATGTTGGCTCAGGTCTGACCTATAGATGTGAAGGTGCATTCTTAATGGGCAGGGTGGGAATAGGCAACATGTGGATGCTGACACCAGGTCAACTGCTGATGGATCTCTTTCCTTTTAGTGCATGTTGGCCTGGTTCCATTTCACATACATGGGTTTTGGAGCTCTCAACAGCATCTGTCATCTGTGATAGGGCTGTGTAAGTTAATGTACACCTTGGTCTCAATGCATTTCCTTGTAGCAGGACTGTCAATGACTGTACAACTTCACAAAAGCCATGTAGAGGGTTTTGTCCTACATTCAGCAAAGACTCTTGCAGCGATTCATTCTGCAATACACTGTTCGTGCTCTAAGAATTCTAATCTTTTAACTAAGGCTCCTGCATAATCTTTGGAGAAAACCTAATAGGCCCTGTTGAAGGCCATGAATTTACATCATGCTCTAAGCTTTTCTCTGAGAGCCGTGGTTCCCAAAGCTTTCCTGTGATCCCAGTTTGAGACTTAAATAAAATTCCCTGATCCCAGACAACAAGACATACAAAGTGTATCAAATATCAATGCAACTCTGACCACATCTGCAGATGATGCAACCCTACTTGGGATCACTGCCCATAGCTTGGAAACCTCTGGAATTGGAGCATAGCATCCAAATTAATTGCAGGATAGCTGTGGTTTTTGAAGCTACCAAATAAGGTGAATGTCTTTATTGTGACAGAAACATGCCGTCTCAGTCAACTCTGTTCCAATCTATTTGAGTCATAGGTTTTATTAAAGAAAACTGGTTTCCAGATTATTTTTGTTCATGATTCACCAAGTTTAAATACGTTGCCATGTTTAATACAAAATCTAAGTTGCTTGCAAATATAAAAAGAGTCTAAGGCTGTTGGCCAGTAGAAAACTTAATTGGGAAAATAATTAGGAACATAAACTATCTTAAACTATTCTATATATTTAAAGGCAGAATAAACATTATTCTTTTTTTGACCTGCCTAATTGCACTATTTGCATTGCCGCTTTCATTTTCCAACAGAAAGATCTTTGGAATATGGCCTCCTATTCTATGGTGAGCAAGTTGATAGGAAAACTAAGATTCGTGGCCTGTGCAGTTGGTTGTAGGCAAACAGAAATGGGAAAATCAACACAGTAGAAGCAATATAGGGTCTCTTGTCGGGAAGAGGAGCTGGAGACAACTTTCGAAAGCAGTACGGTCTCTCCAATATGAAAATTCAAAGTTCTGAAGTGCCTATAGCGAGTGCCAATTATAGGCTGGAGGGAGTGACTTCTAAAACACTTAGAGAGGTGGTTGGTTTTTACAGATTTGATTATGTGAGGTGAGAGTGGAGAATTTGTAGGAGCTCCAGGGTAACAAGACTTGTATTACCTCATTGGCTTTCCAAACAAAAGATCCTTGGGATAGGTCCTCTAATGCTAAAGTAAGTGAGGAGATTTGTAAGGTCTAAATTAATCTAGAAAGCTAAAAACAGCCCCAAACCTACATTTGTGCTTTTCAGAAAAGCATAGAAAGGGGAACTTAAGTGTGAGAGTAGTTCAGCCTTTAACCTAAGTTCTAAGTCAATAGCAATGGAAGGCTTTCTTTGCACAGAATTGACACATTTTTAAAAATACTCTTGACGTTTATTGTCCACTCTGAAACGAGCTCATGTGACGGTCGCTTCCGAGGCAAGAGGAGATGGTTTTTCCTTCCTTTCAAGCACTCTTGGTGTTGCTAGGCTCGTTAGGCAGTCGAATTTGGGGCATTTTGCCCAGTGAAGAACTTCATTTTTCTATTTGCATTGCTTTCAAGAGACACAGATTTTTAAAATGGAACTGTTTATAGACCAAGTAGTTGCCCTGTCATGGTGTACTTGTAGTTTTAACAGACCTCATCAGACTTCCAAACTCTACAAGGCTTTGCTTATTGAGCTGTTTTTTTTTTTAAAAAAGCAACTGTGATGAAGTCCTAAATAATGCTGTGGTTGAGACTCAAATGGGCCTCCCATCTAAACAGCAGTGTAGCATCAGAAAGGGGCTTCAGAAGGGTATGGCAATGGCAGCATGTGTCATTCCAGTGCATAAAGGGGGGTCTGGTGGGTAAATTCAGGCCATGAGGTCACAGGAACACTAATATGGATACGAACGCTGCAGTCCTCCAACCACTTGAACTACTTTGAATTATTCCCATGGGGAGTCAGTGCAACTACTTTGGAGTGAATAGATTAGGAATGATGGCCTAACTGCCATAATAAACCAATCCCTTTTCACAAAGGGATTGGAGTTCCAATAGCATAAATTGGGTTTCTTTCTCCATAGCTCCCTGTGACATTTTCAAAGCAGCATGTTCCATTTTTATCATATTAATTCCCTTGGGAAAGCTTTGCCTTAACCAAGTTTGCCTGTAGGTTTGTACTAGAAGTAGCAGCTTTCTATTCCTGGCTGGTGGAAGGTTCTTTACTGGATGAAGTATTGCTTGTGAAAAGAATATGTGTATGCAAAACTTAAATATTTTATGGAGCTGGCTTTGTAGCCAAGTTACTGGAAACCATAAGAGGAAAGGTTTGGAAAAAACCTAGGGATAGGCCAGATGAGTTATTGTATCAATGACAATAGCAAACTTCTATAGGGAGGGTTGTATAATCAAAAGGCTTATATGAATGTTGCTAATGGATGGGGTTTAGGGATTGCTATAGGGTTCACTGACCTATAAAACTTAAACTAAAAGCACTTCTATCTTATCTCTTCCTTTCTTGCCTCTTTGTCTTAATTTTCTGTGCAAATTGTGTCCAGTGCATAGGAACAGGAGCACTGACTTTTCTGTATTGAAAGTATAAACTCTTACTTTCTAAGTTCCTTAACTCTAGCGACCTCAGATATACACAGAATGGAATTTTACACATGTTGGACAGAAATAAAAGAATCAAGCCACGACCAGAACGGTTCCAGAACTGCAAAGACTTGTTTGATCTGATCCTAACTTGTGAAGAAAGAGTCTATGATCAAGTAGTAGAAGGTAAGAACTCGAGTGGTTAAACTTATTTTGGTTACATCCCTAAGAAAAGGCATTTGTATCGAAACCCTGCTGGTTTTTACTATAAACCCATATCTGGGAAAAGACTAACTGTTCCAGATCATAAGAACACAAGTGCCATACTGGGTCCGACCCGTGGTCCATAGAGCCCAGCTTCCTGTCTCTGACGGTGGGCAACTACAGTAGCTTGAGAGAAGTAGTACAGGTCATGGAGATGTGACCCATCTCTTGCTAACCACTCCCAACTACCGGTAGCCAGAGGTTTAAGCCCCAACTAGTAAGCATTTATGGCTCTATCCTCTTAAGAATGTATCTAGTTACTGGTTGAGGCTAGTTATGGTGCTGGCTTTCACTGCCGCCACCTGACAATGAGTTCTACAAATACTTCTCCGCTGAGTGAAAAAGTACTTCCTTTTGTCGCTTTAAAATCTGCCGCCATTTAACTTCAGAGAGTGACCCCTTTTTTGCTTGTGAGAGAGGGCAAACTGTTCCCTATCTTCCACAGTCCACATGATTTTATAAGCTTCTATCCTATCTCTCCGCCCAACCCCCTTAATCGTGCCTTCTCCAAGCTAAACAGCCCTGACCTGTTGAGCCTCTCTTTGTATGGAATTCGATCCATCCCTTCTATCATCTTTGTTGCCCTTCTCTGAACTTTTTCCAATTCTGTAATATCTTTCCTGTGATGGGGTGATCAGAACTACACACAATATTCAAGGTAGGGTCGTACCAAAGATTTATACAGCAGCAGCATGATATTTTCCCATGCGTAGCGTTTTTGGTTTGCCTTTTTGATTGCTGCTGCACACTGAGCCACTGTCTTCAAGGAACTATCCACAATGACTCCAAGATGCTTATCCTGAGTTGTTATATCCAGATCAGAACTTAGCGTTGTGTGTGTAAATTGAGGATTATTTTTCCCTATGTGCCTCACCTTGCATTTATCAACGTTGAATTTCATTTGCCATTTTATTACCCATTCACTTAGTCATGCAAAATCCCTCTGTAGTTCCTCACAGTCTGCCTGGGTCTTAACTATCTTGAATAATTTGGTGTCGTCGTTAGCCACCTCACTCTTTAACATGAATACATTAAACAATTCTGGTCCCGGTACTGACCCTTGAAGCATTTCGCTGTTTACCTCTCTCCAACTTGAAAAATGTCACTTCCTGTCCTTCATTCCCTATTCCTTTATTTAACCAGCTACTAATCCGTGATAGGACTCCTGTTATCCGATGACTGTTTAGTTTGTTCAGCAGTCTATGGTGAGGGACTTTGTCAAAAGCTTTTTGAAAATCCTATACTATATCAACTGGATCACCCTTATCCACTTGCTTATTAACAGTCTCATAAGGAGGCATGATTTTCTTTTGCTAAAGCCATGCTGGCTTTTACCCATCAAATCATGCTTATCAATATGCCTAGTAATTCTGTTTTTAACAATTGTCTCCGTCAGTTTACCTGGTACTGATGTCAGGCTTACCGATTTATAGTTTCCAGGGTCACCTCTGGTGCCCTTCTTAAAAATTGGGGTTACATTTGCTAACCTCCAATCCTCTGGAGATTGAAGTAGATGAGTAAATGAAGTGAAGAGTGGATGTGCCATGGAAATAGAGGTTTACTGTTTGATCCCTCTTGCTTGTCTGGTCCTCGTATATCTACTTTCCTTGGCACTGTCTTGCAACAGTGCCAGCTTCTGGAAGTTAGGACCCCTGCAGTGTCCGTTTGAGGGGTGGGGAGGAAGGGCTGTTCTAGAACTTCTTAGAGTCAAGACTATTGACTTCACCTTGAGTACGTACATAAAATCTCTCCAGAAGTAGGAGATGTATCAAGAATGAAACTGTTGTAGCACAATCACTATAACTAGTTTTGCAAGAATGTCCTCTTTTCATGCCCAGAATCTGTCCTCATTACAATATGAAGTACTTGTACTGTCTTCCATTTGCAATGCAGTAATAGAATTCCCTAATGAAAGGAGAGTATCATGTGCTTGTACTAAACATCTCTTCGAAATGCTTGGCTCCAAAAGAGGAAGTTATAACTAGCGTGTATCTACACAGAATATTTGCTGTAGGGTCACCTTCCAAAGCAACTTGCTCTGAAACAAGTGTCTGCCTGCTTGGAGATGGTACATGCATGTGGACCAAACAGCTTTCTGAAGAAAGGTCAAGCTGTACATACAGACTATTGCTTTGTAGCATCCTTCGCTATGGGCACAGCATCATCACTGACGTTGAAATCTAGTTGCTAGCAGTGTGATAGCAAGTTTTTAGCATAGGCAAGCCCAGGGAGAGGTGCATGTGTAGGGGAGGATTAGGGATGCTTTGCGTTTGTACGGTGCTTTCCCCATCGACATCTCACAAAAGTGTTGTCCCCATTTTACAGGTAGTGTAATGAGCACCATGAGACTGAAGTCTGAGATAAAACACTCCATCTGTCAGTGCTTGGAGTTAAACCCAAATCTCCCAGCTCTCAACTGTATCCACTGGCTGCATGCAGTCTCCTGCTACGTCGTGGCAGTTGTCCTTAAGATTAGAAAGCAGCCAAGCGAATCCAGTATCTTTATAAATAAAAAATCTTGTTGACTGTATTCTGCCCCTTGTCAGCGTGTTGCTGGCAGGACAAGTTTGTCAATTCTACTGCCGCAGAGCTCGGAGTGCATTAAGGGAACTGGTATGGAACCACTTCTGTGGCTTTAACAAGAAGCCTCCATGCCGAGAGATGAATGCGTTTCCACTAGACTCTGCATGTGGTGCTTCCGGGAAACAGCCCTTATTCTAGCATTTTAGGAGAATACACCCATTTTATGAGGGTTGATAATGGGAAGGCAGTTCAATTTCCATCTCTTTCCTTGCATGACAACTCTTTCCACATAATTGGTCCATGAAAGAAGGCTTAAATTCTGCTCTGTGACTCTTGTTATCAAAGGCTAATGAGCTTTAAACTAGATTATTTTGGCTGGCCCTGCCAAGATGAGGCTGGATGGGGGAGCTGCTATGCATGAGAGCCACTGCAGTTTAACATAGGGAAATTTAAAAGATGTTTGTTGGCAACCTGGACAGCCTTGCAAAGTTGTACTCAACTGGGAACTGCTAACATTTGTGTCGGTGGATGAATAAAATAATTAAAGGCGAGATCTGCAAAGGTGTCTAGTTCTGGGTGTTTGCCTCAATATTTTGCTGATCAGACTCAAGATACGTTAAATGGTTATTTTCAGAGGATGTGTTCTGAAAATAAAAACCCCTTTTTAAGGTGTCTCAAGTTGGCCTCTGCTAAACTAGGTACCCAACCAAAAATCGCTGATCACTTTTGAAAATCTTGACCTAGGTCTTCAGTAGCTCAAGCTGTCATGATGCATTTACACAGCTGAATAATTGTTCTTGCGTGGTCAGTCTTTTTTCTTCCTTGAATGCCGGGGGATGCTGCAGGATAGAAGAATCACACAGTAGACTACCCTATTTAAACAAACTGTAGGGAAGACTGGGACAGGACTGCATCTGTCATACTAATATCCATCCTCTGCCAATAAAAAAGACACTTAAAAATCCTCTTCTTGGACTACTGCTTAGAATCTAGATTACTTTTTTCCCTAATGTCTTGCTCTTCTGTGTTTTTGTTTCCAACTAGATTTAAATTCCCGAGAACAGGAGACGTGTCAACCAGTACATGTGATAAATGTGGACATTCAGGATAATCACGAGGAAGCAACCTTGGGTGCTTTCCTTATTTGTGAATTATGTCAGTGTGTAAGTAGAAAGCTCACTCCTATTGCTCTGAACATTGTGAATGAAGTAGCTTGCATAGGGTACATAGGCCCTGGACGTGTGAATCTGTATCAAAAGCAAAACCTGTATTGTCCACCTTAACCTGCCCTGGAGTTTCTCCTCCGAGTCGATTATATGCTTAGTCAGGGTGAATCATCACTGAATTCATGTTTTTCCAAGGGTGTTGTTTAGAACACACACATAATTGGCCGCAATATTGGTACATGGATGAGTATGCAGCATTGGCTCCTACTGTTTACGCCCAATATAGCACAGAACTGAACACAACAGCACTTAATAAACCTTAAGCTACAAGTGTGCCAGTACTTCATTGCACATACGTAAGCCATTTGCGTCCAGAGGTGCATCCTGCACATTGCAATGCTGGCAGCATTGCACGTGACTTAATTTTAAATTTGAATCTCGGCACTGTTGCAAGCATGATGGATGATCTGGCATGTCAGCAGGGACGCTGCACAGAACAAATACCCCATTAGGAGAGAGAGAGAGAGAGAGAGAGCTTTGAACAGGTGGTAGTTTCTGCTTTCCACCTTCAGTATTCATATTCCTGCCATATGAAAAGCAGAGCAGTTAAATTGGTGACATCTGAGCTGGATGCAATTAGAGTCTAAAAAAGCTATTTTCCACAACATAAACTAGTGAATGGAAAAATATCCCACACTTATTTGTTGACTAGTTTAATCTGGAATGAAAGCTAGCAAGGGGGAGGCAGAGATTGTAGATTTAAACCTTCCGCTTACCTCTGCTTCTAACTTTGTTCTCTAATGGGGGCAGCATCCCAACATGAGGGGGTGAAGCTGTTGTGACCAAAATGAGGGGAGGCACAGTCCCCTGCACTTAAAACTTAGGGAGTGGAAGGAATATGTTCTCTGGCCAAAAAATCTTTGTATATGCTGGTAAGATAAACCATTAGAATTTTATTTTTGGCCTTTGCCCTATTTCTATGGCCTGCATTAGGAATACAAGTGTCACAAAATCAGATCTAACTGGCTTGTATCCGGGTCAAAAATCTTGACTGTATCTTGACAACCAGTTGCGTTGCTACAGAGCGGAACCAGCTACATTGGAACTGGGTCAGCGGGAGGCAGTGTCGTAACCAGCTCCCCTGACACAGCTCTTTCTAATGCAAATAGGGCCACTGTGTTTGAGTGTGATCCTGCTTCTAGGATGATTGGGACTCAAAGGTGCTGGAACCTTGGTGTTTCTTTATCATGCTGAGGAACTGATCTACCGGGCATCTTTTACTAGCTGAAAGGGGTTGCCCTCTCTGCTAAGGTTCTACTTATAAATATTTTCTGAAAAGTAAAATAGGTGGTTAATTGTTTGACCTGCTGGATTATATGACAATATATTTGCAACCTTGGCTGCCTACAACCATGAATAACATCTACGAATGTGCTGGCAGTCATCTAGAACCCACAGATGGTTCTCCTCAAGCAAGTTGTAGTCCCATTAATGTCAGTGGTGTATCAGCGTCCACAATGTCTGTAATGTACTTGTAAAGTTGGAGCTGTCTTAACTCTTTATAATCCTCTTCTAAATGGAACCTTAATATGAAATCCAGTCACAGAAAACTTGCCAGCTAAATTTAAGTACTATTTTTAGGTTGACTACTCAAGTATATAGGAGGTGCATCCCTGGGGTTATTGGTAAACTGCCACTGAGGTCCTTAGTAATGAGTACTTTGCCCCTCTATCTATTTTGGATTTGGAAATGGCAAGCTTTTAGATAGCATACGTTATTGAGAACTCTGTTCCACTTTTGGTGGTGGAGTATTCTACTGGCCTGAACTTGCAGCGCTGGATCCTTTTAGCTCAGAAGACAAAGGCTTATGATTATAGACTAAGATGCCCCTGGTTTGGTCCCCTTGGCCAGTGCTCCATCCAGGGGCATCAGTTTTGGCTTATCTACAAATTTCAAGGGTAGATCTTGATTCTGACCTGCTGTGTAATATGCTTCATTGCTCTCTTACATATTGGGGAAACTAAGGCACAATGAGGTAACTTGGCCAAGGTTAGGCAAATCCCAGCAGGCTGGTGGTAGAGCTGGGAGGAGTCTCCATGTAGCACTTGGTCACTTAGGCCAGGTCCGCTTAAGCAAAACCAGTTTTGCCATTGTTTGTCAGCATTATCCGATACTAATTACTGATGTGTTCTTCCTCTTTTAGATACAGCACACGGAAGACATGGAAAATGAAATAGATGAGCTGTTACAAGAATTTGAAGAGAAAAGTGGCAGGACTTTTCTTCACACTGTCTGCTTTTATTAAAGCGCATCCGTCTCCTGGGCCTTATCACAAACGAGGGGAGCATGTATAAAGTTCTGACTTTCCTGTACCTTTCCGGAAGAAGAACTTGGACTTATTTTTCTTTTGTTTGTTAACAATTTTCCTTTTCAGTGTTTTGTTTTTATGTTTTGGGCCTCCTGTTGCAAGAAGGCAGAAATAGACTGAACTGTGTGTGTATATGTATGTGTGTGTGTGTGTATATATATATGTATATATATATACATATATGAGAGAGAGAAATATACATAAAGGCCACATATTTAAGACATTTCAAAAAAATCAAGATTTTTCTCCTAAAAAAAAATCCTACTTTAATTATTCCAAGTGGGGTTTTTAATTACAAAGAGAATGCTTCTTGAGTGATACAGCTTATATTTTCCAGCCTACAAATTTAATTTTATTTCACTTGTACTTTGTTTTGGGTTGTTTAACCCCATGCCTCATTTTTAATGTAACTGTCCGAATGGCTGGAATATGCAAAGAAATGACTGAAACAATGAGCATCTGTATATTATTAGGTATAAAATTGGAAAGTCTCCAATAAAAATTAGAAAAATCTCAATTCTGCCTCTCTTCCTTGGTTCTTCAAATGGGAGCCAGAGGATTGTCATACTAAAGCAGAATTTCTCCAAATGGAGGGTGGGGAAGACCACATTATTTGCAGATGGGGTTGTGATCCTGATTGATTGTTTGATAAGTTTTTGCATAGAACTGTTGCTCTCTGGGGTCACATGAGTAGTCTCTGAATGAAGTCTTGCAGGCAAAAGACCTTGGAACTGCTGTGCTCGAAGTAGCTAATGCAGAAGCATTGAAAAGGTCAATTTCTGCAGACCAAGAGCTTGGTTCTGGAAGGTGCTGAGCACTGCAGCCTCATCCAGCCAAGCACATGCTTAAGTTTTAAGCATGTGAGCAGAGCTGCCAGTACTCAAAGTTAAGTGCTGAGCACCAAGTATTACATTTCCATGATTTCCCAAAGTATGTAATACGTAGTTCTCTGGGGGAAGAAAAACATTCCTGAAGGGAGTGTATTGACAAACCCAACCTGCAATAGTGTCTCCCCCTCCCCTTTGAGGGGACAGATTGGAGCCCTGCCTGTCAGCGGTTGGTGTGAAAACAGCTGATTCACATTCACAACTGTCATCCCTGCTGGTCTGTAGGGCCAATCCCATCTCTGGATTTACATGTCTGGGTATTTCAGAGAACTCCTCTGCGAGTAAGTCACAGTAATAGGGGATATTGTGAGTGTGTGGAATTCTGAATTGCCTAGGCTTGTTGGGTCTGGATTCTTAGGCTTACACTGTGTGTGTGTCCAATTTTCCAGTGTATATTTTTAGACACTGATGTGTTGTGAAAGAAGTCCCCCTTTTAGGATGAGGGGGGGAAATGCAGCTCTGTACGTTGTGTCTAAAAGGACCTGAAACAGGGTGTATATATTATCTACTTTAAAATGCCAGAGGGCATGTGACTCTGGGTTCTGTTTCAAATTCTGGCTCTTTGGGAAATCGCTATGGCACTGATTGGGACAGTACTTAAATGTGCTTAAGATAGAAACTCCTGAACTGGCGCATCTTATACCTGTATCCCTCTCTGTCAGGAATATTTTCCCACTTTGGGAGCAAAATGTGAACAGTAACATGGTAATGCCCAATATCATAAAGTGAGAGAGACTCCTCTCCAGCCAGATACCTTGGGAGGCATGCTTTTAGAGTTGCCTGGATAGGGGAGGGTTACAGTGTGCATGTGATTGGTGCCAAACAGTTAATTGGAACAGATTAGACATGTTTACATCCTTTAAGTAGCAGGGGACGTAAAGCATATTCAGAACAGAGAAGAGCCTGGATAAGGGTGTTCTACTGCATTCTGTTTAATTTCATTACTAAATAATAAGCAAGGATGTGCCTCTTGCTGTTTGGAAAGCAAAAGTCAAGTTGTCTTAGGTGCGTTCAAGAAGGTGTAAATCATGCCAACAGAAGGTTGGTCCAACAGAAGATAAAAGAACTTCTTTGTCCCCATCTCTACTATTGCATCTGAAACTATTCCATCCCTGTGGCTGAAGGATGGCCTCAGTGCCTCTCTCAAAAGAAATTTCTATTTTGAGTTGATCATACTTCTGTCCCCCTTCAAAATAATTGAATTCAGTTAGCTACTGCAGTGCCAGATCATTCGTTGCCTCTGTCTTTGTAACGTGTGTAGTTACGCGACCAATTATCCTTCTTTATCTCCAGCTAATCTGAATGCTTGGAGTCTATTGGACAGAATGATTCAAGAGACGGGGTTGTGAATGTGCTGAGAGTTCCGATTGTTAGATTTACACCAATTCTTCCATGTCTTCAGCCTGTAATGCGCATGTCATGGTTCTGGTGCTAGGTTTTTTAATTCCTCCCTATGAGGAGGTATTAGATACTGTAGATGAACATGGATCCTGTCTGCTTTCATTAAGCATATCTGTGTAGAATTGTTAATACAGAGGCAGGGTTTGTGATTGATATAGGGATATAAAGGGTATATGCATACATCTGTTGGGAGGCGAGAATCCTGATTGCTAGAGCCATTAAGTGTAGATTAACTTATGGGACTTAGAACAGTTGGCCAAAAAGATTCAATCTTCCAAAGTGCTAACTTTCTGTTCCAGCACCAGCATGGGCTTTGCCCACCCTGAAACTAGCCCAAGAAGCTTTTATCAAAATGCTAGGGGGGCAGGGAAGGCTAAAGGACCAACTCCTCTCTCCAGAACGGTTCTTGTGAGCAGAAGTTCAACGGTGAATACAATTGTTTGCTTGGTGTGGGGGTTTAGGTTTTTTGTACGTGTTACCCATGCAGGGGATGCAAGCTAAAGCATGTTTCTTAGCTCCAGTCTGGAGTTCAACCTAGTAGAAATGATTGACTGTCTCGTGGGACTTGTCCAAGTGAGACGCTGGTGGTGGATCTAGTCATGACCTAACCCTGGGTACCAGTAAAGCATTGACTTGTGACACTATTGATTGGCTTGCGAAAAGTCCATAGTCTCTCCCAACATGTTGGCACCGTCCATCAATCCTGCCCGTCTACAGTAAATACCTGTTCTGCTTTCATGTACCTCTCTTCCTTACCTCCTAACTCTTTCTCTCCCAACTCATCCCCTCTTGGAGCAACATTCCGCCTTCCTATTAACCCCCACCTCTCCATATCTTGGCCGCAATCCTACTCCTTGCTTTTGCCACTGCCCCTTCTCCCCAAACCTAATCCCCATCCACTCCCCCCCAGTCTCTGCTTTTTCCCTTGCACTCTCTGGAACTGCTGCTCTTCCATCCAGAAAGCATCTCTCCTGATCCCTCCAGCTCCTTGCTCTTACAGAAACCTGGATTCCCCCTGTACCTCCACCACTCCTGCTGCTCTCTCCCTTGGCAGCCTCTCCTTCACCCACTCACCACGTTCTGAAGGGCATGGTGGCAGCGTTGGCCTGCTCCTTGCCAGTTCCAACCCCTTAGCACTTCTCCCTCACTCTTTTTCTTCCTTTGAGACCCATTGCGTTCACCTCTACTCACTCCTCCATCTCCATGTTGCTGTCATCTACCACCCCCCAGACTCCTTTTTTTTTCTCTCGACTTTGACACGACTTACTTTTTCCTTTCTGCTGACAGTATTCCCACCCTCATTCTTGGGGACTTCAATATTCATGGGGACACCCCCTCTCACCCTGCTGCTTCCCGCTTCCTCTTGCTGACCTTCACCTGTGGACTACTCAGCGCATCGTGAAGGCCACTCCCTTGTCCTTGTCTTATCACAAAACTGTTCTCTCTGATCTCTCCTTGATACCCTTCCTTGATACCCTTCCTATCTTTGACCATCACCTTGCTTCATTCAGCATCTCCCACTTGCCCCCTCCCACTTCCCCAACCTCTCGCTCTTTCTGTGACCATCAGTCCATCGACCCTCTCGATGTTGCTTCCTCCCTCTCCCCCCTTCTCTCATCTGTCTGCTCCACGCCACCTGCCCAGGCTCTGCTGTCTCTGCCTTCTGTCTGATACCTTTCCTCCACCCTTGATTCCCTCACTGCCCTCTGTCCTAAATGCCGCATAAACACCTGTCCTTGGCTCACTCCTACCATTTGCCACCTCCAATTCTGCTCTTGAGCTGCCGAACACCTCTGGCAGATGTCTTGTGAGTTTGGTGACTTCCTCCACTCTAAGTTTACTCTTTCTGCATTTAGTTGATGCCCTTTCCTTGGCCAAAGGCCACATTTACTCCACATTAATCGAATCTCACTCCCACGACTCCTGCCGTCTCTCTCAACATTTGCTTCCCTTCTGAAGTCTCCCTGTCCTCCCCCTCCCACCCCGTTTGCACAGGATCTTCTCTCCTTCAACAAGATTGATAAACTCTGCCTTGCTATTGCTTCTCAACCCACTCCCTCTTCCATTTCCTTCCCTGCTATTCCCCCCTCCTCTCTTCTCCTTCTCCCTACCTTCCCGTGATGAGGTCACATCCCTCCTCTCTTCACCCAACCCCTCCACCTGCCCCCTTGACCTCCATCCCCTCTTACCTCCTAACAACGATTGCCCCCACCGCTGCGCCTTCTCTGCTGTACATCATCCATCTCTCCCTCTTTCTGGGTCATTTCCATTGGCTTTCGAACACACCACTGTCTCCCCTATCCTTAAGAAGACCACACATACTTGACCCCTCCGACCTTTCCAGCTATCGCCCCATTTTGCTCCTACCCTTCCTGGAATGGGCTGTCTACACGCACGGTCTTGATTTCCACTTCTAATTCCTCCCTTTACCCCTTTCAGTTGGGCTTCTGCCCTCTCCGCTTGCCCAAGACTGCCCTTGCCAAAATCACCAGTGACCTCTTAGCTAAGACAAAGGGCCTCTACTCCATTGTCCTCGATCTCTCTGCTGCCTTTGACGCTGTTGACCATGGCCGCCTCCTGGATTCGCTATGCTCCCTTGGTTTCCAGGACTCTGTTCTCAACTGGTTCTCTTCATACCTCTCAAACCGCTCCTTCAATGTTTCTCTTGTTGGTACCTCCTGTACGTCGCTTCCCCTCTATGGAAGTTCCTCAAGGCTCTGTCCTGGGCCCTTTCCTCCCTTTACACTCTTTCTCTGGGTAAACTCATTGAATCTCATGGCTTCCAGTATCACTTGTATGCTGATGACATGCAACTCTCTTCGCTCCCACACTCTTCCTCCTCCATCCTGTCTTGTATCACTGACTCGCTCTCTCTCTCTCTCTCTCTCTCTCTGACATCTCTGCTCGTATATCTCATCGACAAGACTGAACTCCTCATCTTTGTCCCAAAACATTCCCCTTCTACTTCCTCCTCCGTTTCAATTGAGGGTGTTACCATCCAACCTGACCCTCAGGCATGTAACCTTGGATTTATCTTTGACTCCTCCCTCTCCTTATGTCTCCGATCCAGGCTGTTGCTAAATCCTGTCACTTCACTCTGTGTAATATTGCTAAAATTTCAGTCCTACCTTACTGTTTCCACTGCAAAAAACACTAGTCCATGCTCTAGTTATCTCACCTTGACTACTGTAACTTTCTCCTTGCTGGTCTCCCCTGCTCTGACCATGTCCCCCTCATCTCCTTTCAACACTCTGCTGCCAAAGTCATCCACCTTGCCCATCACTTTGACTCTGTTCATTCCCTCCTCTCCACCCTACACTGACTCCCTCTACGAGAACGCATTCAGCACAAGCTCCTGGTCTTCACCTTCAAGACTCCTCATGGTCTTGCTCCCCCATATCCCGCCACCCTCCTGCCTGGGAGCTTTGTTTCTCCTCTGCTCCCACCCTCGCCTGCTCACGACCCCCTTGCTTCCTCTAAACATCACCACTTCTCTCTTGCTGCCTCCCATGCCTGGAACTCCCTCCCTGGAGAAACTTGTTATGCTCCTTCCCTCCCAATTTTCAAATCCTTCCTGAAATGTACCTCTTCGTCAGGCTTTCCCTAGCTCATCATGAGTGAAATTGCATCCTTTCTCTCCCCCCCCCCCCCAGAATTTCTTCCCTGTAACTAAAGCAGCTTTCAGATGCTACAGGGGAGGGGCATGAACTTTTGCAGTGGCTGCCACAGCTTTCTAATTGCAAGGATTAGCACCCATCCGAATCCACGCTAATCGGGACATGAGACCATCCACACATGACAGGGCCACAAATGTAGCCTTTACAAGGGCGGATGTTCTTGTGCACTAAAAGGGGATTCGTGCATTCTGACGGGCTGATCCTCGCAATCAGAGAGCCACCACGGCGATTGCGAAAGTACCAACCCTCCCCATAGCGTCTGAAAGCAGCCTAAGCTAGTTCCCTGTAACTAAGCTAAGCATGTGCACCTGCAACTTCTCAACCTCATGGATGTATCCTTGTCTCTCTTAATGTTTGTTTATTCAATTTATTTATTTATAATTATATTTGTATGCCGACCCCTCCTGCTACAAGCAGCCACCCTATTCCTCTCTGACGACATCTCCACACTCATCCTTGGCGACTTCAATATCCATGTTGATGCACCCTCCCAGCCTTACAGTGCTCGCTTCCTCTCCTTAGCCGCCTCCTTTAACCTCCACCTCTGGACTAGCTCCCCCACCCACACTGATGGTCACTCTCTTGATCTCGTGTTCTCTAGGAACTGTTCTGTCTCCAATCTATCCTTCGAATCCCATCCCATCTCTGACCATTTCCTTGCCTCCTTCAACCTCTCCCCGTCCATTCCATGATCTGCAGGCCATTGTGCCCGAGGACTTTGCCTCCTCCCTCTCTCCTCTTCTCCCCTCAGTCCTTTCCTCCTCCTCCCCCGATTCTGCCATCTCCACCTTCAACTTCTCTCTCGCCTCCACCCTCAACTTCCTTGCCCCCCTGTCCTCCCACTCGGCTCACTCCTGTAACCCCCTCACCCTTGGCTCACCACCACCATTCGCCATCTCCGCTCCTGCACCCGGGCTGCTGAATGCCTCGGGCGTAAATCCCACTGCCACGCCTACTTCCTCCACTTCAAATTCTGCCTCTCATCGTATCTCCCTCGCTAGACAGCAGTACAATGCCTCCCACATTGAGTTCTGCTCCCGGGACCCTCGCTGGCTCTTTTCCACCTTTTGACTCCCTTCTTAAACCCCCCTGTCCTCCTCCTCCTCCCTCTTCTCTCTCCGCTCAGGATCTTGCTCCCTTCTTCACTTCTAAGATTGACAAGATCCGCCTGAATATCGCCTCAAAGTCCTCTTCCCCCTACTCCTCCTCCCCCACCTCTCTTGTCTTCCTTCCCTCCCACCTCCCTTAAGGAAATCTCCCTACTCTCCTCCAACCCCTCCATTTGCCCCCAGGACCCCATTCCTTCCTGCCTCCTGACCTCCATTGCCTCCACCGTCGCCCCTCCCCTCCTGCACATCATTATGGTCTGGTGCTGCTGAACGCGAGGTCGGTTGTCAATAAGTCATCTACAATCCGGGAGTTAATCCCAGAGTGGGACGCCGACCTCGTGTGTATTACAGAGACCTGGCTGGACAATAAATCGGGCCCTATTCTGGCCGATCTTGTTCCGGCTGGGTTCTCTGTGCAGCATCAGCCTCAGCTGGAGGGACGGGGGGG
>QEPC01001471.1:2366566-2409075 GCA_003113815.1 Sphenodon punctatus | reverse complement strand
CAGAACCATATTTGCAGATTTATTTTCCAAGACAGAATAGATATTGCTTTACATCCTAAATTCCTACCTAAGATAGTATAAGTAAGACAGTTGTGAGAATGTGGCCCTTTTTACATGGGCCTCTCCCAGCCATGAACACACAGATTTCTGTGTGTGGGTGGGGTGAACCCTGTGTGAACGATGCGGTGCACGCGCCCATGGTGAGTGGGGGCACATGCGCGCCCATCTAATACGCATCCCCACTCACCCCCCACTCATGGAGCAACCGAGGGAAACGGTGGTTACTATGTGGGTGTGGATGAGTGGTGGGTGAGTGGGGATGCGTGTGCAGCCGTGTGCATGCCCCACCCATGCAATGGCACGCCCACGAACACCCCACCTGGCGGAGCCATGTAAAAATATGTGAGGAGCCACTCGAAGAACAGAAGGTTGCTACCTTATAAAGAAGGTTCTTTGAGATGGCTCCAAACATTCTCACAACACCCACCCTTCCAGCCCGCATGGAATTCTTTTCTTATAAGTCTTGAAAGGAACTGTCATTCAGAGTGGGAGGGTACTTTTTATACTAGAGAAGCTCGAGACCATCATGTGGTCTATTATTTGAATAGGGTGAGCATGCACAACCCAGTTGTGAGAATGTTGGGAGCCATCTCGAAGAACCTTCTTTACAAGGTTACCTTCTGATCAGCACATGGGGAGGAGCTGTTGTCCATGCTGCTGCGCTACTAGGAGGCAGAGGCAGGTGAGGGATGGGGTCTAGAGCCAGAGAGGGGAGAAAAAATCACTTATTGGGGGAGAAGGTGGCTGCAGCCTGCTTCCCACCCAGGCAAGTGCGCGGCCCCAGCTGGCCGCGGGGCCATGTGCGGCCGCACATGTGGCGCATGCCTGGGGCTGGCCCTGCACCAAGGGTAGCCCCACGTAGAGCGAATTACAGTAGTCTAATCTTACGGTAATAAAAGAGTGGATGATAGTGGCCAGGTCTGAGTCCGAGACATATGGCCTAAGTCGACGTACCAGATGTAGTTGGCAACATGCACCCTTCGCCACAGCCACCACCTGGACATCCAGGCGGAGCTGCGGATCTAGGAGCACCCCCAGACTATGGACCTGAGATACCAGGGAAGGACAGACTCCATCAATGATGGGGGCCATCACTCCTTCAGCTTTCCCCACAACCATCACCTCTGTCTTGTCGGGATTTAACTTCAAGCGGCTCACCCTCATCCAGTCCCCCCACAGCTGACAAACACCGGGTAAGCACCAAGACTGCCAGACCTGGGTCTGATGAAAAAGAGAGAGATAATTGGGTGTTGTCAGCATATCGATGACACCATACACCAAAATCTTGGACAACCTCCCCCAAAGGCTGCATATACACATTGAACAGGAGAGGGGATAATATGGAACTCTGTGGACCTCCATACGTGAGGCCTTGGGGAGAAGATTAATAATCACCCAGCACCATACGCTGAGTTCTTCCAGCCAGGAAAGAGCGGAATCATTCAAGAATAGTCCTACTCATCCCTGTCCGATCCCACAGCTGAGTCACCAAAAACTCATGATCAACGGTATCAAGTTTAATATAATATAATATAAGCTTATTGTACTGGCCACCAGCCATGACAAAACAAATAATACACAAAACATACATCAGGTATCAAGTTTAAATGCAGCCGAGAGATCTAACAAAATCAACAGGGTCAAATGACGCTGGTCCAACTCTCGGGAGAGGTCATCTACCAAGACCACAAGCGCAGTCTCCATGCCATAACCTGGATGAAAGCCAGACTGCGAGGAATCAAGGAAATTTGACCTGGTCCAGATGCCCCTGAAGCTGTCGAACCACCACGCGTTCAATAACCTCCCCTTTTTAGGGAAGGTTATTGACTGGCCAATAGCTGGCCAGGACGTCAACATTCAATGATGGCTTCTTGAGCCGGGCCGCACCACTGCCTCCTTGAGACGGTCTGGCATCCTGCCCTCCCTAAGGGAGGTGTTGACTATCCCGGCTAGTAATGGCCCTAATGTCTCCCGGCTCGCCTTAACCAGCCAAGACGGGCATGGATCTAATGCACAATAGGTGGCTCGAACAGTCCCAAGATCATCCCCCGCATCCAAGGGTGACACGTCTTGAAATTCATCCCATAAAATAGGACAAGATGGGGCTTTAACTGCCTCTGGCTCACCCACTGTTAAAAGTGCTGCGTCAAAACCATAATGGATTTGAGCGATTTTTATCCGCAAAAAAGTTCACAAACCAGTCACAGCGAGCGTTTGATAACTCTTGAGTCGAGGCAGAGGGAGGCCAGACTGAGCTCGGCATCCGGGACCCTCACCACCCGGAAAAGCTCAGCTGGACAGAACTTAGTGAATGCAATGAGGGCAGCGAAAAAAACTTTCTTTGCTGTCCGCACCGCAACGGCATAGATATGTAACCAGACTGTCGCAATCTGTCGACTTCCGTACGAGAATGACTCCACCATCACTCTAACTGCCACCCTTCTTGCTTCATTCGCTGCAGCTCCTCCGTGTGCCACGGGCACCTGCATTGTCGGCAATTCAGGAGCGGATGCCTGGGAGCCACACAGTCGATGGCCTCTGTCAACACAGGGTTCCAAAAGGTCATGAGGTCATCGAGTGAGCGGCCATTGAAGTCAGAGGGAATATTCCGGAACATTTCTGGTTCACCTCTCCCTTGTCTCCCCCTTCCCTTGTGTCTTAGATTGTAAGCAGGGTCCTGAGTCAAACATGAGATTGTGCTGCGTGGATTTCCTGCAGAAATCTCATCCCAGCGTGGAATCTTTTCCAGTGTAGAATTTCCCTTCTGGTGAGTGGTGGAGGAGATTCCACACTGGGAAGAGATTCTCAGCTGGATAAGTTGGGGAGGGAGGGGCCACAGGCGCGAGAGGGAGGGTGGGTTGGGGAAGCAGCCCTAGGTGCATACACCCAGCTCAGCCTGGGGGGGAGGGAGAGGAGGAGGAAGGGCCTTAGCCGGGTCACCCAGCAACAGGGCAACCCCAGCGCAGCTGCTGCATCAGGATTTCCCTGCTGCTGGACATGCCGGGTGAGTTGAGGATCCCGGGGACTCACCTGGCTGTTGGCAGAGCCACATCATCAGGACATGTCCACAGCGGGAAGATCCCAGTGCACCAGGCTTGGGCTGCGCTGCAGGAGTTACTCCACTGCCAGCCAGGTTAGTTGCTGGGCTGGGGGAAGGAGGGCTGGGCCCGCAGAATCGGGTCCAAAGGCCTGTAGACTTCTGCAGAATTTGTTGTTGTTTTTTTAAATCTGCAGGAGAATCTGGGCCTGGATTGTAAGTCCCCTGGGACCTGTCTATAACAACTGATTGGATGTGCCAGGTTCACTGCTTGCATTATATAAATAATAGTAGTAACGACCATCTGCTTGAGTTGTTTTTTTTTGTTTTTTTTACCACTGGGTGATAAGTGACCACCAGGGACCCCTGTTCACTGCATTTCCCCCCATTTGCAGGAATGGGAAAAACATGGTGACCACCTCGTTAGCTCCTGCTTTTGTCTCAGCTTGGGTGTTTGTCACTACTTGATCCCCACATCCCTGAGGGAGGCCAGAGCCATGTTGGTGGGGGTAGGGTGAAGGAACACTCATGCCGCTTTCTGACATAACTCCAGCCCTTATGGAGTGTTTTGATGTTATGAGGGGCCATCAGGAAGGGAGGTGGGGCAGATTGGCTGTCATGACCCTTATTATGTAACCTTGCCCTTTATGGAGCATTGCAATGTCGTGGTGGCCCCACTGCTATGGGGCAACATCAGAAAGGATGCAGGAAAGTCAAAACCCAGAGTGTCTAGGTGAAACCCGGGGCGATGTCACCCTTCCCCCTCCGTCCAGAAATGGTGTTGGATTATGGGATAGTTTTGTCCGTTTGTATGGAGACGTCAGAAGGAAGGAGGTGTCTTTATCTCCCGCTGTTTGCACCACCAGTGCTGTGTGAACGGTAAAACATCCTGCTGCCTTAACTTAGTCGTAAGTTCACCGCTAATGTCTCATGTGAACATGTCTTTACTCTGTCTTCCAAGTCGCTCTTGCACTAGCATGTGTTGATTTACATGACTGCTAAGGGTAGGTGGGTACATGCTCTAAATATAGATCTCTATTTCTCTGCTTGCCCTGGTGAACTTCACCTTTGTCAAAGTCTCCAGCAGCACATGGTACCTGCACAAACCTGTCAGGCAGGCAGGGTTTTTGTTTTCGTTATAAAACCCAATTGTGACCTCTGTTTGGGAGATCAAAGTCAGCGCTACCTCCTGTGCCAACAAATGGCGCTCAATAAATTTGGGACCAGTGGGGATGAAAATAAAAGTGATGAGTCTCTGCATTGTATGTTGTTGGGTTGTTTTTTAAAAAAAACTGAGAACATGGAGACACTCCATCAACCTAATGGACTATGCTGCGAGGGAAGAGATTTAAGTGGCAAGTGCTAAAGTTGTGCAGGTCTCATTGGGACGTCCAGGCAAAAGCAATTTATAGCAGAGGTGAGACTGAGGATTGCATTGTGTTGATGATTTTTAAGTTTGGAGAGCACTCAAAAAGGGGAGGGGGGAGAGATTTGGGCATCTTTAGACATAACCAAGATCGGGTGTCAAAACCCCTAAGCACATGTTTGGCCGTTGTGTGTAAGCAACATAGTCTCAACACCAATACAACAATCCGTTGAACCTGTGATAACACCATTGCATCACAAGGACAACTTGCGTGTTCCGGCTGAACACGTGCCCAACATTGTGTCTAATGATATCATGTGCCAGTGTTAGCAAGTACAACATTGGGCACGAGGCGGCAGTGCTTGTGTGCTGAGATCGGGGGGCAAGCAAAACACCAATTTGCCCCAAGATGGGCGCTCTCTCTAAGCAGTGCCACATGATGAACACCGGGCCAAACCAGTGTTCATTTCAAGGTCAAAACACACATTGACACCTGTTGACGTTATATCTAAAGACACCCTTTGACACATAAGCATCCTCAGCCCAATTACTGAATGCTCTTCAGCCCAGCCAGTACTTTGGGCATTGGGGTTGGGCTAGAGAGGCTATTTCTTTCACTTCTCAGAACAAGCTGTGTTTACCAGCTGGAAGCTTGCTCATGAATGGCATGTGCTGTCTCTGAGCAGCCTTATACCAAGAGCACTGAGGCTTGAAGGTGCGGTTACCAGCACTAGGGAGAAGGTGAAAGTGTGTGTGTTTGTTTTTCAGGGTGGTATTTGCTGTTGGAGGGAGCATGCCCAAATGTCTCTTATCACCAAGTTTTTGCAGTCCTTGCAGCACCACCGATCCCTCTTTTTTCTATAGTTGATGCTCTTTACAAGCAACTTGGAAAATGATGGTTGCCTTAATGCATTCTTGGGCCTTGGCTGTTTGGGCCTTCTGTGAGATAGGAATGTCAGGAACAGCCCTAGACATGGGTGAGGTGGAGAGGTCATGTTCCCTCTTCCTGTCCCCCACAAATCTGAGACCAAGAGGATAGCCCCTATTTTCAGTGCCCTGTTGTCCCATGGTAGCAGCATGGCCACCACACAAGGTCTGGAAACATAAAGGAGTAATAGTCTCTTTGCAACTATTCTGTTCCATACTGGCATTTGGATGCAGGGTGAGGGGGTGGAGTTTCCATCTGTGGCGATCCAGAGGTGAGGCTAGAGGGTGGGGTTAGAGAGAAGAGTACCTCTCCCCTCAGCTAGACCTGTCTATCTCCCTAAGCCCAGCAGAGGCAGTTATGGAATGATTGATTCTTTTTGCAGCAATTCCTTCTTGGCCCTAGATTGAGCAACTCTCTTCTTGTCGATATTGTGTTTGCTACATTGGCTTCCCATGAAAAGCAGCATTGACTGCAAGAATTCTTTATGTTGGCATTCAAGTGTTTACACGGCCTTGTCAAACGGTCAGCAGAAAGCAGAACAACCTTCCTTGTACTTTGTGGATTGGCTACCCGATAGACTACCCAAGAGGTTTCCTCTCCCAGGTTAAAGCCCTTAGCGCATCTCTGATCCAGTGTGTTCCAGTGGATGTTGGACAAGACTTTGAGCTGGGAAGGCTGCATTCAAGTCCCAATTTGGCCATAGATTCTGTGGGTGTTTCACTGTGTCTTGACCTCTGTTCCTCCATTTCTGTTAAATGGAAATTAATCGTGACCCACCCCTCTCACCAGGATGTCGTGAGGATGAAAGAGATGATTGTAAAGTGCTGTGCTTAATTAAATGAGCACCATTATCCCAGTTGAAATTGTCCTGCCCCAAACCTGTGAGACTCAATCTTCATAGGCAGGGCCCCATAAATTTGGTGCTGCTGTGAACACAGCCATTGTTGTAGAAATTGCCTCTGCCAGGGGAAACTTGCCAGCTGACGGTGCTCCCCAGTCAGGCTGTATTGTGACTGGCTGGTATATGCTCTGGAGTTATAGGACTATGTCACCGCTGCTGAAGTGGAGAGGCCTACAATCCCCCCACCCCACCTTCCCCTTGGAGTGATACGCCCTCTTTAGTGTGCCCCTCCTTCCTCACCAATGGTAGGTCAACCCATCAAATTCCATGTGTTCTTAAAGGTGAGAGATGGTCCAAATGGATGGAATGGCATGTTGGGAAATCTTATTTGCATACAAAATTGGCAGAATTTAATTTGCAGAATTCTGCTTGCCAAATCTGGATTTTCTGCTTGTAGAACTTCTCAACCACATGAATATATCCTTGTCTCTCTTGATCTTCACCGCTCCCTTAGATTGTATCCCCCTTGGGGTAGGGACCTGTCTAGAACTATTGACTGTACAGTGCCAGGTACACTGCTGGCACTATATAAATAATAGAATGGGGGGGGGTGGGGTTTGCAGAATACACGGCCCTGTTCATAGGGAATCCTACTTGATTTCCAGGTTACAATTCAATATCTTCTGTTTTTGTGCCTGTTTTTATCTTGACATGTGCTTCATAAAGCTTCATGGAGGCCTCTTAGTCTTATTTTTTAAAAAAAAAATTTTGCAAGACACATTGAGATAACGTCTCCCAAATGACTTTCCAAAAACAAGAATAGGAGATTAAAAGCAAATGTGTTTCCCCAATTTGCGCCGCTCATCCTTCATTCGCTATATGAATCTGACTGCCTCTCTCATGCTTGGGCTTCCTTAGGGTAGGGAACCTCAGGCTTGGGGACCAAATGTGAAACACAACTTGTTTTTTATTTGGCCCTTTTCCACTTCCTGGATCCACCCTGTAACATTGACAGACTGAGCTCAAGGTAAAGGAGCAGAGATGTAAGCATGCACACAAGGATAGGGGACAAGGTTATAGCGCAGATCCATGATCTATACACTCCTGGACCCAATTTATATGTGGTCCTTGGAACTTGATTTATTGTATTATATCTTTGTATAATATACTATTGTAAGCTGCCCTGAGCCTCAAGGGGATAAGGTAGGGTAGAAATTTATTAAAATGCATGTATGAACTTGGGGATGACTTTTCCAGAACTTTTACAATTGCACTGCTTCATCGTTCATGGATCCATAAATCGCTCTTGGCCCGGGGATGACACCTCAGTGTCAGGGGCTGGGAATGAATAGAAGGAAATGAATCCATCATCACGTGCCATGCACTTATCTGAAGCTGACTCTATCAGAGACAGTATGCTGGGCTGGATGGCCCCGTTGGTCTGACCTAGTGTGGCCATGACTGTTCTTACGCTGCAGTGATGATTGTGTTGTAGAGTGTGCCTTTCAGTTGGCACCTCACTGTCCTTCCCTGCAGTTGCCAATGGGATGCATGTTTAGTCCTGGATCACCACGATTGTGATTGGCAACTGGCCCATGGAATCTGTTGCAACTGCAGCAAAGCAGGTTTGGGTTCCGACCAGCATCGCAGATCTTTAAGGGAGGGACGTCGGGCGGACGGTTATTACACACATGGCCAGCCTATCTGTCTTTATCATTTCAGTCACTGTGCCATGGGAGTGGGGGTGTCGGACTCAGGGGTAATGAGTGAAGGATGCATTTGCTCTAAATCTGCATCAGCTCTCAAAGGGCCAATGTTCACAGCTAACTCTTCAGCTGTTCCTGCTTGAGATAGAGCAGATGGCATTGACAGTTGGATAACAATGACTTTCTCAAGTCAGTGGGACACAATCGCATGGTGCTTTTGTAATGCAGAAAACTTTACCTATTTTTAAAATTTGGTTGACACTTCTGATTTTTATACTTACATAAAATAAAACAAATATAGAAAGCCATTCACATTCTAGTCTTCCATCTTGGCAGCTCCAAAACACTCTGAAGTCAGGCCCTCTCTGCCCCCAGGATTGTGAGGTTTTAAAAAATTATCCTAGAACTTGTCTTTTTTTAAAATTTACCTTCAGATTTCTGAGCCTTTACGTTGCATTAGGGTCACACCTTCATGCCTAGAACCTCATTTTTTCTTTCCCCCCCTACATGAAAAAATATTCTCCCCTAGCAAAATTCCAGTAAAGGCGGTTTAAGAAAAGAAATGCTAAATATCCCAAGACACCGTAATAAAACTGCAAGCATTGACAACTATGGAATCTCTCCAGCAAATGTATACATTTCAGTTGCCACTATTATAGAGCTGCAGTTGGTTTGTTTTTCAAGAGTTCTTTAGTGTTTGGATAAGAGACCTCATCGACTGTAACAGGGTCAGGGGTACCTGGGGTAAGTCCCTTCCGGATACTGTCCACATAGTCACGTTATCTTAGGAAGTCCTTTATTCCATCATCCACTACAATGCAATGGAAGTCTCTACCACCATACACAGTTCCATATCCACAGTCTCTATCCTTCGGGTCTAGGGCTTCTCAGTTCCAATCCCTCTCTCTGGCCAGGCATAGTCCCTCCTTAAGCCAAAGAGGAGGCCCGCCCAGTCTCTCAGCACACTCTGGTATTCACAAACTTCGCAGGCCAGGCACCAATCTCTCCTGTAGCCTGCACAACCCTCTGGCTTGGGCCACACCACCTCTGTCTAGGGTGGCCAGATATGCAAATTTTAGAGGACACTTAGGAGAAATTCAGGTTGCAGGGCTTCACTGGAGGCAATGCAGCCCTGCAACCTGTATTTAAGTGTCCTCTAAAATGTGCATATCCCCCCCGCTGCTCTCTTTGCCTGAGTCAGAGCTCTCCCCTAACTCTTGCCTCTTCCAGGTCTTAGCCTTTGGGCTCACTTAGCCATACTCAGGTGCAAGGTGTTGGGCACTGTCCCTCATGCCATGTAACACCTGAGCGTCTGTTAGCACTGACAAACCTTGCAGGTGCTAGGTCCCTTAAAGGGCTAGTGTCCCTGTCACAACTGCTACTAGCCATGATGGTCTGCAGAAGATGTCATCTGGCTGTAAGAACAGCTGAGTAATGGAATGGGTTGTAGAATCTCCTTCAGTGGGGGTTTCAAAAGCCAGCAGCTAGACAAGCATCTGTCTGCGATACTGTGTAGGCAATGCATAGGGTATCCTGCCTTGAAGCAGGGGTCTGAACTAGATGGCTCTTGACACTAGATGATGATACCTATCCCCATGCACTCCTAGCCATCAAGTGAACTGATTCTGGGAGCAGGAATTTCTGGCCTTTCTGCCTCATTGAGTTGCATGCTCTGCTGTGGCTGGGTTTGCTGAAAAGACAGGATAATTTGTGACCGTTCACATGTGCCAAGGCTTGGGATTTGCTGTGTAGAGGGGAGTCCCCACATGCAACTTGGGGAAGGGAGCAGTTAGATTTGGGGCTGCTTTAATTTGTGATATTCTGCTTTTTTATGAGGAGATGGAGCAGGGTGAAAGAGTGGGGTTGGACAGGGTGTGGGAGAATGGTACAATTCTCCAGTAAGGTGGGGGGGAGGGGAGTGGGAAACGTGGGTGGGTGGGAAAGGTCACTGGTGACCCTCTGATGAGAAATGGAGGAAAATGGGAGGGGCAGGTGGGAAAGCCACAATTATTGTAAGATGCCCTCACCCTCAAGGGATAGGGCAGCATAGAAATTTAAAGTGTTACGTATGTACTAGATCCAACTGTCCTTACATGTTGTTAGCAAGAGGGAGCATGGTCATACAATGTCAGAATCTTTAATGCTTCCTAAGTGGTCACAACTGGAGCTGAAAACAGGGAGTGGATTTATTATTTGTGGGTATTATCTGCTTTTCTGGATAGCCCTTTGTGTGCCTGAACAATAGCTATAACCAAAATGGGTACTTGCATAGCTGATTGCGGGGGGTGGGGGGGTGTATTTGGTTTTGGTTTTCCAGGTTTCTGGGGGGTTTTTTCTTGATTATTTTGGATTTTTTTATCATTGGTCACTTTCAGCAATTGAATACATGTGCAATATTGTCAAAATGATCAGTGAGCTGGAATACCACGGCTTTAAGATATGCTCTACATCTCTGGCTGAGAGTGTATGTTCCTGAACAGCCTGGGCTTTTACGATTTCTTGCCCAAGATCCCTTTAAATCCTCTTGGTTTCTTGTCATGGAGCAACAGTTGTTCAACTTGGGATTCTCGCTACCTCACTGTAAACTGAGGGGCTTTAAGGCTTCCAAATTTGAAATAGCCGATAGTGTGAATGACGCTGCTCTTCAGTCGGATTTATCGGCAATTGCTGTGACCGTTTTCCACCCTGGTTTCTCAACCGAGGAAAATGGCTGCTTACTGGTCATACCAACTTTTGCCTCCAAGCCAAATACTTTTTTTTAGCCAGCGTCAATGCTTTACCCACGATGGTACTGGAAGGGCGCTGCCTCATTATGCCTTTTTTTCAGCGCCTATGTCCCTTCGATCAATTAGAAGTGGAAACGGTGGGGCACATCCTGTTTGAATGTCCGCTGTATAGAGAATTCAGGCTGCAACATTTAGTGCCTTTGCTGGATAGATTTCCAGGGAGGGCTATCTCAGAACTCCTCTTAATTTTTTTGGCCAATTTATCTACAGATTATACATTGCGGTGTCTAAGTTTCTGGTATCTGGGAATTTTTTAGAGTTCAAATGCCTTTAGAGCACGTTTGGTGTAGAAACTTGGGTTTTAGTTTTTTCTATTTTATGTCCTGCTTTAAAACTTTTGGATATGGATCGAGGTTTTCCCAAACTTTTTATCTTATCTATTTCCAAAATTGGTGCTAGTATTGGATACCACTGTATGTTTATTTAATATAACTTATAATTTCTTTATTCTTCTTGCACCTTTTGGCAATGACCTTGGGTCACGCCTGCAATAAAATTTGATTTGACGTCAAAATGATCAAAATACCAAAGTAAACCAAACTGAGAAAAACAAAGCTGAAAACGCCAAAACAGAACAGTGCCAACGGAGTGCAAATGGATGTCGGACGGTTACTACCCGAGCCTCCATTTTTGGTTTGGGTAGTGTAGATTTACCTGGTTTTTCGGGTACGCTCTAGTCATGTCTCTGATAGACATTTTGAGATCACGGTGCTGTTGCTGCACCTCCCCAGCCCCATGCTGAGCAGCAGATTCCAAAGGGAAGCACACCAATCCTAACCCAGCTCAGCACTTTTAAGAACCGAGCAAGCATTGCAGCCCAAACCAGCGTGGCTGCGAGCCAGCCAAATGTGCCAACCGCACCAAATTTCTTGGGACTCGTTAGCAAGCTGACTGCTCACTGTTTTTGATTTACTTTGGTTGTTACTGTTAAAATGCAGGGCTGCTCCCTTCTAACAAAAGAACAGCTCCTAGCTGGGCTCTTCTGCATTCCCAGAGCTGAAATGGAATAGTTGAATGCCAAATTTGATACATTCATTTAGATTCCAATCAGTTTTAGCAATGCAAATTCAAAATGCTATTCGCTTTCAGCTTTGCAGTGATTTTGTATCTGTTTGGGTATTTCGGTGGTACTCCTTGGCATGTTTGTTTGTGTTTGGATTTTTGAATGTGATTGCTGCGTTACATCATAGAGAGCATAAAACGCGGGCAGGCAAACTGGTGGCTCAGGAGCCACATGTGGCTCTTGGGCAGTTCAAGTGTAGCTCTTAGCCAGGGCCCCTCCCAGCACTGCCTTATTGGTCCTGTGTCTTCACTGCCCTAGAGTCTCAGGATCGCAGCACCCTGGACCACAGAGCACTGGTTCTGCCAACCAATCATGAGAGAGGAATGGGAGAGGTTCAGCAAGATGCTTTGAAGGGACATGCAATGCACGCGAGTCCTGTGGCTCTTGGCCCTATGAAAAATTTGGTGCGTGGCTCTTGGGCTGAGAACTTTGTCACCCTGGCGTAGAATCACTGAACTGGAGAGTTGGGAGGGACTTCAAATGTCATCTGGTCCAACACCCTGCACGGAGGCAAGATGTTCTACCTAAGGCATCCCTGCCAGATGCCTGTCCAGTCATCTTGGTTGAAAACCTCCAGGGAGGGAGATTTCCCCAACCTGTCTAGGCAGCTGGTTCCAGTATTGAACCATTCGGTTAGGAAGTTTTTCCTAATGTCTAATCTAAACCTACCACCCCATCCTCGGTGCCAAAGGAGAACAAATGTTCTATTTCTGCCCCCTTTCTTTATGGCATCATTTTAGAGATTTGAAACCTTGTCAACATACTTTCCCCTCCTCTCCACTCATGCTCAGTTCCTTTATTCCCAGATGGGACCATTCACATTCCAAAATACTGAAGCAAAGAAACAAAGCTGAACATTTTGCAATGGTAACCAAGATTAATCTCAGAAATCCATTTGTGGGAATGAAGATGCAAACTTAACTTTGTGCATACATAAAGACAGATTTGTGTTGGCCCTATCCGTTATCCAGGCACACAGGGATGGTGCCATGGGAGATGAGGTGTAGCTAGTCCCCACCTCCTCGCCCCAGTATTTATTTACATGATTTTTATCCTGCCCCCTCCTGCTAACAGCAGCTCGGGGTGGCGAACAAGCACAAATTGAAAAATATATATGATATAATATAAACAAAAGCACAATATAAATATAATAACATTACAAATCCACATGGTGGAGCACTGAAAAATATAAAAACCCATCCCATCCTACCCCTCATCCAAGCCCATTACCCATTGCCCTCCCCAAAGACCTGGCCACTACCTCGTCTGTTAATCCACCTAACGGTGAAGGAGAATAGCTTCATGGCAAACTTTCAAACAATCATAGTAGAGTAATGTTGTAGCATAAACTAAAATGTAGTCCATACTATTTAAATATCAGTGTAGCTTCATGTTTAATTTTTCTTGTTTCTAGAAAGTTTGTGTAGCAAAATGTCCCGCCCTCCCTCGCCTTGTCCCACCCCTTTTGTCTCCTGAACTAATTGTTCCAGCATCACCCCTGCTTT
The DNA here is from genome assembly GCA_003113815.1 of Sphenodon punctatus. Lineage (NCBI taxonomy): Eukaryota > Metazoa > Chordata > Lepidosauria > Sphenodontia > Sphenodontidae > Sphenodon > Sphenodon punctatus. Next base: position 2,395,783 of record QEPC01001471.1, on the reverse strand, counting down.
CAGAGGGTCTGTAGGGAAAGACAGGGAGACCAATCAAAATCATGAGTGGGACGGAGCAAGTAGATAGGGAGCTGGTAGTCACCTCTCTTCATAATTCTAGAATAGGAGATATACCCTACATTAACTGGCAGCAGATTTAGGACAAATAAAAAGAACTATTTCCCCCCTCATTGAATTAACCTGAAGAACTCACTGCCAGGGGCTGTTGTGAAAGCCAATAGCATAACTGGGTTCAAAAAAGGATTGGATACATTTTTGGAGGATAAGTCCCTAAATGGCTACAGCTCAAGTAGGTCATGGGTTGAGAGTGAAGAACAGGAAATGAATCATCCTATTGTGACCTGTTCTGGCCAACTGAAGTCAACAGTGGTCAGAGGCAAGATGCTGAGCTAGATGGACCGTTGGATTGATCCAGTACAGCTCTAATTATTATTATTAGCAAGCATTTATATAGCACCAACAATGTACCTGGCGCTTTACAAAGTAATGGAATAGACACGGTCCCTAGGGCTTACAATCTGAGGGACAGGGGTGTGGAGGGGGAATGCTCTTAGGAGACCATTTTGTAGTTCAATTAGACGAGACAAGAAAAGAAGCCCAGGATGTAGAAAGCAAATCCAAGACCTTTCAGATTAGTCAAGCTGTTCTGAGCTGTTGCTTGGAAGGTCTGTACTAAAACAGCCTGCAGGAGCCATGTGGAGAAAGAACAACGTACACCACGTCAAGGGGATTTTCCACCTACAACTAGGACCATATTGTCCTTCCAGGTGCAGCTATTGTTATGACATTTTGAGTCCCAACTTACCTTTGGGCCTTCTACTCATCTACCAAATTTAATCTAAACAAATCTGCAGGATCAAAAGTTATTAACTGGAGCAGGACCATGCTCAGTGTACAGGAAGGGAATATGGGGGGCATACAGAAGGAGCTAGTATCTCCCCTCTGGATGCACCTATTACAAAATTTGTCACTCCCAAATATCTTTGGGTTCTCTACCCCTCTGCTAAATGTTTTTAAAGAGAGAAGATCAATTGATGGGCACTGCTCAATACAAATCAGTGGTGGTTCTCAGCTACACAAAGGGGCCATATCTCTCCTCAAAGTGCACTAATTATTAAATTTTGGCTCCCTACTTACCTTTTGGCCCTGTTCTGCCCCTTCACCAAATTTGGATGAAATCAGCCTGTTTCAGAAACAAATTTCGCCCAGATCTACCAAGGTGAAACCTGCCAGTAGTAAAAGACAGGGCTTTTGATGGGAAATACTCCAAGCTTCTGTTGAACAAATTAAAACCCCAATGACTTAAAATGGTCAAGTGTGGATTTTCTGGAAAATGTCAGGTTCTTCTTTGAGGATATCTGCAATTCTCACTCTTGGGATTCACTTCCTGCTTCGCAGGTACCGGAAAACCTCTTGTCAGCAGTATCCAGGCAGAATATGCCTGGAAAAGATTAGAACATGGTGAGGGCTCCACCTCTCCATTCCCCTCCCATCCTGAGAAAAGCACGGGCTCACATCACGAGGGATGGGCTAGTATAAATAGGGGGAGGAGCCCTCACCGACTCAGTTCCTTCCAACCGCGTGGTGTTGGAAGACCTCGCAGCGCTAATCATCGCTGGTCAGTGGTAAACCTGAAAAGAAGAATTTCTTGTGAGTTATTACTCAAGTACTGCCCTAGCCTGCGGGATCTATTCCCCCGGGCACAATCCACCCTTCGGGGTGATTGGGAATCCCCAAACAACCGGGCTTTAAAAGGTGTAGCTCCTGCCCCACTACTCTATCTATCAGCGATCAACACACTCGCTGTCTAGCCTGGGCAAAGCCCATAATACTCAGACCTGCAGAGCTTGTTCAGTGCTATCAAACAGGACTAAATGTGCCAGGGCACTTTGCCTGCAGGATATACTGACAAAAAGGGCTCTAGAGGGTGGAGAAGAGGAGCCTCTTAGGCTCCGCACCAGGCACTCTACGGCATTGGCAATGGAGCCTGCGCCGAAGTCACCGATGGAACCATCACAGTCCAGCCCCAACGGATCCCAACTGGAACAGAAACCTACGGTACCTTCTCCGCCTAAGGAGAGCTCCCACACCCCCAGTACCGCCCGACCTACAGAGAGCGGTACCGAGGTTCCCCATACGCACAGCACCGCTCGCTCCACAGAATGGAGTACCAGACGGGCGGAAGGGGAAAAGAAGAAGAAAAGAAAGCTCTACACGGGACGCACTGGAATGGGCTGACACAGGGGATGTGACGGCTCCCCAACTACAGCACATGCAAGGGGAATTAACTCCGTCGGGACTGATGAGTGTTGTGCCACAAATGCAACTGGCGGTACTGCCTGCAAGGGCCGTTCCTCCTTTACTGCTCATGGTACCTACCTCAGCACCCAGGGACACGCGCTCCCAATCAGAGACACTACCGCTCAAGATTGAGATCTCCACGGTACCGGGATGAACGTGAACCCCGCTGAGGTACGACTGGGAACGCAGATCCCGCTCACCATGCTCATGCTACTCACCCTACAATCCTAGAGACAGACATTATGATTACACCTACATTCAAGGCTACCACTGCCAATTCTGGAGCCCATCACCCTACCCGGCACGGGCAGATTTTGACGTCCTGGCACATTCAGGACCGGGGCATTCCTATGTGACTCCACTCCCACCCAAGGGCAGCACCGACAGCAACTATCTCCCGCCCACCACCCTCCGATACTGGCTCGGCACCGACCCTCCAAAACACCCATATGGGTGATACCAGAGACTATATGTCGGCACCACCAGAGGCTGTAGCTACGCAACTACGAGAATACACCCGGGAGGAAAGGTTAGCACCCTCTGGGGCCACAGAATTATTAAGCTCACTACTGGGGAACCCAAGGGACCAAGCTGTACCATCGGTACCAGCTCCAGATACAGTAGCCTCCCCAGGGAGATCCACATCTCGGTCATCTTACCATCTTTGGAGGAAGATGAAACAATATCTCTCCCTCCCTCCTCCTGATGCCATATCGGACCAAAATATCTCCTTGGCAACTGAGGATTCCAAGGCCTTTCAGGTGATGCTACGGAGGATGGCATCCTCCCTCCCTAAACTCCCCATCAGGGTAGTGTAAAAGTCCCAAACTGGACCAATATTGGGGATCCTAGGAGCGGGTGAGTCGAGCCACATAATGCTGCCTGTGTTAGAACAGCTGATGGAACCTGTCTCAGCCATTTGGAGCAAGTCCGTATCAGTGACACCCACTAATAAGTTAGCGGACTCGCTATACGCTGTTCCCAAAGAAGGGGCGCAGATATTCCACAAGCATCCACCTCCCAATTCTCTTGTGATTGCTGCAGCGTCGGTAAAATCCCGAGCGGCAGGTGGGTGGGTGCAGACATCCCCATCAGATTGGGAGGGAAGGAGATTAGATGTATTGGGAAGGAAAATGTTTTCCTCGGACTTTTAGGATAATGTCATTTAGGATAATGAATTATGCCTCGGCAATGTGTGGCTACCAATACTGGTTATGGTCACAGCTTAGCAGCACCACAGACCTGAACCAGATAGCTGCCCTCCAAAAAGAGAGCATGCAGATGGCTCAATTTCAGCTGAGTGCAAACATGCATATACCTGATGCCAATACCTGAGGTATGGCGTCCGCCATCGCACTCTGCAGGCATGCTTGGCTTCACTCCAATGCCCTGACGCAAGAGAATAAAACCAGAATATAGGACTTACCTTTTGACTGTGAAGGGCTCTTCGGCGCATCTACAGACAACACCCTAAAAAAGATTAAAGAAATGAATCCGACAGCCAGGTCTACCGGGATTATACGCACCATCCATAAAAAATCCTATCCTACCCCAAATCCTTATGCTTTCTCACCTAGACAGAGATCCACCTACCCCTCATACAACTACAACGCTGGAAAGCGGTTTCAACAACAGATCCCTTTTCAGTACCACCAATCACAAGGGCCCCAGCAGCGCAAGGCCTTTAATCAGCAGAGAGGTCGTGGCAAAGCCTCCTCCAACTCGTCCTCAGGACAGGAGGCGAAATCTCGTTTTTAACGAAACCTTGATCAAGGGAGCTTATGAGGACAACCCCTCATTCCATGACCGCCTGTTGCCCTTTCTACACCAATGGGAAACCATCTCCATTGACCACTGGGTCAGGGAGATTATCCAATTCGACTATGCCATCCAGTTCCGCTCCCTCCTCTTCTCCCCGCCCCCCCAGGGAGCCCCCTCCCACAACTCAAATACTAGTTGTGGTACAGAAACTTCTTCCAAAAGGGGCCATTTGAACCGGTTCCCAAGTCTGAGCTTAATACCGGTTTTTACTCTAGATTTTTTGTGGTTCCCAAAAAGGACAAGGGCTTTCACCCCATCCTAGACCTCAGACAACTTAATAAGTTTGTCTGCAGATTTAAGTTTCAAATTACTTTCCTACCCATTATTTTTATGGGTCTTCAACAAGGCAACTGACTAGCTGGCCTTGATCTTCAGGATGCATATTTCCATCCACCCGTCTCATCGCAAATACTTACATTTTGTTGCAGGAAACCTACAGTTCTAATACAAGGTCCTCCCATTCGGACTGTCTGCGGCTCCACATGTCTTTACCAAATGCATTTCAGTGGTGACCGCTCACCTCCGAAGACTAAAAATCAGACTATTCCCGTATCTAGACGACTGGCTGATTGCAGCCACATCTCAGCACGAGCTTCAGAGACATCTGCAATTGACAATGTCATTGCTCAAGGACCTAGGTTTTCTCATCAATCTATCCAAATCACATCTACGCCCCTCCCAGCACCTAGTCTTCATAGGGGCAATACTAGACACCTGCCATGCAAAGGAATACCTACCGACAGACAGATTCCTTGCCATAGGGGGTGCTCTGGATGGTTTTCGATCTCGACTGACCAGATCTGTACACTACTTCCTTCATCTACAAGGATTGCTGGCATCCACTACGATGGTGACACCATACGCACGTCTTCACATCAGGCCTCTTCAACAATGGTTGGTCCAGAATTATACCCCAACCCTCCAACTACTCAATATGAAATTGATAATACCACAGAGAGTTCACAAAAATCTGTTGTGGTGGAGGGACAGAAACCAGGTCATCAAAGGGATGACCTTCGACCCTCCAAACATCCATACATCTATCACCACAGACACTTCTCTGATCAGATGGGGTGCCCACATGGATGACATGCAGGTGCACGGTCTGTGGTCCACAGAAGAAACAGAGTTACACATTCAACATGTTGGAACTCAGGGCCATATGCTGGACTCTGAAGGCTTTATTATCCCACATCAAGGGAAACATTTTGTGCTAATTATAACCGACAACACCACAGCGATGTGGTATGTGAACAAACAAGGCAGAGCGAGGTCCACACGCCTATCCGTGGAGGCAGAGGCCATCTGGCATTGGTGTATCGAGCACAAAATACACATTCAAGCGATTAACCTGGCAGGTCATGACAACTCAGTGACGGATCTTCTCAGCCGCAAGATGTCAGACCAACACGAATAGTCAATGAACGAGATGGTCTTACAAGACATCTTCCAAGAGTGGGGGACACCAGTAATAGACCTCTTCGCATCTCAACAGAACGCGAAACTGCCCAAATTCTGCAGTCACGCAAGGCTGGCCCCGGGATCAATATCGGACACCTTTGCGATCTCCTGGTATGGGGCCTTCCTTTATGCTTTTCCTCCAGTCCTCCTTCTGGCCAAGGTTCTATGCAAAGCCAGAACGGACAGAGCTCATCTAATCCTGATTACACCCTTTTGGCCCCGCCAAACCTGGTTCCAAACCCTACAAGCAATGGCATCACATGTCAAGACCCTTCCACTTATACCTGATCTCCTGTCACGGCTTCGGGGGACAATCCTGCACCGCGATTTGCAGATGCTCCACCTCTCCGCATGGTTGATCCTTCCCTCGTAGGGAATGTGCCACCTGAGGTTTCGACGATTATATTAAACTCTCAACGTCTTTCTACTCACAAGTGCTACAAGGCTAAGTGCTACACTTCTCCAAGTGGTGCGCATCACATTCTATCTCCCTACACGCACTAGACATGAACCATGTGTTTATGTACCTTCTAGCCTTGCAGAAATCATCCCTCTCTATTCCCACCATAAAAGTACACCTGGCGGCGCTGTCATCACACCTAGAACCAGAAGGACAGGAAACATTGTTTTCACACTTACTGATGAGATCTTTTTGGAAAGGATTGGTTAACACGTTCCCACCAAGGTCACAACCAGCCCCCCAGTGGGACTTGAATCTAGTTTGATCAAAACTGATGGGCCCTCCCTTTGAACCTATGATCTCATGTGCCATGGAGAATCTATCCATCAAGACTGCGTTTCTAGTAGCAATCACCTCTGCACGTAGAGTGAGCGAACTGACTGCCCTCAGACCCTCTCCCCCTTATACCATGTTTCATAGGGATAAGGTTGACCTGAGAACTGATCCTGCCTTTGTTCCGAAGGTAGTTTCTCCTTGTCACCCTAACCAGACAATTTCATTGCCAGTATTCTTTCCGAAGCCTCATGCATCGCACACAGAACGAACTCTTCACGCTTTGGACGTCAAGATGGTGCTAGCCTTTTACATTGACCGAACCAGAGGCATTAGGCCATGCGACCCACTGTTTATATCTTATGGAGGCCAAAAGATTGGGGTTCAGATCACCTCACAACAGTTTTCCAAATGGATTACCCTATGCATACAGAAATGTTATGCTTTAGCAAACAAAGCTCCACCCCTGGATCTAAGAGCGCACTCTACCCGAGCTACTGCTCCATCTATTGCTAATTTCTGTGGGATCCCAATCCCGGACATATGTCGAGGTGCCACATGGGCTTCAGTGCACACTTTTATGAAGCACTACTCATTGGACCTCGCAGCCAGGTCAGACTCCCAGGTGCGGAAGACGGTTCTGAATTCGCTGTTTGCTTGACTTCCTTGACTCCCTCCTCCTAGAGGTAGGTGTTTCAACTGCTTATTACTCTCCCAAGAGTGAGAATCACGGAGATCCTTGAAGAAGAAATAGAGGTTACTTACCACTCCAGTAACTGTTCTGAGAGAGAGAACTCCGCGTATTCTCACATCCCGCCCTCCTTCCCCTCGGTCTCGGCTGGACATTGCTGGGGTCTTCCGAACCGGGGTTGGAAGGAACTGAGGCGGCAACGCTCCTCCCCCTATTTATAATAGCCCATCCCTCGTGATGCGGGCCCGTGCTTTTCTCAGGATGGCAGGGGGATGGAGGGGTGGAGCCCTCATCATGTTCTAGTCTTTTCCAGGTATATTATGCCTGGATACTGCTGACAAGAGGTTTTCCAGTACCTCCGAAGCAGGAAGTGAATCCCAATAGTGAGAATACGTGGAGCTCTCTCGAAGAACAGAGTTACTGGTAAGTAACCACTATTTGGGGGGGGGGGGGGTTGGAAGGGAGGATTTGTTTTGACAAACCAATGATATTGGATGAAAATGTCAATTTTCACAGGAGGGAAAAAATATCCCACATATTGTTTATATCTGCTCTAGTCCCTGCGTTGCTACTCTCATGTTTCTCAAAACATATTTGCCCCTTCTCCCATGCTGTCCCCTATGTTTGGAATTCCCTCCTAGAATCCATTTGCTGTGCTTCTTCCCCACCCCCATTAAATCCCTCCTGAAAACTTACTACTTCCGTCAGGCTTTCCCTACCTTCTCATCCTCAGACTTGTCTTAAGCACATAAGAAGTGCCAGACTGGGTCAGACCAATGGTCCATCAAGCCCAGCACCTGTCTCCGACAGTGGCCAATCTCGGTTGCTTGGAAGAATTACCCAACAGGTCACTATGGGGCAAACCATTCCCTGTTGTTCTCTCCCAGCTTCCAACAGGAAGAGGTTACATTCCCCAAACCTACCCAGCTAATAGTTGCTAATGGACCGATCCTCCAGAAACTTGTCCAATCCTTTTTTAAACCCAGCTATACTACTCTCTGGCCTTGACCACATCGTCTTGTGACAAATTCCACAACTTAATTGTGTGCTGAGTGAAAAAATACTTTCTTTTGTTTTAAATCTACTACCTGTTCATTTCTTGAGATAGCAGAGTTCTAGTTCTAGTACTAGTTGAGGGGATAAACAACTGTTCCCTATTTACTTGTTCCATCCCACTCATGGTTTTATAAACTTCTATCCTATCTCCTCTGACGTCTCTTCTTCAAGCAGAACAGCCCCAACCTATCCAGCCTCTCGACAAGGGGAGCTGTTCCATACCCTTTATCATTTTTGTTTCTCCTCTGTACCTTTTCTGTTTCTACTTTCTACTATATCTTTTTTGAGATGGGGTGGCCAGAACTACACACAATATTCAAGGTGTGGTCGCACCATGGATCTATATAGTGGTTTTATTTAAAAAAATAATTCAGTTTTGTTCTCTATCCCTTTACAAATAATTCCTAGCATTGTTTGCTTTTTTTTTTAATTGTCACTTCACACTAAGCTGAGGATTTCAGTGTATTGTCCAATGATGCCAAGATCTTTTTTTCCTGAGTGGTAACTCCTAATTTAGAACCCAGTATTGTGTACATATAATTTGGATTGGTTTTTCCCTATGTGCATCACTTTGCACTTGTCTACATTAAATGTCCATTTAGATGTCATTGGATGCCATTTAGATGTCCAGTCACCCAGTGTCACAAGATCTTCCTTCAGTTCTTCACAGTCTACTCATGTTTAAACTACCTTGAATAATTTGGGGTCATCTGCAAATTTGATCACATCACTCTTTACTCCTTTTTCTAGATCATGAATGAATACATTAAACAACACCGGTCCCAGTACAGATATTATGCATGCACTAGATCCAACTGTCCTTACAGTTGGATGTTGCTAGCAAGAGGGAGTGTGGTCATCAGAGATATCAAAATCTTTAGTGCTTTCTAGGTGGTCACAACTGGAGCTGAAAACAGGGAGTGGATTTATTATTTATGAGTATTATCTGCTTTTCTGGATAGCCCTTTGTGTACCTGAACAATAGCTGTAACCAAAATGGGCACTCCACTTTTTACTTCTCTCCGTTGTGAAAACTGACCATTTAGTCCTACTTTGTTTCCTATCCTTTAGCCTATTAGTCAATAGGGTTCTGCCTCCTAGCCCATGACTTCTTAATTTCCTCAAGAGCCTCTCATATGGGACCTTATCAAACACTTTCTGAAAATCCAGATACACTATATTGAATAGCTTACCATTATTCAAATGCTTATTTACAATCTTTAAAAATTTGAATAGTTTAGTGAGGCGACTTCCTTTTGCTAAATCCATGTTGACTCTTCCCCATCAAGCCATATTTATCAACGTGCCCAGTAATTCTGTTCTTTATAATCATTTGCACCATTTTGCCCAGCACTTACGTAAGGCTCACCAGTCTGTAGTTCCCAGGATCACCTCTCCAGCCCTTCTTAAATATCGGCATTTCATTCGCTACCTTCCAGTCCTTGGGTACAGTGGCAGATTCTAGTGATATGTTGCAAATTACCAGCAGTAGATCTGCAATTTCATATTTGAGTTCCTTCAGGACTCTGAGGTGAATACCATCTGGTCCTGGTGATTTGTTACAATTTAATGTAGCTTACTTCTCTGCTCTAAGTAAACTACGTTTGTGGACTTGTGACTTCTCAACTTTGTAAATGTATCCCTGTCTATCCCTATGTTCTCCTCCCTTGTCTCTCCTAGATTGTAATTCCCTTTGGGTAGGGACCTATCTCTAATTAATGATTGTACAGTATCAGGTACATTGCTTGTGCTATATAAATAATTCAGCAACTTCTATGGAATGACGCAAAGGTAAACTTTGGAGCAGTGTGATTTGCTTTGTATATTGGGCTATTGGAACTGCCTGCCATACTGATGGTCCATCCAACCCAGCATCCTGGGTGCAGCCAGATGAGGCAGGCTGGGGAAGCTGCCACACTTTAGGTAGCCTTACCTCTCCATGGGCAAATAAGCCATGCGATGCAGTGGTTTGTGTGCCATGGGCCCGCCAGATGTTTGCCCTGTCCTGGGGTGGGGTAAGCAGCTGGCTGCTCCATGACACATCCTCGTAAAATTCAGAGGATGCGTTGTGGAGCAGCCTTACCCCAATTGGGGTACTGCAGCCCTGCTGCCGGGGCGGCGGGGTGCTGTGGATTGGGCTGTGCTCCTCCATCTGCTTAACAGCTGGGGGTGGGGATCAGAGCTTGGGAAGAGTGCACCCTCTTCCCAGACTCCCTTCCCCACAATCCACCTGACAAGCAGCTGATGGGGGGGGGGAGGAGCCTGGGAAGAATGTACACCCTTTCCCCAGGCCCTGTCCTCCTGATCAGCTGCTTGTTGGAAGGATGGAGGAGTGCATGCACCCTCTGCCTCCCCACCCCCAGCTGCCAAACTGTAGCAGGCCCAATCCTGCACTGTGACAGGAGTCAGAGCTGCCAGCCCCACTGACTGGCTCCTTGGCCTGCTCAGGGTGTGCAAGAGCTTCTGATGACTTCAGGGGAGCAGACTGTGTGACCAGCTCTCCCTATGGGTCAAAGTGTGGTGGCAGCGATTGCGCACCTGGGACCACGTGGGGATCAGGCCCCTGCAGTTCATGTGGGTGTACCTCTGTCTCTGACAGTGGCTAACATCAGTTACTTAGAGACGTGCCCAACAACACTTAGGCCATAATGGAATGATCCATTTCCTGCTATTCACTCCGAGCCCCTCCAGAGTCAGATGTCTGATCCCTTAACCCCCACTGGCTAATGGCTATTTATGGATCTATCCTTTAAGAACTTATCTAATTCTTCTCTCTTTTTTTTTTTTTTAACCAAGTAGTCCGTTTAAATCTACTGGCCAATGATTTCATTGGGTGTCCCCTTGTTCTATTGTTTCTGTAACATATTACGCTTGTATTTTAGAAATTGGCTTTAAAGTTTGGGTGTGGTGAGGGTAGCGCTAATAATTTAGATAGGGTTTTTAGGTATGCCGTGTTCCTTCATGAATACGCAATTGTTATCTCACCATACCTCATAAAAGCGCTGTGAGGTAGATGGAGTAGTATTATTATTCCCATTTCAGAGTTAGGGAACTGAAGCTGGTGTGTTGTTATGAGCTTCCTCAGTGTGTGTCTCTGAATGCTGTTAACCATGGGGGAATTCAGCACTCCTCTCCGTGTCCAAACAGTGCTAGAATTTGAACCTTTCTCTTTTAGCAACAAAAGCCATTTCCCCCTGGGTGGAAGCAGTGGCCTAAAAGCCTTGTTTGTAGGGTCACCGTAGCCACTTCTGCTTTGTTTTAAATCCTTCCTGTCCTGCCCTGCCCTGTTCACGTAGCTGCTGTGTTCATAGTGAAATCTAAAGTGGTTATCTCCCTCCCCCCCCCCCCCGCCCCCCAGGGGGCTAATCTTCACCCATTGGCTATACCCCATTGGTGGTCTCATGAGTAGTTATACGTGTGTGTATGTCTGAGTGTTTTGTAAAGTGGACTGTTACTTCCGACATAAATATGGTGTCCCAATGTGATTGGAGCTTCAAAAAAAGAAGAACACAGATGCTATAGTCTTCTTTGGTTAAAACAGACAAGCAACTTTACTAATAATCTGTCTCCTGCTTCCCCTCTCTGGGTCCAATGTAAAATCTGGGATTACAGGTTTTGCTCCCATTTTGGCCTGTGGGAGTCTGTGTCAAACTGCAAAAGGTGGCAACCCCTACCTGCGATAGACTTATTTAGATGGGTATTCCTACAGTGTAGGACACAAACACTGCCAATAAGTACCCGGAGGAACAATCTGGTTTTTTTGTTCTCCTCTCCCCTACCTCAGTCTTTGATTCCAACATGGTTCCTCCAAACAGAGCAGAGATCAGAAATCTACCTCTCCATTTTTAGACCCTTTTATTGCTAACAAAGGAGGCGGAGCCTCTTTAGCTTTTAATCCCATTGTGTATTTAGCACATCCCTTCCCTACCTAAAGAAGGTCGGGAACAATTTTGCTGGAGAAGACACTTGACCTAGTCCTAAGGCTCCCCTTCCTTCCCCCGTATAGCTGCTGCATCTAACGGCTTGGAAAGAAGATGCTTAGGACAAGAGACCCCTCCTGGCTCCACCCCCTCCACTAAAGCGGAAGGCCTTCTGGCATGAAAGAGCTGCTGCCAGCAGAGGGCGAGAGTCGGCGAGGGAGCCTCAGTTAAGGGCTGCCTACAGCAAACTTAGGATGGCTCCCCAAGAGGTGGTCGGCCAGGGGCTTCCTCCTTGCTGACATCCTTAATTGTACACATGCATTTGCTCTGAGCCCCCCAAGGCGCAAGGACTATTGGCCTTCTCCGTTCCCTACCAGGGCGTGGGTGCTGCTGTCAGGTGGGGGGGGGGCTAGAGATCACAGGTACAATCCCTCCTTTCCTCTCACCTGGGCTACCCAGGTGTTTTAACAGCTACTGAGAGCTCTCAGCATAGACCCTAATACAAACAAAGCCCCCTTTGACTTAAAGGCGGGTGGGCGAGGGGACAGAGATGGTGCGTTTCTGAGCCTGATCAAACCAGGGCTTAAGGGATTTCCAGGTGGGTGGCGGGGAGGGAAGGACATTGTTCCAGTGACCGGCTGGCAAGCAGGGGAGAGAGGCGAGCAACCTAGGCAAAGTGAGGAGGGGAGAAAAGGCTCCACAATGTGACCAAACACCATTCCATGCGTTTTGATCAAAAATTGTGCAGCTTAGAGAGAGCAAGCGAGAGAGAAGGGGTGGGGGGTGTGATTGAAAAATAAGGAGACGGTTGCTCTGCAGATCTGTATCCCCGAGCAATAAGGTTTGTGATGGAGCAACGCCTCCTCAAATAGGTAAATGCCTTTTTATATGGGGAGGGGGGATGGGGAAGGGATGGGATGGGGGTTTGATTTCACGGGCAAAGAGGAAATCTCCAAGACCCCACCTCCCTCCAACAGGGCTCGGGGGGAGGCTAGTTTCAAGGAGGAGAGGGGGGAAAACCAACCCACTCTCTCAGATCTGGACTGAATTCCCCGGGAGGGGGGGGGCGGGGGTGTCTCACTTAACTGGATTGATGCTCGAAGGGATTCATGCTGCCTTTGAGGAGTCGCTGGGATTCAGCACCCCCCTTCTTTCAGCTCCTACCCCCTCCTTTCCCCCCTTTCTTTTTTTCTTTTTAAAAAAAAGCCCATCCAGAGCTGCATGGTGCAGAATATAAATTCCAACTGCAATGTCACCAAAAAGAGAAAGCAAGGGAGGGTTGAAAGGGGGAGGGGGGTGCAGCTAGCCCAAAGCATCCCAGGTCACGTTTGCATTTGCTGAAGGAAGAAAAGGACACACACACACAGCGAGGCATCAGCAGTGCTGGGGAGGGGGTTGTTCTCGGTGTGTGTTTGCGCGGGTGTCTAGCGATGGATTTTCTTCTCCTTTAGCAAGTGATGAGCAGGAGGAGGAAGGGAGGGAAAAAAATCCTAATAATCCTACCCCCCTCCAACATGACGCCAACCCAGGCAGTCAGGCACAGTCGTAGCTCCCAGCCTTGACTTGGATTCTTCTCCTACTGGAAGATTTTTTTTGCACCAGTTGGCTGGTGATATTTGGGGGGGGGGAGAGAGGAGGGGGGATGGGAAGGATCGGTTTGAGGGAGAGAATGACTGGAGAGGATCGTTTGCCTTTTTCATATAAAGACTCCAACTATTGAATTATTTATCCTACTCTTCCCCCCCTTCTCTCCCTCTCTCTCCTTTTGGCTGGATCAATTTCGGCTTGCTGCAGGGAGGGCTGTGTTTTGTCGCTGGGAGAGGCGATGTGGCGCACCTCTCCGCTTGAGGATTTTTACTTGGCACGTTATCTGCCCTAGGGGGGCGCGGGAAAGGAGAGAGAGAAAAAGGAAAAATTATCCGAGGCATCTTCAGCTGCACAGTTTGTGTGTGGTGAGGGGCAGTGGAGGAGAGCCTATATGAGCGGGGAAGGGGGGGAGGAGGAGAGCCCTCTTCCGTCCCCTCTATCAGGACTGCAGGTTGGGTTGGGAACTCTGGATGTGACCAGATCTGACCTCTGCGGGATAAGGCAGCAGCTGGGTTTTTGGTTCATCTCGGACCCGAGGGTGGGAGGGGGGCGGGGGGAGCGGACAAAACACTGGTCAATTTCCACTTGGTGTCCATGAATGCAAACACCATGATCTTCATGATTCTTGGGGCATCTATCGTTATGGTAAGAAATCACTCCTCTCTCTTTCTACCTTGTGTCTCTCTTGTGGCTCTGTGGTGTTTGTGGTGTACCTGAGTGTCCCATATCGATATCTCTCTATTTTTATTTTTTGTTAAAAAGCAGTCTTCTTGTTATTGATGAGGATTGCTGGAGGTGTTTAGCAATCAAACAAGAGTCAATGTTTTATTCCATCATCTAGAGTTGACCAGATGCCTTGGTTATGGGCTCTTACAGGCAATAGCTTGCTTGATGGACATGAATGCGCTCCTGGACCGCTTTCACAATTACATCTTACCGCATTTGAGAGGAGAAGACCGAGTTTGCCACTGCAACTGTGGAAGGTAAGTCACCCCCTTTTCATCCTTCCCCCACCGCCACACGCGTACCCTCATCTCATTGGAAAAGACACAGCGGCATAGAGCACTCGGTCACATACTTGAGTCTGCCAAGCAGCATGCAGTGGAGCCTGGGGGATTTCGCATATTATTAGTATGGTGGTATTATTTTTGTTGCATTTAGAATGTGCATCCCACTCTTGCATGAGCAGAATGACACTATTTCCCCTTTCCCAGCAAAGAGTTTGTATCCAGATCCTTGTCCTTTCTTGCCAGCCCTCAGGAAGTGAGTAACTTTCCTTTGAACACCTTGTCATTATCCATTGTCACCTAAGAGACCATGGCACTGTGTGTGGGGGTGGGTGGGGGGGGGGGATGCTTTTGTTTTAAATAACCAAATGCATGGAGGATTTCTTGTCTATGGAAAGAAGGATTGTTGCTCTCTAGGACACTATCACCCTGTGGGATTTCTCTGGTTTTACAAAATCCTGGATTGGCTTTGAATTCTCAGTGTCTTTTTGGGCAAAGAGGGTTGAGTTGGAGCCGGTTTGTGGTTGCGAGCCAAGCAGGGTGGACATTTTGGCAGGAACTAGCTGGCTTTTGGGGACTATCTGGTTGTTAATGGATAGATTCCACTGTTTCGGATTGGGCAGCAGCAAGGTTAATGTGAATCTATCTCCCCTGTATGTGTTTTATAGACAGGCTGTGTGTTAGCTGCTGTGGAAACACAGGTACTGTATGTCTATGTTCCTAAAAGACACAAATATCCATTTGGTGGAGGATGGTTTTTTTTTCTGGTGACCTTTATCATTCTGTTTTGCACCATGGAGGGTGGGGGAAGGGGATAATTGCAGTTTCTGCCAATGTAACCAGCAGGCCTGCTCTGGTGCCAGCCAGGGGTCATGCCAAGCAAGTCTCTTACCTGTCATAAGCAATGGATTAGGGTGGCCATTGCTCCCTGCTTTCAACCAGCATGTGTGTCCTCAGATCAGGCCTTGGATGGGGGGGGGGGGGGGGCGGTTTTGCAAAGGGAATCCCTCTACTTTAACTGAGGGGGTTTCCAATTCCCTACAGTGTCTCTCTGGTATTGGCCCTAACAGAGCCATCCTTACAAAGCCAAGCAACATCCCATTTCCAAAGGACTATCCCAGGCTAGAATTTCCTGATATTCATAGTCATCCCTTGCCCAGCATCCAAGACCCCCTGGAGTCACCACAGTGGTACTCCATTGTTCTGAGGCTGCAAGCAAGCACTATCCGAGCTGGTGAAGTTGCTATTGGCTGCACAAGACCTAGATTAGATGGAAATTCAACCAGTCAATCAATCAAACTTTTATTATGGCTATTTGCCATTTTAAGATGAAAATTCAGGTGAGCTCAGTCCAGCACACACCTGTCAAGTTCCACACACCTTAATAACTGGAGTTCTGGGTGACCATTAAAGTTTCCTTGGCATGAAACTGCCAGTTTATTTGCCATCTCTTTTTGGTCCAGATTGCTCCTTCCCCTGCGCATAGCAGGAATCTCTAAAGTTGAATGCATGCCTTACTTACAAGCCAGGTGTTAAGACTCTAGCAGACTTGTGTAGCTTCTTTGGATCACTCATATAGAGGGGCGTGTAACCCATACAGAGTCTTGGTCAGTTACCCAGGTGTAATTGACCAAGGGCTTTGAGACAAAAGACACAGGAGCAATGGGAGATATTCGTTTCTGATTAACCTCTTCATCTCTCTCTGTCCACCTACTGCTCAGACCCATTGAGCAAGCACCTTTCCTCTGTAATTCTGCATGTCCTCCTTGGTGTGACTTACACAAACACATGCTCACCTAAGCGTACTTTCTGGTGACAACATACAGAGGGGTCTTGGGGGCATGGCCTGTACCCTGACCTGAGTTTTGGCTAATTGGCTTGCTCATTGTCTGGGCAGACTCTGCTATTTCCACAGGAATTATCCGGCAAACCCCAGCAGTGATCCCCTCCTGGGATCCCTCTACACCAGCCTGCCAGCCACTGAAAGTTACCCCTGCTCCTCCAGGCATCAGGGGGTTGGGCTTGTGGGAGTGGAGCTTCTGTGCCCCCCCTGGGTGCTCATACATCGCCCCAGGCCTCTCCCCTCCAAAGATCAGATCAATAAGTAGAACTGTTGGTCAATTGACCGTCGCAGTTGACAGCTTGTGTTGCATTTTAATCAATTGATTGAACAATTATTATTATTATTATTATTATTATTATAATATGTGAGAGTCGCTCTACAGCTTTAGAAACCACGGTTTGCTGATTTATTTGTGTGGGTGGGAACCTTATTCTTTTTATTTTAAATTCCCTTTAAATTGTTTAAGTTGCTCTTGCTTATTATTTGGCAGCTTCTATTTTCAACCTGTGATCAGTTGATGAATCCAAGCTGACGAATTGATTTCATCTTTCATTCAGCCCATTAATGACATTTCTTAGACGGAGTCACAAAGGCTCTTTGAGACTTCATAGCGCATCCCCAAGCAGCAGTAGGAGAAAGATGGGCAGATCTTTTTGGAAATGGTCCTGGTTTCCTTTTATAGGAAGAAATTGGGGGAATTATCAGAGTGTACTGAACTTTCAAGGGATACTGTGATTCTGAAATTATTGGTCCCCTAACAGTTGGCCAATGAAATTGGTTGCCTTGGGAGCTGGTGGGTTCTCCCTCCTTTTAATGCTTTCAAAACTGTCTGGACAAGCATTGTTCTTTGATGCTGTAGGTCAGGGTGGAGAACCTCCAGCCTGTGGGCCAAATCCTGCCTGTGACTGTTTTTTTTTATTTGGCCCCTTTCCAATTCCTGGATCTGGTCCATGAATCCAGTCCCTATCCTGAAGCTCTGAAAGAGTGAGCTCAGGAGAAGGGCGTGTGAAATAAGCAAGAGGCATGATCTTAAGACATGAGTTGTACACGCAGGGAAGGGGAATCTCTGACCCTTGGGCCAAATCCAGCCCACAACTGTTTCTTATTTGACCCCTTTCCAATTCCTGGATCTGGTCCACCATGGATCCAATTCCTACCCTTAATCACTGAAAGAGCAAGCCCCAGGGGAAGGGAACGGAGATGAGGGCATGCACTCAAGGATAGAGGCCAGATCCATGGCGCAGATCTGTGATCTAGACTCTGAGCACATCCCTTAAGTGCCCCCATCCCCAACTCTACCCAGCACATGGAGTTTGTACTGGCCCACAGAAGGGAAAGGTTCCTCAACCAACTTGGGCATCCTCCCTTAGAGGAGGGGATCGGACTAGATGACCCCCGAGTTCCTTTCCAACCTTGCCATTCTTTGGCTTCCAAACTTTTGGACAACCTTCAACATTTCTCAAAGACCACCATGCATCTGCCAAAGATGACCACAGCCCAGTGTGTGTTTATGGTATGGTAGCCACAGCTGCACAACTGTAGATCTCTTGTCCTGTGAGCCCTGCCAATTTGGCCTCTGCCTTGATGGAATGCCTGGATGCATTGGAGTTACCTTGTGCTCAATCCAAGGAAGACTGAGGTGATGTTGGTGGGAAGGGGCAGCCGATACGAGGATGCCCTTGCCTTCCTTGGGCCTCTGAATGTGGCTGGGATCTGGGTAGTGGGTCAAGTAAAGAACTTGGGTGTCATTTTTGACCATGCTCTGCCCATGACAGCCCAGGTGTAGGATGTGATTCGGAAATGCTTTTTTCAACTATGCAATTTGTGTAAGTTATGCCCTTATTTATCCCAGGCTGACCTTGCCACAATAACCTATGCCCTGGTGACTACAAAGCTTGACTTTTGTAACTCCCTCTTCTAGGGGCTGCTGGCAGTGCTTATCCATCGCTTGCAGCTTGTCCAGAATGCGGCAGTGTGGCTACTTACTGGTTTAGGCAGCTGTGATCATATTACGCCCACCCTGTGTTGTCTGCGTTGGCTGCCTGTGGTGTGACAGGTTGAGTTTAAGATTGTGCTGCTGGTTTATAGGGCCCTGAACAGTTTAGACCCTGGTTGTATTTGAGACCTACTTCTGGAACCTCACACTGATGGGTATCTGTGCTCAGGAATTACCCGCTGTTTGGGGGTTCTGCCATCGTGTCTGAAGTTGGCAGGCAATCAGACTTTTGCTGTGGCGGACCCCTCGCTGTGGAACTCGCTCCCTCCAGATGTTTGTCTCAGTTCCTCCCTCCTCACCTTTAAAAAGCACCTGAAAATATATTTATTCTCTAGGTACTTTTAGAATCTACTGATGGTTCCCTCAATGTACTTTGGCCCTTTTCAAATAAGACGCACCGACGCATCCCCACACACGTGTGGATGTGTCCTGTTTGCCCAGCGGTGGTGTGTGTGCATGCGTGTGCACTCCCATGTACCACGCATCCCTACCCAACTGCACCCATCACCCCCACATGGAACAACTGGCGAAAGCAAAAGTTGCTCCATGTGGGGGCATGCGCGGGAATGCGAGGGAATGGTTGTGTGCCCATATGCACCCGCCCCCATGGACCCCCCCCCCCCAAACATGGCCCATTTGAAAAAGGTCTTTGTCCTCTCTTCTTTTCCAGCCCCATTTAAAAAAAATAAAATGTTTTAAATTGTTTTTAATTTTTGTAAGTGTATTTTTGTGAAGCGCTCCAAGTGCCATGTAAGGCAGGGAGCGCTATATAAATATAATAATATAATAAATAATTAATTGTCTGGTAGCCACAGTTGCACAAGGCAGGTGGCCTCAGTTCATTCTGACACCACTGTTATCTCTGTGGGGTGGACAGCCAACAGGTAACCATAACATACCGTTACTAGCTGCGGCTTCCTTATAATCAGTATATGTGCATTATAGACCATTCTTTTGTCTCAACAGAAATGGCTGAGCCACTGACTGATAAGGACTTAAGCCTGTGTTGATGTAGTTGCAGCTGGTTCCACAGATCAACTATAGACCACATACCATGGTCGTTTCATGCGCCATCCGTGGTCTATGAACCTGGCAAACACTGGTTTAGGTGCTTTGGAAGAATCTTGCCCATCTTAGTGAATGCCAGCCCCTGTAGATCTGGGAGCACAGTGGTTGTGTCTGTTGCTGGCTTCTGGTTGTGTGTAATAGTTGAAGTTTGCTGTACTGGCATGTTGCTGGGTGTATGTGAGAGAAGCTTCCCTGTGGAATGGGAGACAATGGGTATAAACGGACAGTTGTGGGGGCAGCCTGCCCCGGAGCTGTTCCTAGGGTGCACCCCTGCATCTGCCCGCTTGCAGCCCTACCTGGGTCCATTTTAGATGGATCCAGCGGCTGCCCCAGCCCGTGGTCCGCCTGTGTGGTACCCCCACCCCCGCACCATAGAGTTGTGGGCGGATCACCCGATGCTCTAGGCTGGTGCCCACAACTCTAGTGTTGCCTAGGGCAATGGCTGGCTGAAAGTGGAGCTGCAGCATGGGTCTGCCAAGCAGAGGGACAGCAGCTCTGCCTTGGACCGGTGCCCCGGGTTTGGCCGGCCCACTCTGTAAGCAGTGCTCTGGGATGTTCCAGAGTGCTGCAAGCAGGGCTGGCCCAGAGCAGCTTCCACGTCGGGTGGAGCGCCTTTAGACGGATGGGTCACCCATGGGTGAAGCAGGCTGGCGTGGTCGGCACCAGGGCAGCCCATCTGTCTAAAAGCACCCAATGTAGTGTAACGAGTACTGGACTGGAATCCTTCTGCTCCCATTTCTGCCACTGATGTACTAGGGGTCTCTTCCTGTTCCCAGTCATTTGAGTGGGAACCAGTGCCAGATTCAGGGGAGTTGGGGCCCTGTGTGAAATGTTGGTGTGGGCCCCTTCCTAACAGAAGGATGTCTGATGGACGTACCCTGGGTGGTTGCATAACCGACACCCAGCATGCATGATTGCCAACGTGGGCAATCCTCAACACGTACTGGGTTGTGCGCACATAGCAGCTCGTGGGTAGCTAAGAGCTACTCACAAGCTATTTTGGGGGTCCAGGGCTTACTAGCCTAGTGGCAAGTTGAGGTCCGAGGGAACAGCAGTGGTGAGAATGGCACAAATAGTGGAAGGTCCTGCGACCACGAGCTTACTGTTCCCCAGGAGCAGTGAGCAACGGTGGCACCAGGAGCAGTGAGTGGCTTGCTGATGCTCCCAAAGACCTGCTGCCACTTCTAGTGCTGCCACTGCTTGCTGCTCCCTGGAACCCGGATAATTATAATTATTATTATTATTATTATTAAACGTTTATAAAGCGCCAGTTGCAACCTGGCGCTGTACAGAACATACAATCAGATGCGGTCCCTATCTGTGGCTTACAATCTAAAAGACAAGGAGGGGGAGACAAGGAGAGGGGACAGCGGGAGAGACATGGGAGAAGACAAACAAACATTCAGGCGGATGCGAAGTCTCAGGTGCGTGTACTTGGCTTGGTTACAAGGTGGTCGGTAGCAGCAGTCAGCAGAGGAGGGCTGACAGTAAGAGCAAGGGGAAAGACTAGAGGGCATTGGGAAAGGCAGCATGGAAAAGGTGGGTCTTGAGGAGGGATTTGAAGGAGCGGAGGGAGGAGGCGAGGCGGACGTCGGCAGGGAGGGAGTTCCAGGCATGCGGGGCAGCGAGGGAGAAGGGACGAAGGCGGTTGGGCGAGCAGGAGAAGCGAGGGAGAGCGAGGGAGGGGACAGCGGAAGAGCGGAGAGCGCGCGCAGGAGCGCGTAGGGCGATTAGGTCCGAGAGGTAAGGGGGAGCTTGGTCATGGAGCGATTTGAACGTGAAAACCAGGAGTTTGAACAGGATACGTTCCGGAAGGGGGAGCCAGTGAAGGGAGAGGAGGAGAGGCGTCACATGGTCGAAGCGACGGGCAGAGTGAATGACCTTGGCGGCAGAGTTTTGGATCGCCACAAGGGGGGACAGGTGGGAGCGAGGGAGGCCAGCAAGGAGGAGGTTGCAGTAGTCGAGGCGAGAGATAACCATGGCATGAACAAGGATTTTGGCCGAGGAGACAGATAGAAAGGGGCGTATGCGGGCAATGTTGAGGAGAGCGAATCGGCAGGATTTGGCCACAGAGTCAATGTAAGGTTTAAAGGAGAGGTGCGTGTCAAAAATGAAGCCCAAGCTGCGGGCACGGAGAACAGGACGGATGGTGACCCCATCAATGCAGATGGTCAGGTCAGAGGGAGAGGAGGGGGATGGAGGAAAAATGAGGAGTTCAGTCTTGGCCATGTTCAGTTTGAGTTGGCGTCGGGACATCCAGGCGGAGATATCAGAGAGGCAGTCGACGAGGCGTGAGCGGATAGAGGAGGAGAGAGAGGGGGTAGAGAGATAGAGTTGGGTGTCATCAGCATAGAGATGGTATTGGAATCCGTGGGAGGCAATAATTTCGCCAAGGGACAGGGTGTAGATAGAGAAGAGGAGAGGGCCAAGGACAGAACCTTGGGGAACCCCAACCGAGAGGGGAAGGGAGGGGGAGGTCGACTCGGGGAGGGAGACATTAAAGGAGCGGTCAGAGAGGTAGGAGGAGAACCAGTCAAAGACAGAGCCACGGAAGCCCAAAGAGTAAAGCGAGTCCAAGAGGAGCGAGTGGTCGACAGTGTCAAAGGCAGCAGAGAGGTCAAGGAGGACAAGAACGGAGTAGTGGCGCTTCGATTTAGCGACAAGTAGATCATTGGTGATCTTGGCCAGGGCAGTTTCAGTAGAGTGGAGGGGGCGGAAGCCGGACTGGAGAGGGTCCAGGGAGGAGTTGGCAGAGAGGAGGTTCAGGCAGCGGGAGTAGACGACACGTTCCAGGAGCTTCGAAGCAAAGGGAAGGAGGGAGACTGGCCGGTAACTAGAGGGATCGGAAGGGTCCAGGGTAGGCTTTTTGAGGATGGGGGAGACAGTGGCATGTTTGAAGGCAGAGGGGAAGGAGCCTGTGGAGAGGGAGAGATTGATGACATGCAGAAGGGGGGGAGCGACAGTGGGAGCAATAGAGGTCAGGAGGCGGGAGGGGATCGGATCAAGGGGGCAGGTGGAGGGGTTCGATGAAGAGAGAAGAGCGGAGATTTCCTGGAGAGAGGCAGGAGGGAAGGATGTGAGGAGGGAGGGGGGCGGGGGAGGGGGTGGGACGGGAGCGGGGGGCGGAGGAGGGTGGGAGGCAATATCCCGACGGATCTTGTCAATCTTGGAGGTGAAGAACGATGCAAGATCCTGAGCAGCAAGGGAAGAGGGCGGAGGAGGGCAGGGGGGTTTGAGAAGGGAGTCGAAAGTAGAGAAAAGGCGGCGAGGGTCGCGGGAGAAAGATTCGATCCTAGAGGCATAATAGCGATGCCTAGCTAGGGAGATAGCCGAGGAGAGGGAGGAGAGGGAGAATTTGTAATGGAGGAAGTCAGGGAGGGAGCGGGATTTGCGCCAGAGGCGTTCGGCAGCCCGGGTGCAGGAGCGGAGGTAGCGGATGGTAGGGGTAAGCCAGGGGCGGGGGTTGAGGGGGCGGACGGGGCGAGCAGAGGGGGGGGCAAGAGAGTCAAGGGTCGAGGAGAGAGAAGCGTTGAGAGCAGAGACGGCAGAGTCAGGGGAGGAGGAGGCGAAAACGGGGGGGAGAAGGGGGGAAAGATTTGAGGCAAACTCCGAGGGAGTAAGGGCCTGCATATTGCGGAAGGGGCGCATAGAGGGGGAGGAGGAGGGGGGTCGGTGGGAAAGGCTGAAGGAGGCGAGGAAGTGATCAGAATTAGGGCAGGGGTCAAAGGAGAGGTCAGTAAGAGAACAGTTTCGAGTGAAGATGAGGTCGAGGGAATGGCCGTCAGTATGAGTGGGGGAGTCGGTCCAGAGTCGGAGATTAAAGGAGGAAGTGAGAGAGAGAAAGCGGGAAACAGAGGGGGCGGAAGGCGTGTCAACGTGAATGTTGAAATCACCAAGGATAAGAGTGGGGATAATGGGTGGAAACCCCGATAATAGGTAGAGAGAGGACAACAGTGGTGGCAGCATTCCACTGCCACCATGCTCTCAGCATTTGTCCCTGTCTCCACACCACAATGGCTACATGCTGTTAATTATCCTGCACGGGGACCCAAAGAACCATTTGGAACCCTCCCTCATGTGGGGCGAGTGTATAGCTGGCACGTAGCTGCTGAATTTATTTATTTATTTATTTTTATTCACCTTTATACACACACCCCCTCGCTTCCCCTAAGGCTCAGGGCAGCATACAACATTATAAAGAAGCATAAAAATATATTAAAATCCCCTAAAAACACCACCCCAACCCTCTTGAAGCCCATCCCTATCCCCACCTACCAAATGCCAAAAAGAAAGGTCTTGAACTGTCCCTGAAAGAGGTTTGGGCTCTAATGAACCTTCAGGGGAAGGGAATTCCACATCCCTGGGAGAGCAAACAAGAACATCTCTCTGTGCACCCTCGCCCCTATGCACCTGGCTGGCAGGTGGTACCCACAAGAGAGCGCTCCCAGTTGACCGCAGGGATTAAGATGGCACATCGTGGGAGAGGCAGTCTTTCAAATATGTGGGGCCCACCCAGGCTGTTTAGGGGTTTAAAGGAAAGATCTTAACCAGCACCTTTGAATTGTGCCTCAACAGCTCTTGGTAGCCAGCGCAGACTTTGAAGCACAGGTGCAATGTGCTCACGACAAGCCACCCCCTAAAAGGAGCCGGCCGGCTGCATTCTGTGCAAGCTGCAGCTTTCGAACAGTCATGAAGGGCAGCCCCACGTAGAGAAATTAGGGCTTCAGACACCCATTACGCTAGCTGTGTGCACATAGGAAACACGCACCGAGCGTAATATGTAAAAATGCCCCTTGACTCAGCCATTTAAAAAAAGAGAAACGTTACTGGAATTGACTGATTGTTGATATTCAGTTAAATGTAATCCCACCCCCCACGCACACACACTTTCAGGAGCTGGGGTTCTCTGCCGTTTAGGCCAGTATGTTCTGCCGATGTTGTTCTGTCTAATTTATTCATGAGCCCTCGGTAGGCCCAGACTCCTCACTTTGAGGCTCTATGGCTCTGTAATTTACACCAGTACTTCTCCCACTCCTGTTGACATTACAAGTGTTTCCGTGGACCCTGTGTATTAGGGAGCCCTTTGCGGTCGAACAATGTGCACTAACCTGCCTGGATCTGGTCCTAGCAGGAGTTGCTGAATCCAGCTACATGTGGCTTTTGGCAAACTGCTTGGCCTGTCGCTATTTAGGGCAGGGATGATTGGGAAGCTTCCAGTCCGTGGGCCAAATTTGGCCTGTGGCTGTTTTTAATTCTGTCCTTTTCCAATTCCTGGATCTGGCCTGCACAAGCTGCGTTTGTGAGATGAGTTTGTGCTCTCCTCTCTGCTCTCTTCTCATGCACTCAAGAAAAGGGGGCGGATCCATGACCTAGACCCATGTTCTGGACCCTACCCTCCTTTCTCCCATCCTTAAGCTCCCTCATCCCCAGCTGCAGTCTGTCCTATAGAACTTGTACTTCTTTTCAAAGCCTGAAGGCAGGGCCGGCCTTAAGTAGGGCCCATGGCCCAGGCCCCATAAGGAGGCCTCAGGTCCAGCACTCCTGAAGCTCCAGGATGGGCTGTTTCTGTAAGGCCCTGGCTCTGCCCATGACTCTCAACTCCTGGTTTGGCTGCTTCCTGCAGGGCCCTGTGCCAGTCTAGAGTTGCCACCTATGCAAAATTTTAAGCCACACTTATGGAAAATGCATGTTGCAGGGCTTGCATTGGTACCAATGCAGGCCCTGCAGCATGTATTTGTCATAAGTGTTCCTTAAAAATTAGCAACCCTACTGTTCCCCTTCCATATTTTGCTTTCAGCCTGGGCCCTGCAACTTCTAAGGCTGGCCCTGCCTCCAGGAGGGACAAGTTTCCCCACTCCTGCTTGAGGGGCAGCCAGCTTACAGTCATCAAAATTCAAGAAACCACGGTCAAAATTCCAGAGAAATCATGGACCATGATGGGGAGAGATTGGGGGCAAAGCTGGACATGGGAACCAGCAGGGGTCTTGTTGCAGAAAAAGAGATCCTTTACCCCAATGGCCATAAAATTGAGGATGACTACAAGTTTTGCTGGGTGTGAGGACAGACTTTGGATTCCCCATTGATCTCTGCGGTTTAAAATTTGGCACAAACATTTTCTAATCCTACTATCAGGGACCCGTGTTGTTCACTGCATTTCCCCCACTGCTGCCAGTGGAAAAAACCAGTGAACATGAAATCAAGATGACAAATAAACAATGCCGCTTTTTAAAAAAACATAAATAATGGGGTTTTTTTCATCAGTCATTAAACTCGTGCACAAAGGAAACTATTGAGTGCTGGGCTAGTAGTGGAGGTAGCGGCTAAAGAAGTAGCCATGATGACCAGGTCCTCTTCCAAAAATAAATATGGAGTGTATTGCTGCCCAGAACTAACTTGTTCCTCTTCTGAGACGGCAGTGGGGAAATCAGGGTCATCTTGAAAAAATCTGTTGGGATCCTTGTCAGTGTTTCAGTTTTACTGCCTATAGAATGGAACTAGAGCTGAAAGTGAGTACCCGCAAAATGGGTACAGCCGTCGAATTTCTGGTATCTGAATCGACTCGACAATATCGTGCTGATTGTCAGTACCCAATTACAACCTGATTTGGGTATCCAATGTCCCAGAATGTTGACTTCTGGTCCCGATTTTCTGACTTTTTTTTGTGTCAATTTACTGACTTCCGACATCTATTTATTGGTTTTCCATCCCAGAAAGTCAACTTCCAGTCCTGGAAAATTGATTTCTGGTCCCAAATTTTTTTATTTCCATCCCAACTTTCCAGTTTTCTGACCCGATATACTGAATGGTAATAGGAAAATCGGTAACTGTCATCGGTAAAAATGACCAATTTTTCAGGTATCCGGGTACTTGATCGGTATCTGGGTAACCTGTCAGGTACCCGATGTGGTACCCAAAAATGTGGTTATTACCTGAGGGTACTAAATTAAATACCCATTTCAGCCCTAAATGGAACAATGACTATGGTGTGATGGTTTGCAGAGAAAGAACTGAGTAGTGGGGACCAAAGAGCTTTATTATTTATTTTATTTAATAATCTGATTTTATATCCCTCTCTTTTCCAAAAGGATTCAGGGTGGCTTAAATGTTGAAACTCAATATCAAAATACAAATAAATCACTTTAACCCCTACAAACAAGCAGCCCCTGAAACTTCCATTTTATACCACCCCACACTACAATACAGTTTAACTTTTAAAATTATTATTATTATTTTTATTTTATTATATTTTACTTCTATAGTGCCAGTAATATACCTGGCACTGTACAATCATTAATTAGAGACAGGTCCATGTTCTAAGGGGCTTACAAAATAAGGTACAATTGTCAACACTCCTCTTCATTCCCACCAAAGGTGCTCCCACCTCCTCATAGGGAGGTTATGGCATACCCGGACCCACTCCCATCCTATTCTCCCCCTGACCGCCTTCCCCCCACATCTCCTATAAAAACAGAGCAATTAAAAAAAGAAATGTTAAAATTAAGAAAAACTAAAAACTGAGAGGGAGGTCCTCCAAGTTCCCTTATCAGGAGAGAGAGAGAGCAAGAATCAATGGCTGGAAATGAAAGCTGGACAAACCCAGATTAGATACGAGGCATCTATTCTAAACAGCAGTGGGCGCTAATCAGTGGAACTCACTGAGGGGTGGATTCCCCATTGAATCCAGACCTTTCTGCTAGCTGTGTTTTCGGCGTGCTCAGTTCAGTGGGTTTGGATTAGGGATATCAGGAGAGAATCTGTTGGCCTATGCTGTACAGGGGGGGCAGGCTGAATTGTTTCAACAGTTCCTTCTGCCTTTAACAGAAATCTACAATTAGTTGTTGTGTTGTTTTTTTAACTCCTCTCATCAGCCCATGTGGCAATTTAAATTCCTGGGCACAAATCCTGACCTGGTGTAAATTGGCATGAGCTCTGCTGGAGTGGATTGAGTCATGGTGATTTGTACACTCTGGGAACTTGGCGCTCTCTGAGACTCTGGGTCATGGGCAGTTCAGGAAGGGAGGAACATGGGAGAAAAGCCTGGCTCGGGCCCAAAATTTGGGCCTGAGCTCAACTGCATCAGGCCTGAGCTGAACCTGATGGGCACAGGGGCACGCCCAGGAAATCAATCTTGGGGAGAGAGCTTTGTGTGTGGGGGAGCAGTCTGGATTTGAAGAATTTCAAAGCAGTCCCAGCCCCATAGGCTCACCAGACAAACACACACAAAAGGGAGCACAGTAGTGCTTTTAGAATAGGGATGGTATGTGGGAACCCCACTCCCAAATGTCCTACAGGGCTGGGATCCAGACACCCCAAGATCAGGGAGCACATTAGTCTCCACATCTCTCCGACACGCAGTTTTGTCACAAGTGTCAGGATTTTAGGGGTTAATGAAACTTGATAATTGGGAGAGTTGCGATAAAACTGGGGAGTAAGGCAGAGAAGGTCCAGGGGTGGGGAACTGTTTCCTTCCTGGGGGCCACTTTGAAAATCAGTACAAGCTCCAAGGGGCACATAGAAGTTGGGGATGGGGGTGTTTAAGGGGTGCACTCCAGATCACGGATCTGTGCCATGGATCTGTCCCCTATCTTTGTGTGCATGGGTTTATCTCTGCTCCCTTACCCTGAGCTCAGTTTTTCAGTATTTGGCAGTAGGAACTGGATCCAGGGACCAGATGGGGGGCCAAATAAAAACTAGCCACAGGCTGCATTTGGTCCCCAGGTCTGAGTTACTCTAGCTCTGTAATGGTCTATGGTAGAAGAAAGAGAAAATGAGTTAATCACAGCAGAGACTGAATAATTCTCTGTCTCTGTGCAGCGCCTTACATGCTACAGGCACCAGCGCCGACACAAGTGCATCGCCAGCTGTGCGGAATCCCCTCTTGGCACCCACCAGTAGGGGAGAGCGTCCAGGCAGGGATCACTTCTTGGACTATTGGTTCTCTGGGAGGGCTCTGCACTGCTTCAATGTCAGATCCGCGTTAGTGCTGGGGTCTGCACAGAGAAAAGGCTTGTTCAGATGTGCTGCACTACGCAGTAGCTGTAGCGCTGGATCATTAAGATGTGATGTGTGGGATAGCACTTCTCAGTAGCTTCCACTTACTATGCCACGAGGTAGTGAGAAGAGTGACTATGGGTGTCAACACACATAATGCTGGCCCACCTGGCCTACTCTGGCCCAGCGCCAAATCCCTCACATTTGTTCTTGGCCTGCTAGATGTGGGCCCGGTTCAAACCCTGGCAGGGTTGGCGACTGGGCTGGAAATGTGGGCCCGGAATGAGCTGGGCCCATGGTCCGGCCCTGCAAGCCACCCAGGCGGGCCAGAGGTGGACGAACCAGGTGGGCGTGTCCATTTTTACGCATCCAGCCCAGCGTTGGGTGACGCCATGGCAGCCTGGCATGACTGCCTGTTATTGGTAGCCATAGCTGTCCGTCATGACAGGGGTCAGGACACCAGCGCAGGGATGGAGCTGGCCGGCTGGGCGTTGCTCCCTGCCCTACCCTGCCCCAGCTGGGTCAGGCCGCGGAGCTGTGTGTTCCCACCGTCGTAGCTATCCTGGCCTCTCCTGCTCCTGGGTGGGATGACAGCTGCCCGTTACCATCACGTGAGTTAACACCCTATGTCTGATCACTATGTGGTGGACAAATTTCTACCCATTCACTCTTCTTTGGCTACCCTGCTCTGAGAGGATGAAGCATGGAACAGTCTGCGCCGTAGCACTACTGTGCACGTGAA
>QEPC01001471.1:2343860-2354097 GCA_003113815.1 Sphenodon punctatus | reverse complement strand
GGACCCCACGTTTCTCCCCTGCCCTGGGCCCCACGATCTTTAAGGCCGGCCCTGAGTTGAAGTTAATGCAAGAAAGCCAGAAGGCATCTACATGCTTTCTCCGTGCCTGTAACAAGAGTGTGGAGAGCAATGCATGAACTTCTGTAGGAGGCAGCAGGTCAGATACATGGTTACCAGCAACAGAGCTATGGGAGGCTCGGGTGACTTGCTTGAGCTTGGTCCCACACTCTGCAGGGGAGGGGGCTGCTGCAAGAAAAGTACCTCTCCCTCTCTGCCACAAGTCTGCCACTCATGAGGCTCCTGGGGCACATACTATCAAAGTCTTTGGGCATTAATAAACCCTGCAATAGCCACCAGTGAGTGAGTGTTCACCTGGTCATTTGTTAGCTGAACAGAACACACTTCCTGAACATGCGCTCACCACTGGACACTAGGGATGGGAAATTGGATGGAATATTGGAATCAGATTAAAATTGGAATTGGATTCAAATGCTTCGGATTTGAATTGGATCGGAATCAGTTTGTATTTTCCCCCCATTGACTTCGATGGGAAACTGAACCTATTCATTTCAATGGGTAATGCAAGGCGAATCGGTTCTCTCACCAGAATCGGATTGATCCTAAGCAATCTGAAGCAATAAAAATCAGGTGAATCAGATTAATCCAATTCCAATTTTTCCATACCTACTGGACACCCACACATGGCATCATGCGGGAAACATCGTGTGGGCTAATCTGGGCTAGTGCACAGCTGCATGTTGGCATGTTAGGTTGCCTTCATGCAGGCGGATCTGCACGTAAAAGGCAGGAGTGGTAGAGGTTGGGCAGCAAATCAAGTGGAGAAATCCAGAGGCTCGGCACCCCAGCCCTGCCTGCTCTTGCCACCTCACGTATTTGCCCTAGTTAGTGCGTTCCCCCCCCGGTCTCTACTTAAAAGGGATATGGGTTGTGTTCCTACACAACTTTCTCTCCTCCCAAACCCAAACTTGACACCTCCTCTTGGCCTCTCTCCCTTTCCGTCAAACCAGCCTTGCCTGCTGCTTCAGTTTGATCAGATCTGGAGAGCCCACCTGCTGCTCCTGTCTGTTCCCTCCTGCCCACCCCCTCCTCCCAGCTGTATCTTAGGGTCATTTATTAGGTTTGGCCCTCATGACACGTGGGTGAGTGCATGATTACTGTGCCCTTTGTAAATACCCTTTGTCGACGCATCCAGAATGAGACAAGGACACAAGTCTTGGGTTTTTAACGGCCGCACTTTTTATTTGAATCAAAATTGACCTGGTGGAGGAAATTGCGTCTAGCAGTTCAGGGTCCAGTACTCACCAGCTTCAATGTTAAACCAACAATCAGGTCCAGGGGTTATGGCCCTCTGGAAAGCAAGTGCCCAGCCCCTGTGGCCAGCTACCGGGGCCCCACCCCCCTGTGATAGCTTCCCGGCGAGTGGCAGCAGGCAGCCTGGCTAGGCAGCCTGGCTGAGCACCTGGGAGAATGCTGAGCCACATGGTGGGGCCAGGAGAAAAAGGCCAGGCCCAACAGTAGGCGGTGGCGATAGCAGCAGTGGAAGACCCTGCCTGTTGAGAGAGAGAGCTCCAAATTTACTTTGAATCACCTGTAGGGAGCACATAATTGGGACCTGAGCCTGGGCCCTCCACAATCTTGTGGGCGTCCGCCACAGTCTTGTGGGCACCCCCCACTCTGCTGACAGCAGCCCCAGGTTCTTCCCAGCCAGAGCTGCTGTCAGCAGGGCCCGGGCTGTCTGCCAGCAGCATCCCTGACTGGGAAGCAACCGGAGATGTGGCTGGAAGACTGAGGCTCCTTTTATATGAGGCACTGAAAAGCGCCTCCCGAGTCCCGGGTTTAGAGAAAAGCCATGCGGGGAGTGTTTACGTGCTCCCTGTGCTGCCGGAAGTGACGTGCTCCCCATTGTCGGCAGCTGAAAGAAAGAAGGTGTTGAAAGAAAAGCCGCGCGGGGAGCATGTAAACACTCCCTGCGCAGCTTTTCTCTATACGTGGGACTCAGGAGGCGCTTTTCAGCGCCTCGTATAAAAGCCGCCTTAGACAACCCCCGCTGCCTGCAGAAATTACCCTGCTCCCTGCTGATCAGCAAGCCAGCCGCTCTCGCCTGGTTCCCTGGTAGGGGTGGATGGGGAGTCCATCCATGTCCCACTTTGGCTCCATGTGGGCCAAACCCGCGAGCTCCTGCTCTAGTTCTTCTAGGCCCAACTATGCCTTTGGGTGCATGTACACACACACTTGCACACAACCATGGGAATACACGTGGGGCCTGGAATGTGTGGCAACACAGAGGTCCCCCACTTCTCGTTTGGAAAGATGTTTGCTTACCCACACTTGGCATTTTACCACCACACCGCTGCCATAGACGGTAATTCAGGTTTGCATTTTTAATCTGTAGTCTATTTCTATTCCTGTTATTATTGTGGTTGACCTCTGCTTCTTGCCCTGGTGTAGCCTAAAGAGTGTGTGGTTGCTGTGTTGGTCCCAAATGTAGGAGTGGAGACAAAGTAGTTCGGTTGGGTGGGGGCACCGTTCACAAACCACACACTCCAGAATAGTTGCCGCAGAGCAATCCCTGATGGCTTCAGTGAAACTACTCCACAATAAGTGGCTTGGGGGATCATCGTCCAGCTCTTTACTGAGCCAACTTCTGTTGGTGAGAGTATGCAAGCTTTTGGGCCACACAGGGCCCTCCCTCGAGCAAGTAAAAAGTCAGAACTAGAGACTGAGTGAATGTAGGACAGGTGTATAGATATGAAAACTATCACTGGGGATGGAGCTGTTAGCCAAAAATAAATAATTAGCGTTTCAAGAATTTAAATACAAGGAGGGGAAACCAAGAATCTAATGATAAACAGAATAAATGCAGTCCAGAGATCTTGATAATAGCACACACTAGGGAAGGAGCTATAGGAAAAGAGGCCGCCCTTATGGGGTCCATAATTGAGACCTGAGGCTAGGCCCTCCACAGCTTTGCTATGCCCCTCATAGCTAGCATTTTAAAAGACTGACATACAAGGAAGGGACCATCTAGCCAGCATTTGTTTTATCGTTTAGTTGTTGTTGTTCCCTCGTGGTATTTAAATGATTGAAATGCTAATGACCTTTTTCCTAACAGCCCCCTCCGAAGTGATTACACACACATACACCTGTGCTGCATTTTTTCAGACTGTAGTTCTGACTTTTTCCATGTCTGAGGAAGGGCTCTGTGTGACCCAAAAGCTTGTTCACTCTCACTAACAGAAGCATAGGCAACTCATGGGGGGCACACATCCCCCCCCATTTTCAAAAGCCTTATAGGACCCCTGCCCAGCCCCCACTCCTGTGGCCCTCCAATTGACCGCTATGGGTGGCCTATGCAATTAAAGGGCATTTTTACACGCATGTTAAAGTTCCAGATGTTTCATTCGTCTGGGTTTACAAGTCCACAAGTAAGTTCCGGATGCATTTTTCACACACTCACACTGCCCTGACGCAGTTCCTGGATGCATTCTTCACACACACACTGCCCTGAGGCAGCCTAAAGTAGCCGCAGCTGTAGATGTGAGGGGCTGCCATGGAAACCAAGTGACCACAGCTGCCTGGAGCAAAGCCGTTTACCAGGAGAACCTTTTACACACACAAGTTCTGGGAGAAGTTTCACACAGAAGTTCAAAGATCCGGCTGTTTAAGATCTGGGTGAGTGATTTAGACACACAGAAAGTTCAGGGTGTAACAGCAAACTTCCAGGAGAAATGTGTGTGTAAAAACACTCAGTGAGATCATCTAATCTCTTCATGTAGAAATTCAAGTGCTTTGTCTTGCCTCCTTCCCATCTTGAGGTAACAAACCCACAAACCTTTTTTCTAAGCATAGACATCTTCACATAAACTCTAAGCACGTCATCTTCTCCATCTCCCTGGATAGTAGAGCTGAAAAATAAGTACCCCCAAATGGGTAAACCCATTGAGCCTGCTTGAACTGAAAATGGTGGTTCGGGTAGTAACTGATATATTGTTTATGTTCTGTTGCTTTTCTGGGTTTTGGTTGTTCGGTCATTGTGGTATTTTTGGCTACATCACTTTGGCAATTTCCGCACTGTTGTACATATGCAATTGCTGAAAATGTCATAGCCAGAATACTAAAATAACGAGTGTGTGTGGGCGGGGAGCGAGACGCACCAACATGAAATGTAGCAAAAAACTGGATAGGTCAGTATTCATTTCAGTTGCAGATATTATTCAGATGATTTGAGGGGCTACCTGAAAACACAAATAATACTGATGAATAATGAACCCACTTCCCATTTCAGCTCGACTAGACAGTGAGTTGTGTGGGAGGCTGCGTTTCTAGCCTTTTAGCCCGTCCATGGTTGTATTCACCCCTCCCTGGGCGGCGAGTTGTGATCGCTAGATCCTGCTCTGCTCCATTCCTGACCTGACCTATCTTGTCATGATGAATAGCCTTAATAAATTTGATTTTATTTGACCGTGACCTGTCTCTAGGGTGGTGTCCTAAAGAAAATGGGAAACAGTGTTTTCCCTGCCTTGTCACTGAGGGTGGGACAATGGGTTTAAGTTGCAGCCAGGTAGATCACCAAGGAAGGTGATGTGCTCATTGAAAGGTAATTAAATTCCAGCCATGGCTAGGAAGAGAGACCCGCAATAAGTGTTGCATTGACAAGCTGTGGAGTAGTTTCTTTTTTGCAGGGGTGCAGAAGTTCTCCTGTGGGGCTCCAGGAGAAGCACAGCTGCCATCCCCATAACTCCACTCTGAGCTAGTGAGGGATTTCCCAAATGATGTGGTGGTGAGAGGGAAAGAGTGACTACGGGGACACGAGTAGGGTGGCCAGATATGTAAATTTTAGACAGCACTAATACAGGTTGCAGGGCTGCATTGGCTCCAATGCAGCCCTGCAACCTGTATTTCTCATAAGTGTCATCTAAAATTTGCATGTCTGACCGCCCTAAACGTGGGGAAAACAATGGCCAAGGGCAGGGTAGGAAGGTATGAGTGGTGGGGAGGCCTCATGTACCACAGGCAAGAGGAAGGGGATGCAGTTGAACAAATTTGAGAACCACTGACCAGAGGCATCTAGATCTGTAGATCTCAGCTGTACTTATGCACCACATCTGGTCTCCTCTTTAGCTTCCTCTTGCTAAGCCAAACAAACTAAGGCTGCTTTTTAGACGTACGGTCTGGGAAGCGCATTCTTATATGCGACAGGAGGAAAAACTGTGTGGGGTGCGTTTACGCGCACCGGAAGTGGCTGCCCATCGTAGGAATCAGTGGCGCGTGGGGCCTCCCGTGGCCTCTTTAAAGACGCGTCCAGAACTCACCGTCGGTTCCTATGACAGCCGGCCACTTCCGGTGCATGTAAATGCACCCTGCGCGGCTTCTAGCAGCGCGTTGAAGAATGCGTTTCCCCGGGCGCTCGTCTAAAAGCGGCCTCAGCGGGGCTTGATTTCCAGCCCCCCAGATCATTCTCTGCCTCCATTCCATTTTCCCCAAAATCTTTGGAGAGAAAATTTTATTCTTTAGAGCAAAACTACACCCAGCTAAGGCATGGAAGATCTACAGAGCAGGCCTTAGGATCTGTGGGGCCCAGGGCAAAGATAAAATGTGGGCCCTCGGGGCCCCCTCCCTCTTACGGGCAACCTTTACGGTGCCCTGAAGATGGTCATGTCTGTGTCCCCACTGAGAGGGAGTGGTGCCCCAACAACCTGTCCTGGTGAAAATAGAGGCCACTGTGGGGCCCTCAAAAAGAGTGGGGCCTGGAGCAGCTGCCCCAGGTTGCCCTGTGGTAAGGCCAGACTTGAAGAGCTAGCAGGAGGCCCTTGGGACACGGCTTTACCTTTAGGCTCCTTTTAGACAAGCAGCTGGATGCAGTGCGTTCTTCAACGCGCTTCCTGAAAAGCCCTGCGGGGTGTGTTTAGACGCACCAGAAGTAGCCGGCCACCATAGGAACTGCAGCTCGCGCAGTCTTTTTGAAGGCGCATTTTGAAAGCCTTGATAGCAAGGCTTCCAAAATGCGCCTTCAAAAAGACCACGCAAGCAGCAATTCCTATGACGTCCAGCTACTTCCGGTGCATCTAAACACACCCCATGGGGCTTTTCAGGAACCGCGTTGAAGAACGCATTGCATCCGGCCGCTCATCTAAAAGCGATGGCCTGAGTGACATTCAGGTAGCTTCTTTGTTACTGACATTGGGAGCAGTGAGTTGGGTGTTGCTTTGATCGTAGCTGTAACCAAGTGACTGCTGAGAAAAACTCCCATGATAACAATGGGCATATTTGATCACTCTGTAGTCAAAGCAGAGTGGCTCTGGTTGGTATAAGCGAGAGCTCCCCACAGCCTCATCCTGGCAACAGCTAAACCTGTGTTTTCAATTGGGGTATGCTGTTTAGGAGAGCAGTGTTGTCTGGTGTTTAGATCATGGATCTAGGAGTCAGGACTCCTGGCTCCGAGAGAGAAGTGAAGCTCAGTGGAAGGGGACTGTGAGCAGTTCTGGGTTCTCTTCCAAACCTGATCACTGACCTGTTGTGTGAATTTGGGTCAATTTGGTAAGCTCTCTGTAAACCCACAGAACATGTGGTACTCTGTCCACCTCTGATAGACTAGCATTGATGGAACTGGACATTTTTACACACACCTTAAAGTTCTGGATTTTTCAATCTTCTGGGTTTACAAGTTCACAAGTAAGTTCCAGATGCATTTTTCACACACACCCACTGCCCTGAGGCAGTTCCTGGATGCATTCTTCACACACACACTGCCCTGAGGCAGCCTAAAAGAGCCAGATGTTTAAAATCTGGGTGAGTGATTTAGACACACAGAAAGTTCAGGATGTAACAGCAAACATGCAGGAGAAATGTGTGTGTAAAAGGCACCCACTGTGGCTCTCTCCCTCTCTCAAGTGGCAGCACTAGGCTATGCAGAGGTCACTTGTGCTCTGCCCGCTTTTATACGAGTGGCCGGATGCAGTTTGTTCTTCAACGCGCTTCCTGAAAAGCCTCACGGGGTGTGTTTAAATGCACCAGAAGTAGCCATAGGCTCACGCGGTCTTTTTGAAGGCGCATTTTGGAATCCCTGATATCGAGGCTTTCAAAATGCACCTTCAAAAAGACCGCACGAGCGGAGATTCCTGTGGCGGAACATATTCCTATGTTCTTGAATGCACTGCATCTCGCTGCTCATGTAGAAGCGGCCTTATTTATGGAATGCTTGCTCTCTGTCCCTCTATAGCAGTGCATCAGGCCACACCAGCAGGCAGTGGTTTTCTGTCCCCCCTGCTACCAGCAGGGCTAGGCCGTTGTAAGGGTTGCAGGACGAGGGGCATCTGGGACATGGGCAGATGTGGGGGCTTGGGGGTGGGTGGGGGAACAGGGTTAGGATCAGGGCACCAGGACAGGAAAAGGGGGAGAGAGACTGGGGAGACAAGAGCAAGGCACTGGGAAGCAAGGACTGGGGCTAGGAACAAGACCGGGAATGTAAGGGGGTCGAGGAAAAGCTGGAGACAGACAAGGAAGTTAGAATGCAAGGGAGAGGGAGTTGCTTCACCCAGTTTCCTGGTGCTACCAGCAAGCCAACCAGGAATGCTGGCTGGCAGCCAACCAGGAAGTTGGGAGGAGGGACCTGGTTAGGGATAAGGCAGAGAAGCTTCTTATGGGGTGTGAGGCAAGACAGAGCGATGGTGCTGCACACCCAGTCACCACCATAAGAACCCTGGGGGTGATGGTTCAAGACCCGGGTCTTAACATCAACCCTCCCAAGACCTGAGCTCTGGGTGCCAACAAGCCCTCTCAATTAATCCTCTTTTGGGCCAAGGGACAGGACAAGGGAGAAAGACAGGACATAGGCTAGGAACATGGGACATAGAAGGGGTAGGGGACAGCACGGACAAGACACAGGGCCAAGGCTGGAGGAGATAATTATGAAGGTCAGGTAGGTGATCGGCAAAGTGGGCAGCAGGCAGGCAACGGCCAAGGAGTGCAGACTGAGTCACAGGCAGGAGGAGGAGGCAGGCAATGGGGCGGCCCCCTGGAGGTGGTTTGGGTCACAGGCAGACATTGAGCCCCTACTGGGCAAGGTGGCCTTGCAACTAGCTGAGTTGGCCTCGCACCTAGCCATGTCGCAGGCAGGACTTGAATAGCAGAAGGGTGCCATGGTAGTGCAGGTCACGGCCGGGCAACAGAGGTGCCAAGTGGGCACGAAGGCTGGATAGAGGCAGGCTGCAGCACAACTAGGGTAGCCATTGGAGTCGTGGCCAGAGCAGACAGCATCTGAGTAGGCACAAGGCCTGGAGCCATGATCTGAAGTGCAGTGAAGGGTGGCCAGGTAGGGCTGGAGCAGGAGTCTGGGATGCTGACTGAGCATCCCAGGTGCCAAGGCACTCAGCTGCACCACCAGCAGGGAGAGTGACTGCCTGCTTTGCAAACCCCAGGCAGATGCTTATAGTGCAGGATGGGTGTTGCAAAGCTCCTGTTCCACAGCAATTAGCTAGTGAGTAGGAAGCAAGGATTCCCCCACCCCTGCATTTGGCAGGGAACTGGAGCTCTGTGCTCAGCCCATGCTGCAAGCCCTTGGGCTGGTGGAGGAAAGAGGGCAGTAGCATAGAGGTTTTGCCCTGGAGAAGAGTCATGTAGGATTAGCTCTGAGTTGGATCTTTGAACTCAGGTTGAGCAAGCAATTCCTGGCTTCATTGCCATGGTAACAACTCAGCACGGGGTACCCCAATCCCATAGGGCTGAGTGACTGCTCCCCAGAAGAGGCTGATGGGTCTCCCACAGGTTCTAGCCAAGAGAGTGGGCCCTCTAACCACAGGGGTAGAGTTCAAAGCTCTGGGT
This sequence comes from Sphenodon punctatus, assembly GCA_003113815.1. Lineage (NCBI taxonomy): Eukaryota > Metazoa > Chordata > Lepidosauria > Sphenodontia > Sphenodontidae > Sphenodon > Sphenodon punctatus. The sequence goes on along the minus strand of QEPC01001471.1, from coordinate 2,345,256 downwards.
CCAGGAGGTCCTGGCTTCAGACCACCCTAGTGTGGCTGAGCTACTCTAATGCATTCTTGAACGTCTAGGCGGGAGCTTATCCTCAAATCTTCGTGGATCTAGTCACATCATGACATCTGCCTTGTTGTTTTAATATATATAACCCAGCCTTTGCAGATGGGAGGTAGGAAGAAGAGACAGACACGAGTTCTTTGGGTTAAATATGGGCCACAGCTTTATTAATTAATTACTCAACATGCTTCAGTCCTCACAGATCACAATCAGGCATCCCCGCCAACTCAGTCTCACCAGCCAACCAGCTCTTAACGCCCATCGTCAGGGCCATGTGCTTTCCCAGGGTCTGACGTCCGGAACAGAGCCTGCCACTTGGCGAGCCTGCCCACAACAGCCAGCCCTCAACGCATATCACATATGGCCTTATAGAATGGCAAGGCTGCCATTTGGCCCTTAGTCAGCAACAGGGCCGGCCTTACCGCGGGGCAGCTGCCCAGGGCCCCGCCCCTTAGGGGGCCCTGCAATTGGGCTGTGTTGGGTTTTTTTTTTTGTGAGGGCTGTGTCTTTTTTTTAATTATTATTAACTTTTTTGAGGGGGCTGCAGCCTTCAGGCAGCATGCATGCTCGTCGGAGTTGTCACGCGATGCGGGCCCCCGCCGTTGCCACCACTTGACCCACCCACCACGCTGCTCCCCCAAGAGACCTCCTGTTCCCTCCCGCAGCACTGGGCCCCACGTTTTTCATCAGCCATCCCTGCCCGCCAGCCAGGGCTCTGCCTCCTTGCTCCCTCACGTGACGTCCCACCTCCCCTCACAGGAAATTGCTTTATGCAACTTCCTGGCACGGGATTCGGAACACTTTGCCACTGCCACTGGTGGGGGTCATGCTGCGGGCGGTTCCGGTTGTATCGGTGGCGCTCGCGGAGCGGAGTCAGGCAGGCGGACGAGGAGCCGGGCCCGGCGGGACGGAGCGACGGAGCATCAGCCAGCGGCAGCAGTGGGAAATCTGGAGGAGGTGGGAGTGGCCGAGAAGAGTAAGAGGTGCTGGTGGACCTGTCTGTGGCAGCTGGGGGATGGGACCGGAGGAGGCAGTGCAGCGTGCGTGTGTGTGTGTGTGTGTGTGTGTGAGAGGTGAGAGCATGTGTGTGAGTATGAATGGGAATTGGGGGTGTGAGAGAGATGAAAGCATGTGTGTAAACAGTGTTGCCCCCACTGTCACTCCCCCTCTTCTACATGTCATCAATCTCTCCCTTTCCACAGGCTCCTTCCCCTCTGCCTTCAAGCATGCCACTGTCTCCCCCATCCTCAAAAAGCCCACCCTGGACCCATCTGACCCCTCTAGTTACCGGCCAGTCTCCCTCCTTCCCTTTGCCTCGAAGCTTCTGGAACGTGTCGTCTACTCC
>QEPC01001471.1:2330910-2341921 GCA_003113815.1 Sphenodon punctatus | reverse complement strand
CTCACCCCCTGATGGCTGCCCCCACTCCCCCATGGCTCCTGAAGGGGGAAAGGGAGCCACCCCCCTGCCCAAGGAGAGGCCCAGCAGAACGTGCCTGCTGTCCCCTCCTGCTTAGCAACCTAACCCTCTCAGCCTCCAGCCCGGCTCCCAGAAGACCCAGGCCCAGCAGCAGCTGAGGTAAGGGCCACCCGGCCAATACCTCTTGCTCCTCTTCCTTGATATGAGCTCATTTGTGCTGCTACACGCGTCTGTGGGGAGTAGAGTGGGGCCATCTGGGGGATGGTTTGGGAAGGGGCTGGGGGTGCTGTGGTCGTGGGGGAGTTGTTTCGTGTTTGATACGTTTAACTGGGTTTTTAGTGCTTTGGTGCTTGAGACCCTTAAATCCAAGAACTGGAAAGGGGTCACACTGACAAAGTCTTGCTGAGAGCTGTGTTTGGCTGCTCTGGACCTGAGGCTCAGTTCCTCATCCCTGCTTTCATGGGGGGTGCTGTGACTGTGTGGGAGTTGTTTGATTTATGTTTGATCAGCTGGATCTCTGTTTGAACGCCTGTGTTGGGAGTGTAATAGGAATATGCTCCAGAGAAGGAGGGTTCAGGCCATGGATACTCTGTCCCTATTCGTTGTGTGCATGCCCTCCTGTGTTTTAAATTAGTCTTTACCTTTTAATCATATCTGTCCCCTGGGCTCCCTTTCATCTAAACCAGATTTATATGTTCTTTGGAGCACATTGTACAGACAAATTAAAAATAACTTGTATGACAATTCTCTAATTGTCAAAGGGAAATGGGTGGGGCCTTGGAAAATGGGAGGGGCCACAGGAAAGTGGGAGGATCCATGGGAAAGTGGGTGGGCTGTAGAAAGCGCGTGGAGTTGAGGGGCCCCCGCGATTTCTAAGGGCGGCCCTGGTCAGCAACTGGCCCCAGCCACACTGTTGGGGTTGAGAAATGGGGAAGCAAAATTAGGCAAGGCACAACCCACCAGTGGGGAGGCCTGTGTGCTGATCCTTCCCTGTTTCCAGACGCCAAGCTGCAGCACCGCCAGCCAGGCAAGCCCCAGGACATCTTCCTTGCTCTACTGCCCCCTAGGGCGGACTACTTAGGGTTGCTGGTTGGGACCCCGCTGTGACCAATACAAATCCTCACATCACCTGACTAACCACCAGGCTGGCTCTCCAATTGGGTGCTATGTGGAAGGCAAAATACACCCCACCCCCTCCTGTTAAGGCCAATCAAGTGAGTGAGAAAAAATTCCCCAGCCCGCAAAAATGGACAGCCAGCTGCAACCCACAGCACCGCCCTGGAAAGCCTGCACAAGCTGACAACCGTCACTAGCTTCCAGGGTGGGAGGGAGGGTTATGCTGCCTCTGAGACTGATGAGTCGCTGTTTGAAGTGGTGGATGGGCGTGTGTGTGTGTGTGTGTTAAATACCCCACCTGCCCCTGCCCTATCACACTTCTCCTGGCCTGGGAAAACTGGTGGACACCCCCCAGCCCTGACTAGCCAGGTGCACCCACCTCCACCCTTTGACCTAGGGCTGCACTGACCTTGGGACTGCTTGGCCCCAGTGGGAGGTCCCTCTTTCTTCTCCTCCTCTCCCCCTCCTCCCCCCACCCCCACCCTGGCTGCAATCACACCCACCCACCTTGAGTGGCAGGAAGGTCCTTCTCATGCCCAATGCTCAGCGCTGATGACGGAGCGGAGGGGTACCCCAGACAGGAATGGCCTTGGTGACCAGGGAAGGGGGAGCAGGAAGGGGCATATGGAGCAATCACCCTGGGCCTTGTGTTGCATGGGAGCCCCACAGGAAACACTTCCCTGGGAGCCTTAAGAGTAGCACAGTGGTGCCCTGGGAGCCCCACTGCTTCTAAGAGCCCTAGAAGGTGATAGCCCTACTGCCACCACTCCTGCGGTTCATAGTAGTGGGCTGGTGTCTCTTGTGATTGGCAGTTGGGGAGGGGCAGGACTTTTCTAAGGCCACATCACACTGCTCCTGAGCTTTCTGGCTATTTATTGTGTGACCTTAGTTTCACCCCCAAGCTCTGCCCCTTTAAGGACAGCCCTAACCCAAGAGCTGACAGTGTAGTAGGGCAATTACGCCCCACCCTGCTCCAAGTCATTTCGGCGGCTGGGGATCCCCTCACTCTCGGTGGCTCCACAGGAAAAGTGGCTGTGCTGCCGAGAAGCTTCAGGCAGTGGTGGTGTTGTCCCCACCTGTGAAATATACAAAGCAGCTGAAACGGACTAGGTGGCGCTGTGGAGTGTGTGCCTAGGGAGGCTGCTGTGGCTGCTGTTAGGGGAGCTGAATGCAGGGCTGAAGTCTTGCCTGGGTGACCTAAGGAGGTGGAGCCTGGTGGGTCATTGGTTCTGGTAATGAAGAGAGGCTAGTTGAAAAGAGCCACAGGTGGAACTTGAGAGGAAGAAGCCAGCTTAGAGAGCAGTGTGAAATGCCCAGGAGGCCGCAGACTGGAGGGGTATGTTAACATGGACCTAAGGGATCCTGGATGCCAAGAAGGACCTGCCAGTGTGGGATGGAGAGCCCTGGACACTTGGGAAGGACTGGATAGCTTGTGAGCAGTGGGAGAACTGCCTGGACTCCTCTGGGTGACCCAGCAGGGGCGTGTGTATTTGTCTCTAACTATTGAGCCTGAACTGTACCAGAAAGCCCTGAAGAGAGCACCGGGGTGTTTTCACTTGGAGCCCGGTTAGGGCCAAGGACTAAAGGGACCTTAAAGGGCCAGAGTGCCCAGAACTGAGTACGAGGAGCCAGGGTGGTTAGCTGGTGCTCTCTGTAAGTCTGGGGGCGGGCAAGGACCTCAGGGAACAAATGCCTGTGTGCCTACAAAGGTGTGTTGGGCCAGTGTGCCTTGGACATCTAAGAAGCCCTGTCTTGGGTATGTAAATAAAGGTGTAAATAGAAGCAAGTCGGTCTCCATGGTTTCCTGAGCAGGTGCATGCTCCCAGCCGAGGTCGGAGCTCGGGTTAGAACCCACGAGGGACAGACCCTACTGCACAATGTGGTGGAGAATGCGGGCACCTTGTGGGGTACTGTTGGGGGTCCTGACATGGTATCCCGAGCTACTGAAACACACCTCTGGGACTGGGCGAGTGTGAATGTCTGGAAAGTCAGGAGGAGAGGTATTGGGGTACAAACAGAGGATGACCCAATGAAGGGGTAGTTGGTTAGTACCCCGACTTTCGAGGTAGTGATATGACAGGAGGTTGAGGTTCAGGTAAACCTCCTGGGAGGAACTGTAGAGACAGGGGATGTGGGTACCCAAAATGGATCCCTGGAATGGAGACAGCAATCCCTGGGAAGTTATACTATGGATAGTATATGTATAGCTTTATACTGTAAAGTGTGGACTTTAGGGTAGAAATGTAACCGGGTTAAGTGATATTATCAAAGTGATTGTAAATAGAGTATAATTAAGAAACTTGAGTTAATACCCAAACTAAGTCCTTAAGAGGTAACAGTTGATGGTAAGAAAATGTAAATAATTAGTTCCTTATGTTATGAGTAGCTGGGAGGAATATGCCCAGAGTATTTTGGGCAAGTCCCTCTTAGAGGGCTGGTGGAGGTTGGTTGAAGTCCTTTGGTGGAGCTGAAAAGCCCCATGGAACTGACTATTTGGGACCCCCTAACCAGAAAAGGGGGTGGTATATTGGCTGATGCCATTGCTAGAATTGCCAGGTAGGACCTTAGTCGGGTGAAGTTGTTTCCCGTGGGTGCAGGCAGGGGGGCGGTTGAGAAGTTGCTCCCCAGTGGCAAAGAAAGGACAAGGTGGTTATCGAGCCGATCTGTGCTAGTGAGGGACTGAGGCATAATATCCCCTGGGTTCTAGGATGCCCAGATATTGGGTTTTAAACTTGGGGAAACATGGGCTACCAGGGCATAAATATTGTAAAGACAGTAAAATTGTTATTTTGTGGGGTTTATGTTGTTGTTTGTGAGGACCAACCATTTATACAAATGTAACCCCTGTAGATTGTACACCAGGTCGAGAAGGCGCTTCCTGGGAGGATGTGATGGGAATGTTGGCCCAGAGAGGCTGAAGGGGGAGGAGTGTAGCAGGGCAGTTGCTCCCCTCCCTTCTCCAAGCCACTCCGGTGGCTGGGGATCCCCTCACTCTCGGTTCTTCTGTAAACCCGGGAGTGGGCAAGGACCGGAGGAAACAAAGGCCTGTGTGTGTACAACGGTGTGTTTGGGCAGTGTGCCCTGGACTTCTAAGAAGCCCTGTCCGGGGTATGTAAATAAAGGTGTAAATAAAAGTAAGTCGGTCTCCATGACTTTCCCGTGCAGGTGCATGCTCCCAGCCGAGGTCAGACCTTGGGTTAGAGCCCTCTACGGACAGACCCTGCTACAGAGAGTGTGTCGGTTTGCATGACCTGTGACTGTGTCCCATAAACCCATATTGATCTGTGTGCTCTTACACCCATCAAGCTTGTTTTGAGCTTGAGGAGCATGGTACTTAGAGACTGCAGGGCCCATGTTCTGTGGTTCATTGTCTCCTTCAACAAGAACTAGAACAATGACCACTTGCTTCTATCAAGCTCTTTCTAAGTAGCCCATTTCGAACTGCTTTCCTACTCTGATGTATGGCCTGTAATCCAGTGCTGCTGGGGGGGAGCTTGGTCATTTCACTAGTTTGGTCAGGACAATAATGTTGACCTTGGGACGTGGATTAGATGCCTGAGATCATAGTGTAAAATGGAAGGGGGGCAGAGATGACACGGATTGGAGGGGACAGTCCATCCCCCCTATTAATTTTGGCCTGTGTAGAGTCAGCTCCACCACTCTGCTCTCTGCTGGTGTCAGAATGTCCTAGCAGTTTTGAGAAGAGGTGAGAACGGCTTGGAAGCAAGAACCAGAATGGTGCTCTTTCTCCAGGATATGGTGGCAGTGGTCTGGGGTGGGCGTGGGGGGGTTTTGATGGGGGGATATCAGGAGTCAGAGCTCTCCTAAGTTTGCACTGTTAATCTATTCCCTAAAACCCATGTGATCCATGGGGCCTGCAGCTCTGGAAAAGAGTGTTGTTTTGTTCCCCTTTAAAGCATTTGAATTGGACACAGAGTGACAATTAGGGGTGTGCACCAGGCCCCCATGTTGTTTTTGTTTTTTGTTTTCATTTCGTTATTCAATTTTTGTTATTGTTATTAATGACAATGTTGTTTTTGTTGTCGTTTTTATCATTTTTGGTACCATTTTTTATATCATTTTTGTTATCAGCATTGATATTTGTTATCGTTATTGATATCATTATTGATATTGGTACCATTTCAAACAAAGATTTTATTTTTGGTATCAGTATCATTCTTGATTCTTGTGCATAACTAATATTTATCTAAAATCTAAGGGAGACGGTAAGGGGAAAGGAAAACTATCTATGATCTAATCAATTATCTATATAACTATTCTAATCTAATTTATATGTCTATAATATATATCTATATCTAATCTATACTGCCTATCTCTATATAATGNTAAATTAATTAATTTAATTAAATAATACAATGAGGGCTAGGGAGGATTTTTTATGTGCAAGCACCACAGTTCTGTAAATGCAACCTGACAAGCAGAGTTTTCTCATAACAGAGAGAAAAAACCTGGCCCTCCAATTATAAAAGGTTGCAGTGCCCTCCCCTAGAGCCCCTCTGTTTCACTGTGGGAGGCAGCAGGCATTGAGCAATCAGAGACTGCTGGGGCCTGCTTGTGCTGCTCATTGGCCAGGCGATACATCCATCAGATACTGCTGAGCTGCTCGCCCCTCCCAACACAGGCACAGTTCAAGAGCTCAACCCTGTTAAGACTCCAAGATGTCTGTTCCCCCCTCCCCTCTCTACATTTTCCCTCCAAAACCCAACTGCCACAGCGCTAATAATTACAATAACAACATTGTCGTTTTTGTTTCTTGTTATCATTTTTGTTATCGTTTTTGGTATTGTTTTTTGTATCATTTTGGTATTGTTTTTGATATCGATATCAGTATTGCTATCGATATCATTATCGTTACCGTTATCGGTATTCTCTGTTGTCGTTTTGGGTATTCTCGGTTGTCATTTTCGTTATTGTTGTTGTTCTCGGTTGTCGTTTTCGGTATTGCAATAATGAAAATGCAAATTACAGTTTTCATTATCATTATTGTAATAACGAAAACGACATGCACACCCCTAGGAATGCAGCCACAGGCCCACCTAGACCTACGCAACCTGAACATCTGGCTGGTGCAGGTGATAGGATGGGAGGTATTGAGCAGCTCAGCACTTTGGAAACTTCTGCCTGTGACTTGGGTGCTGAGGATGGTGTCTTTTCCTTGCTTGGAGCAAGACCAAGGAGCGCAGGGGGCAGTTGGATGCATAGGGCTCCCAAACGTCTCCCCATTTCAAGAGACCAAAGGGACATAAGCCCTGCCCCCCTTGGCTAATGAAGGGCAGGTACTTGTCCCCTCCTGCAAACACACTTGCATGCACTCAGCACCCTCCCAATTACTACTCACACATGTACCTGGCTGCCGCCTCCGAAAGCAGAGCATTGTCTGTCTTAGGTAGGACCATGGGATTTCCCCACAAAAGCAGGATGGTCCTGCCTAATGCAAGACTGTGGGGAGATATTGACTCTAGGTAGGGTTGCCATAGATGCAAAAAAAATTAGGGCACTTTTGAGATATACAGGTTGCAGGGCTGCATTGGTTTCAATGCAGCTCTGCAACCTGTATAGCTCATAAGTGCCCTCAAAAGATTTGCATCTACGGCAACCCTAACTCTAGGGAAATGTTTGGGGCTGTAAGAGCAGAGTGGGGAGCTGGGCTTTCGGCAGTAGAGCCAATGGCACGTTTAGAGATCAGTGTGTTTGCCATTATGGGGGACAGGCATTGCTGGGAGGGACCCAAGCTCGCCATGTGCCTCGGCTTTGGAGGAAAGGCTGAAATCTGGGTGCCAGCAGCCTGGATCCTGGAGCAGCTGCATAGACACAACCAGAGCAGCTCTGCTGCTTGTGTCATTTTCACTGGAGCCAGTGGGATCTGGTAGCTTGGGTAGGGAGGACTCCTGGGTTCAGCTCCCTGCGTTAAGTTAGGGTGTCCATACCTCCCCTTTAAAAGAGGGCACTTATGAAAAATACATGGTGCAGGGCTGCATTGGTTCCTGCGCAGTCTGCAACATGTATTTTTATAACGGTTCCGCCAGGCTTTTGGCGAGGGAGATGGGGGCGGGGGGTGGGCGACTAGACTAGGGTGTTTGGGGGACTGGATATTTTTTGATAGCCTCCATACGAATGAGATGTTTTATGATGTATTTACATTTATTTATTATTGTATTTTATTGTATTATGATTTGTTAGCCGCTCCAAGCTGACTCGGCAGGAGGAGCGGGGAATACATTTGTTTAAATAAATAAATAACTGCCCTCTTTTAAAGGGGAGGTATGGTAACCCTAGTTGTGTCCCCCTCCAGGCCCCAGGTTCCACCTGGCAATCATGGAGCCAGTGACGGCCCCCTGCTTCTCCTAGGTGTTGGTGCTCAGATGAAGTATGCCAAGTTCCCAGGCCCTCCCCTGGGTAAGAGACACAAGGCAGGGGAAGGTGAATGTCTCGCTTCCCTCAAGCAATGCCATCCCCTCCGAAGTAGTCTAGTTTGACTTTGGGGGGGAGCCAGCATCCCTTCAACCTTCAGTCCTGGGAATGCGTCAGCAATCCCAGACAATGAGGAGCCAACCAAGCAATGTCATTCAAGTGCTGCACCACCTTGTGGCAGCTGGGAGGTAAGGCATCTCAGCAGCCCTTCACACACACATTGAATGTGATGGTTTCCTTTCCAAGCCCTGGATTCTACTGTCACATCCCTGTTGACTGCATGAGGAATCGGGACATTGACTCATCATGCTTTGGCCAGATCCCATAGCCTGACTTGAAGAAGATGGAGCGGGCAAAGTTGCAGCAGAACTGGGTTCAGTGCCCCTCCCAATTCCCGGTGTGACCTTGGACAGGTGACATTATCTGCACAAAGCCCTCCCTGTGGAGCCTCTAATTCTTGCTGTAAACAGGAATGGGAAATCTTTTCCCTCCTGTGGCTCACTGAAAATGAGTTCAAGCTCTGTAGGCTGGATAGGAGTTGGGGATGGGGGCACCTAAAGGATGTGCTCAGAATGAGAGAAGGACGGGGAAGGTCCAGAGAATGTGCTTCTGCCAGGAACAGCAGGAAACCTCCAGCCTTATTTGGCCCCTTTCTAGTTCTTCGATCTGGGCCAGGGATCTAGTTCCTACACTCAAGCACTGAAAGAGTGAACTTGGGGGAAGAGAATGGAGATGAGGGCATGCACTGAAGGAGAAGGATTGGATCCGGACCCTCCTTTGCCTTCCCCCATCCTGAGGGCAAACCACCCCATCTCCTATGCAGCCCACAGAGTTTGTACTAAGTTTCAAAGTGGTCCATGGGAAAGAAAAGATCCTCTACCCCTGATCTATGTCATGGTTCCATTCCCTCTCCTTCAGTGCTCCCTACCTTTTGAGCTCACTCTTTCAGTGCTTGTGGGGCAGGGACTGGATCCATGGGCCAGATCCAGGAATTGGAAAGGGGCCAATTAAAAAATAATAATCTGCAGGCTACATTTGGCCCATGGTCTGGAGACTTCCCATCTCTTCCATAGAGCGCCTGGATGGAGTCAAGCAGGTTTAAAATTTTACATGAAGTCAAATGTACTCTGGAATCTCTTAGGATAGAAATTCCATGTGCAACGGGGAAGTGTGTAACCATTGGATTATACTATCAACCCCCTGATCAGGGTGGTGAAACTGACTGTGAAATGCTAACCGAGATTAGACAGGCTACTAAAGCTGGAAACACCGTAATTATGGGTAATTTTAATTACCCTAATATTGACTGGTTGAATGTCTCCTTAGGGTGTGTTACAGAGGTCAGATTTCTAGATGCCTTAAATGACTGCTTCTTGGAGCAGCTGGTTCTGGAACCTATGAGAGGAGGAGCTACTTTGGATCTAGTCTTAAGTGGAGTGCAGGGGTAATGGTGGTAGAGCTACTTGGTAATAGTGATCATAATAATATAATAAAAGTTGACATAGCTGTAGGAGGGAGATTTAAAACAACAACAGAAAACCTACCACAGTAACTTTTAACTTTAAAAAGGGGAATTGTGCAAAAATGAGGAAACTAGTTAGAGGGAAACTAAAAGAAACAGTTGCGAGGGTTAAATGCAAGCAAGAGGCATGGAGATTATTTAAAAACACCATCTTGGAAGCGCAGATTAAATGTATTCCGCAAATTAAAAAAGTTAGCAAGAGGACCGAATGTCTGCCAGTGTGGCTAAATGGGGAGGTGAATGAGGCTATTAGATCCAAAAAGGTGTCCTTTAGAAAATGGAAAGCTAGTCCAAATGAAGAGAATGGGAAAGAGCATAAGCATTGCCAAATTAGATGTAAAACATTAATAAGACAGGCCAAAATGCAAAAAATAATAATAAAAACTTTTCAAAGTACATTGGAAGCAAGAAGCCTGCTAGAGAGTCAGTTGGGCAATTAGATGATGAGGGGGTGGAAGGAGCGCTCAGGGGGGATAAGGACATTGCAGAGAAGCTGAATGAATTCTTTGCTTCACCGCTGAGAATGTTGGGGAGATACCCATGCTGTTCTGAATCTTTGTAGGTGAAGAATCAGAAGAACTGTCCCAAATAAGTGCAACTCTGGAGGAGGTTCTGGAGCAGACTGACAAGCGAAATAGTAACAAATCACCAGGACCAGATGGTATTCATCCCAGGGTTCTGAAAGAACTCAACTATTCAATTGCAGACCTACTATTGGTAATTTTGTAACTTTGTAACCTGTCACTAAAATCTGCCACTGTACCAGAGCATTGGAGGGTAGCAAATGTAACACCAATATTTTAAAAGGGCTCCAGAGGTGATCCTGGACACTACAGACTGCTGAGCCTGATGTTGATGCAGGGCAAATTCATGGAAACGGTTGTTAAGAACAGAATTACTGAGCATATTCATAAACGTAGCTTAATTGGGAAGAGTCAACATGGATTTAGGAAAGGGAAGTCATGCCTCACTAACCTATTGGAATTTTTTGAGGGTGTAAATAAGCATGTGGATACAGGTGAGTCGGTCGATATGCATCTGGATTTTCAGAAGGGGTTTGATAAGGTCCCTCATGAGAGACTCTTGAGGAAATTAAGCAGTCATGGAATAAGAGGCAGTGTCCTATCATGGATCGGCAACTGGTTAAAAGATAGGAAGCAAAGAGTAGGACTAAATGGTTAGTTTTCACAGTGGAGAGTAGCTAGTGGAGTGCCCCAGAGATCTGTCCTGAGACTGGTGTTGTTTAATATAGGGTGATTTCACAACATGCGGCTGCACAGCCCCGCCCCCCATGCTCCCCCGCCCTCCGGGAGACGGGCGGGCACAGCAGCCAATCCGGCCGCAGTGCCCGCCCGCCCCCCAGGGTATTGGCCACAGCCCGGAATCGGCGGCGGTAACAACCGGAGCTCCGGGCAGCCGGAGTTCCAGGCAGCGGGCAGCTGGAGGGCTGGAAGCGTGGTCAAAGAAATTCCCGCCATGGGTGAACATCTGGTGGGAATCTCTTTTGGGCCCAAAAGACGTTATGGTACCGCAGCCACCATGGGGGATTCACCGTGGTTGACCATGGTAACGTAACGTCTGAAGTTACCCATTAATGACCTGGAGAAGGAAGTAAAGAGTGAGGTGATCAAATTTGCAGATGATACAAAATTATTCAAGGTAGTTAAAATCCAAGCTGACTGTGAAGAATTACAGGAGGATCTTGCGAGACTGGGTGCCTGGGCATCTAAATGGCAGATGAAATTTAATGTGGACAAGTGCAAAGTGATGCCCATAGAGAAAAATAACCCAAACTATATGTATATAATGCTGGGTTCTAAATTAGGAATTACCACTCAGGAAAGGGACACCCCCCCTAGCCCTAAGCGGGGGGGTGAGTTTGTGACCGCCCACCCCTGAGCAGGGTGCCGGGCGGGGAGGGGA
>QEPC01001471.1:2309759-2325375 GCA_003113815.1 Sphenodon punctatus | reverse complement strand
CCCCCAATTGCTGTGTGGAAAGGTTAATTTTGGTGAAAGCCCCCAAGTCCTTCTGTCGAGGACAGTGCTGGGGATGGGGGGAAAGACCATCTGCAGAGCTGCAGGCTGGATTTTGAGGGGGTGACTCCATTGTCTTTTACCTTAAACCAGGGGTGTGAAGCCTTTTCACTCCCTCGGGCCACTTTGAAAATGAGTACAAGCTCTGAAGGCTGGATAGGACTTGGGGTGTGTGAGTGCTTAGGATGGGGGAAGGAAAGGGAGGGCCAAAGCTTGGCTCTATGCCAAGGATCCACCCCTGTTCTCTAGTGCACGCCCTCATCTCTGCTCCCTTCCCCAGAGCTCATTCTTGCCTGTGCCTGAGAGAAAGGACTGGATCCATCGGTCCGATCCAGGAATTGGAAAGGGGCCAAATAAGTAATAGCCATGGGTCAGATTTTGACCCATGGGTTGGCAGTTCCCTACCCCTGGACTGTGTGATCTGCCCCCAGAATGCAAAGCTGGATGTAGAACCCAGGACTCCTGCCTTCCCAGAGGTTTTCCCCCACTCATAGGCGGCACTGCCTCCATTATCTGACGTGACATGCTGACTCGTTCTGAGCGCTGTTTCATTCTCTGGAGGCCGTCCTCCTAAACCGTCCCCACGGGCTCTTATGTAAGAGGCAACCTCTCATAGCAGTTTTGCTGTGCCAACACATCAGCCAGCGCAGTCTTTCCTCTTTTCCCCATTCCCCGGTGCTGTCCTCGGCAGAAGGAGTTGGGCGCTTTCACCAAAATCAACCTTTGTTTCCAGTCAAACAATGAAGGAGAGGGGGCATCTTCAAATCCTAGCGGCCAGGAGCACATCAGAAAGCCAGAAGGGGAAACTGCCAACAAGGCTCCAGGCAGCCCAGAGCTGATACAAGCAGCCTGGCATCCCCTCAACAGGCGGCATGACTGGGGGAGGCTAGGGCAAAAGGGAGGTGGAGTTTCTCCTCCTCCCTGGGACAGAGAGCCTTCAGCCCCTGATTGCAGCAAGATGAGATCAGAAGAGGCGGAGGGATCTCCGGGTTGGGGCTTGCTGGTAGGAGTGGATCTGGCCCCAGACTTGTGACAGGAGATGATAGCTTACCATTTCCCTGGGTTTTGTGGGCTTGTGGCTCAGAGGACTCTGGACTCCAGGGGGAGCCCCAATTCCTCTGTGTCAGCCAGGGGCATCCCAGAGAAATTAGGGCTTTAGAAAGGGACTTTTCCACCCCCTTACCAACATGGCTCTGTCCCTATGGTGCATCACGATGTTTCATAAGAGATCACGATGTTTCATAAGGGATGGGGGTTATTTTAGAAAGGGGCATGAGAGCCCCTTTGTCCCATCCCAACTGACGGACCCTTGCCTGAATGCCTACGTTCCCCTTTGCACCCCCTCATGGCACAGAGTGGCTAAAACTGGCACAGAAACAAATGTGTGAAGTAAATTTTGTATTTGTTGTGTTCCTTTTGTCAGGATACGAGGCAAATTTGTTGTCTGGTTCACAAAAGCTGAACCTCGGTATGCACTGGTCTCAAAGAACTCTGCTAAGGTTAGACGTTTTGGGGGCCTTAACCTGGCTCAAGCCTGACACAACCAGACTTCAGAATCTAAGGCCTGGTGTGTCTGAGTGAGGCCCTGTTTCCTCCGCCCACCCCACAAAGGCGGCGATTCTAAGGTATTCCTCCCCACACCCTATGGAGCTCTCTGATCTCCCAATGCTCTGTAGGGTGACAGGCAGGGCCTTCCACAGCTGGAGAGCCTGAGCTGGCCTGAACAACCCATTGGGATGGGGCCAGGTTGCAGGCCTCTAGGGTCACAAACCTCTCAATAGTCGCATTTTAGGCAGGAAAACCCCATAGTCCATCTGAAGAGGACAATAACCCCCTTTTGAAGGCAGTGGCTGCCAGAGCATGGGGTGCCTGTACGCTGTGGCTTTTGGCAGGACATCTTTGCTCCCGTGCACCACAAGAGGTTGTGCATGGCAGCTACTGGGACATCCACATGTGGCTGGGCTGTCACTTTAAAGTAATTGCTGAATTAAATGACTGCTTGCTTGTTGCTGAAGGCTGCTTGGTTTGGAATAATAAGTTTTGGGGCCTAGGGAAATTAGAGTACGGTGGCATAATAACACAAGTTTAGCTTGCAGTATAAAACCATGCCAAGGGGGAGACAGATGTAGTAGGAAGTGGTCGAACTGATAGGCATTAATCTGCAGATCATGTGCGCACCCGCACGGAAAAGCGTGCATGCTGCTATTGCTGGCACATAGTGCCGTGTGGAAGCTGTGCGCATGCATCTTGCATGTGCACGCAGGATCCACGGGGCTTGGGATCAGCCCCACTGATTGGATAAACCAGAGAATATACATTATTTAGTTGAAATGACAACCTGGCGGTCAGCTTCATGAATTGTCACAGTGACACACCATATGTAAGGTTTAGTTGTTGCTGTAGTCTATAGAAATGGCCCTAAGCTGCCAACAGTTTGGTGGTGCAACTCATCACCACATGACTCTGTGTCTGAATGCCATCTGAGCATTCGACAGTGGCTCTGACAGCAAGAAACCTGCGCCTGCCCCCCACTTCCAGCCTGGTTTTCTCTGAGAGGGTAACCCTACTAAGCCAACTGCCTCAGAAGGACTGGCTGAACTTCCAAAGTGCATAAGTGACCCGGGGGGCACAGGGGGCACCTGTTCACTCAGATTTTCAGAAGTTCTATAGAACCCCTGCCCAGTGCCCACCCCACTATTGACAGTTACCAGTCACTTATGCTGAAGTGGTTTCTTACACGAGTACATCTCTATTTAAGATCTAAGGTTTTCTCTGTGATACCTTTTTTATCTCACCTTTTTAGATTGTAACAGGAATCCAATTAGTCATTTAGTCACTGAATGCATTTTCTGGACTGTATTTACTTTTCTGGTATACCTAAGCTGTGCACTGATTCTAGCAATATTCAATTATCTTGTACCTCGTATTGCTAAAATTACTTTAGTATAGCTGTTTCTTTGAGAAATCCTGATGCTGGGTTCGATTTCCTGTGTGGGAACCTAAAATGGAACCAAGTCGGTTGAACCTATTTGTGGGACGTTTCCCCTTAAGCCCATGTGTGTATGAGCATGTATGTGTCAAAAGGGTCGTTTTGTTTAAAATGCAGCTCTTCAGCTGGAGCATGAGGCCTCCAGGAAGGGGCCTCCAGTAGTCCCCTCCCTGAGCTGTCTAGCAACATGTTCCATTTAAAAATTCCCTTTGCATCTTGCAGCAGAGACACACCCCCCCTCCCTCTCCCCCCCCCCCCCCGGACCTTTCCGTTCTATTAATAGATCTTTGGGCTAATGTGTCAACGTCTTGCCAACAGCGCCGGCAGTTTTCCCCGAGGAGTCAGGCAGGGTTGGGGAGTTTGAACAATTCTCTTCTCCCAATGGGTTGGATTAGCTTTAAAACAACGATGTCAAGCTCTGCTTGCTTTTGAATTAGCATAGAGAATTTGCCTGTTGTGGTGGGCAGATGGGATGGTATTACTATTACTTTGTCATCTCTCTAGCGCTTTCCGCATTTAGAATGCTTTACAGTTCATCCTCGCAACAATCCTGTGAGGTAGGTCATTATTGTTCCTATTTTACAGATAGGGAACTGAGACAGCCATGAATGCCCTGGGTGGCCTTGGACAAGTCACTAATAAGACAGAATTTGAACCCTGGTCTCCCAGTTTTAAATCCAACACTGTGTCCACCAAGTTATACTAGCTAGAAGGACATTTTTAGACCACCAAGCTATACTAGCTAGAAGGACATTTTTAGACCAGTCTCTCTCCACCCATTTCCCAACCATCACCCACCCAGCATGCCTGTTGCAGGGCTGTGTAGGGTGCCAATGCGGCCCTGCAACAGGCATGATGGGTGAGTGATGGTTGGGTAATGGGTGGGGAGCGGCTTGTCTAAGAACACCCTTAGAGTGCCATGGCCTGGTGCAGTTAATGCCACTTTCTCTGCGCACGACTGCACTGACAGCCCCTGTGATCAAAACTGGGTGGGTGTCAAGGCTCTATGATGGGGATTGGGTTGGCATCCTTCAGTTTTAGTGGAGTGGGAGTAGGATCATCCTTCAGATGGGACATAAAACCAAGTCTCACCACTGTCTATTTTCCATGGTGCCTTAAAAAGGCAGGAGCTCTGGCGTTAGGGTGGCCATACCTCCCCTTTAAAAGAGGGCACTTATGAAAAATACATGGTACAGGGCTGCACTGGAACCAATGCAGCCCTGCAACATGTATTTTTTGTAAGTGTCCTCTTTTTAAGGGGAGGTATGGCCACCCTATCTGGCACCTAATTTTCAAGCCCATGTTTAATTTTGCTTTCTTAATTCCACCGTGCAGTTTCTGCTAAGCAACTAGCACACTCGCAAATATAATCCTCTTCCCTTCTTCTCTGTTATACAAGATTAAAGAGCAGCAACATTCCTCCCCAGAGGTGGCTGCATTTTGGTGACGGGTGAAAAGGAACTCTGGTTTTGTACATGAGTGCAGGCTTAAGGGATCCTGGACTGATGTTATGACAGGGGATGAGATTGATTATTGATTGATTTATTTAACCATTTTTTTTCCTACCCCACCCCCTCCTTCTTACAGAGCAGCTTGCGGCAGCTTACAAAATGCATAAATAAAAACACAACAATAAAAAACACGTGTAAAATATCATTAAAAACATTAAAATGATAAAAGGAACTAAAAGGACAGAACTCCCCCACCCGTTTCCCTCTCCAAAGGCCTGGCGAACAGCCAGGTCTTACACTGTCTTTGGAAAGAGGCAAGGCCTGGGGCCAGGCGGGCCTCCATCAGGAGGGAGTTCCACAGCCTGGGAACGGCCACCAAGAACACTCTCCCCATCGTCGCCACCCAGGCAACCCGGGCGTCTGAGATCTGAGGGGGAAGGGCAGAAAGTAGAGCCCAGCAATGAGGATCAGGGAAGGGAAAGGAGTGCTTGCTAGCTTGAGTTATTGACATTTCTGTGCCCAAAGATGTGTGGGTGTCCCCGGGCCTCTTCCACGGTTGTGTCCTTTTAAAGAATCTCTTCCCCTCCCCTCCCCCAATAGGTTGGTGTTTTGGGGTTCTGCAGTACCCAATGCAGAACTTTCAACTTCCCAAAATATGGTCTGGGACTCCAAGTGAACAAGGAGTCATGATCCTAATTGGTATCCAATACACTTTGCTTGTATTTGCTGTTCTCGGGGATCATGGGACTATATAGAAGTCTCAAAATGAGGTCACACAGGCAAAACATGAGGGAAGGAATAACCCTTCCCTTCTTTCTCTGAGACACAGACAGCAAACCCGGAAACTACCTTTAACTAGGACATAGAGGAGGCTCCTTTAGAGTGAAATCTCCTCTGATCTTTAATGCTGTGTTGTTCCTTCCCCCTGCCAGTTCCCTCCAGTGCTGCCTTGTTTGTCCTTTTGTCTAGGGTAGGAGCAAAAAAGGGGGGAAACCAAGAACCCCTTGGGAGAGAAGACATGCCGAGATTACCTTGTGGCTGTCCATAACCGGAGCCTGACCGCAGGCCTCTTGTAGCCTCTGGCAACCTCTCACCTTTTTGCCTTATCAACACAAGGGCAGGAGCTGATCAGTGTCAGGAAAATGATCTGAACTGCTATTGTGTCTCTCTTCGTAACCAGGTTTGAGAGGTTACCCAGGGGCCGTTCTACAGGATGAGACCCTCCAAGGTAGTAGCTATAATAGGGACAAGCAGTGCAGCTGCAGGGGAGGAGAGTGGGGCCCCATTCCATCTTCTGTGCTAGAGTCCATTCCAACCTAGCGACACCCCTAAAACCTTCCTACCTGCATGCTCCACCCTCTCGGGGGGCTGTTTCCTCAGTCCCACTAAGAGGGTTTGGTGCCCATTCCACAGGTGGCCGCCATTATATCATTGCTGCAATTATGGCTGTTTTCAGTAGGTTCCTTTGAACGGCAGTTTGTTTGTGTCAATATTTGGATGTTTCCCAGGCGTGATTATTCAGCAACCTGCGCCTCATGCATATGCAGAAGCCTCTGAGGAACGATTCCCCCCACCCACTCAGTGGGTGTTGGATTGAGGTCTACAGGAGGGAGGGGAGCGTGCCTGGTACCGGAGGAAGGGGACAGAGAGAGGAGACAAGCAGAGAAGTGAAGCGTATGTCTGTGCCTCGCATGCCATGCACCTTGCTTCACCTCCCTGCTGCAGCAACGGGGCTACATCGGCAATGCCTTTGCTGTGATGCTGACAGGCATGTGGTGGCTACCCAGCACCTTTCCCTGATGCTGATTGGCTGCCTTGCTGCCGTGGGAACACAGGGCAGGGGGAGGCCAGCCGGGCACAGAGTTGCAGCTGCCAGTGTGGCCTGCCACCGAGGCATGTGTGTGTATATGAGGGAACTGCGGTGCTGGTTTCACCTGGCAATGAGGATGAGCCACAGGGGGGGGGGGCTCTTTGCAGCTGCACAGGCCTTGGTGGTCTGCCTCCCTGCCCCCACGCCCCTAAAAAAGCAGCACAGTTGGAAAGTCTTAGTTTAGGTGGAGTCAACCCCAGCAAAAAGACCAGGCATTGAGCAGGCTTGGAGGCTAGTAACTGGCTACCCCTCCTTCCAGGTTTCACATGAGGCCTATGTGAAGGGCTGGGAACTTGCTCTAGACCATGGGAGTAGTTGGACTTTGACACTGGGGGCTGAAGTGAGAATTTCCTATGTCCCCCTACAACCGTGCTCTTGGCAGCCCAATCTCCTGTACCCCCTCCCCACCCCAGTACTTATGTTGGGGGAGAGGGGAAAGAGGTGCCAGGCTCAAGCCTGCCCTGTAAGTCCCACAGTTTGACCCAGAAGCATGAGGGATGAGTGGATTCCGCGGGGCTGGAGGAGCTGCCCTAACAGACCCTAGAGCTGAAATAAGTATACGCAAAAACAAGTATACCCCTGATGAAATTGCAGTATTCAATTCGACCTGGTAGTTTCAGGAACTATTCACTATCTGAATTGTACCCAAATGGGTATCCTATCCAATTGACCGAAATATGTTTTTTTGTTAATCCCAATTTCCTGACATCTGGTACTGGATTTCAGATTATTGTACTAACTTTTCTGGGTTTCTGTCACAAATTCAGATTGGAAAATGGTAAATTGAGAACCTGAAAATGAAAATACCCCATATTTGGGTGGGGTGTTTGGGTGTCCAAACAGTATTTAGGCACGTGTTTGGGTACCCGGAATGGTGCCCAGAAATTTATTTGTTTCGGGTAGTATGACTGGATTCAATGTATTATTTTTAATTTATATAGCGCCAGCAGTTTACCTGGCACTGTACAATCAATAGTTATGGACAGGTCCCTACCCCCAGGGGGTTACAGTCTAAAAGACAACCGAGTGGTGAATATCGGGAGAGATAAGTGTATGTTCATGAGGTTTGCTCAAATTCGAGGGTACCCACGTCAGCCCTAAATTTGCATTATCTGATTTGGTTCTGAATTAGTGGCTAACCACCACACTCTCTTTCAGTTTCATTGGATATCTACTATGGTATTTTTTTCTGCTTATTTTGTTTTCTGTTTCTGTTACAGAAATTATTCAGATCTTTCGTAGCTCTCAAAAAACGGGAGTGATATCCGCTGATACAGAATCTGCTTTTCATTTCACCTCTATTCTGCATCCAGCAGTGGGATCGGGTCGTGCAGCAGTGACAGGGTCAAGATGAGGTTACCGGCTGGGCTCTGGCATAAAAAAAGTTGTCAGAGCACAAAGTAACCTGATGAACTTCCCACTGCCCTCTCGCAGACACTGCACACTGCCCTTTTGCTAACTGAGGTGCACAGTCTGCAGCCAGTTCTGTACTGGCAGTACCCACTAGGCCCTGCTGCTAATGTGCACCGCGGTACGCCCAACTTTATCCCCTGTTGGGTGGTGGATGTTGGTGCTGAAGGCCCTGGCAGACAGCAAGTGAGAATACAAAGCCTGGCATTAGGAGGTGGAGGAGAAAGCAGCCCTCACACCCAGGGCCTGTCTTGCTACAGGGCAACTGCCCTCGCCCCTGCTGTTTCTGAGGGCTCTGCAGTAGCCCTATTTTCACCATGGCAGGCTATAGGGGCCCAAACACAACCACCTTTAGGGCCCTGTGGAGGGTACCCCAAGGGGGTGGGGATCACCAGGAGCCCTGCTTTTTGCACTGGACCCTGCATATTCTAAGTCTGGCCTGCTCAAACTCTGGCAGCAGGAGATTGCCATGGCCTAGTTTGGGGGATCCTGTGGCTTTCCAAGCCCTGGTCAAACTTCACCCGTGATCCATTGGCAAACCCAAGCCCACAGGCTCCAAGTTGGTCAGCTGACACCATTCAGAACCTCCACTTGCTTCTGCCCCCAATGCAGCCAGTTGGGTCCTTGAGTAACGACTGGCTGGGGTGCCGTGCAATACAGTCCCAAAGGCTGCTATGGTACCAGCTGGTGGAAGAGGTTTCTCTCACTCCCCTGCACTGCTGCCACTTCTAGCAGACGCCTAGGCTACTCTCAGTGCCTCCCAGGATGGCCATGTGGCTTCTATGATAAAGGGATATGCCACTCACTGGCTTGAGAGGCAGGTTCCAGATGTAGAGACAAGCCTAGTTTTTATTCCTTCAAAGAGAATGAGAGAATGCTTTTGGCACTGAGGTAATCCCAGCTGGCTCCTCCCTGCCTTTCACAGCCTTGACAAGTGTAGGCCAAGCTGGGGATTCCAGGGCAAGCCTCCCCAGAGCAGGGACTTCCCTATCTGGACTATCTGAGCTCTGGCTGAGTGGCAATGCTAATGAGGGTGTTTTGAATGGCCGGGTATCTGCTGAGTCTGGCTGCAGTGAGAACAGATCAGTACCAACTCAGCCAGTTTGTCACGGAATTCATGCTAGACCTGAAACCAATATCCGTGGTGAATATCCTATCTGATTATTGAATTGAATTGATTATTTTACCCACTTCAAATTGGGTCCAATGAAGGAGATATGAACCACTATATCTGTTCCTGTTTTACTTCATGTTACAAATATCCGCTTCGGTTATTTCAGTAATTGTGGTTATTTCTAGGGTTGCCACCTCCCTCCGAGGAGTGGGTGGGACCACATTGGAGGGTTGGGGGGAGTGGGAAGGGCTGTCATGCTCCCTTTCTGGCATAATGTGACAACATCATGACACTCCATAGGAGTGGGGCCAAGTCAGAAATGGGGCAATAAAGTTGCTATGGTTCGCTGCTTGCTGCCCCTGGAAACCATGATTCTCTGGGTAAGCCATGGTCATTTTTGGCTAACCTGATAAAACCAGGGCTTCCCATGAAGCTAGTGAAACTTGGTCAAAACTTATTGTCTCGAGGGAAACCCAGAGATGTGGCAACCCTAGTCATTTTGGCTATTTTGGTCATTTTGTTATCTCGGTGGCCTTGTTTTGGCATAGCGAAAATAGCCCTCTGAATAGCTGAATAATTATTTGCCACCAAAACAATATTCACACATAACTGTCTATTTGGCTATTTCTCTTTGGTTATTCTAACCAGACCAAAATATCCAAATAAATGAATAATGACTGTCGTTTCAGTGGCAAATTGTTATTCAGATATTTCAGTGGATATCAAAGTGTGATTCGCAAATACAACTACATCTTTTCATTGTAGCTCTAATTAACACACGGGTCCATGGTCATAATAACATATTCGCTGTCAATGGACCAGTAGGATGCTTCAGGCCATGGGAATACTGGGTGGCCAACTTACAACTGTCCAAATTCTGTAGAAATCATGGTCAGAAATGGGGAGAGACTGTGGACAAGGTAGGGTGTGGGTAACACCAGGGATCTTGGTACCAAGTAGAGCTAAAACAAGTACCAGCAGAAATGGTTATACTTGTCGAAATTATTATACTTGACCCAAACCGGTCATATTGGTTACTAAATGACATAGTACTAAATTAGTGCTCAACAGGCTACCCAGTAGACCAATTTATAATTTTTCATCCCAATTTTCCGACTTCCGCTACTGATTTTTTTCAACTTCCAATACAGTTTTTTTTGTTTTTTTTGTTTTTACATACCATTTTGATTCTTTTACCAATCGGTAACTTGGTAACTTGACAATGGTAATACCTGGTATTTTCAGGTAAGTGGATGTCCAACCTGTATTCAGGTAACCTATTGAGCACCCAATATGGTACTTGAAATTGTGGGTCTTACCTTCAGGTAGCAAATGAGTTACCAGCTGTTCCAGGTCTAGTGCCAAGGGGTATTGGAGAGAGCTTTTACTCCAATGAGCATCAAACGGAGGAAGACGATTAGCTTTGTCATGTGTGAGATCACTGGGAAGGGCAGACCTTGTTGGATTCACAATTGATCATTGCATTTAAAATTTGGAAGAGTCTCTTATTTAACAGTAATATTTTTTTATTCATTATTGAATAAGGAGGCTATTTGGCTTACAAAATGAGGTTATAAATGAATGCTGCTACCTTTTTTATTTATTTACTGTTTCTATAGAGCTTTCACGTTCAACAGTCTTTATCTGGTTTCCCCTTACAACAACCCTCTGACGTAGTCCATTATTACTCCCATTTCACAGATGGGGAACTGAGTCTGAGTTGTAATGTCTTTACCAAGGCACCCAGTGAGTTCCTGGCAAAGTTGGGATTTGAACTCTGGTCACCCAACTCCAAGCCCAACACCTTATCCGCTAGCCTGCACCCTGCACTGGCTCTGATGGCTCTAAATTGACTCTCTTTTTATTTGTCATTGTGCTCCCACCTCATGGAAAGTACTGAGGTTGGAGCCTGCTGCAGTGGTTGGGATCTCTCCTAATCACAAATCCTAAGTCTTTCACCACTGATGGGCGCTGTTTCCTGCTTCCCTCCGCCTGCTGATGCGTTTACCTTTTCTACTCCCCCTGCAGGCATCATGTCCATTACGTTATTCCATACGACGGGGACCAGTCAGTGGTGGACTCCTCTGAAAATTACTTTGTGACTGACAATGTAACCAAGCAGGAGATTGACCTGATGCTGGGACTTTTGCTGGGCTTTTGTATAAGCTGGTTTCTGGTGTGGATGGATGGAGTTCTCCATTATGCTGTACGGGCCTGGAGGACAAGCCGACGGTATGGTAAGTACATTCTCACCGGCTCACCATGGGACGCCTGCTGATTGGGGCTGGGATGGGGGAAGTTGAAATGGGGCCAGACCGGGTCAGCTCTGGCTCATGGCTCTCCTGCCAAAATAAATCCTGCCCTCTTACTCTCCCCCATCTCAGTTCAAGTCCCAACATTTTCCTAATTCATGTCCCTCAGGGTTCAGTCCTGGGTCTTGTGCTGTTCATTATCTTCATTAATATCTTAGGTGAAGGTGTGGACATTTATTATGTATGCTGATGATACAATACTGGGGGGAAGTGCAAACTCCTTAGAGGATAGGATTAAAATTCAAAATGATCTTAGTAAATTGATGAACTGGGCTGGAAACACTAGAATGACATTCAACAAAGATAAATGTAAAGTATTGTACATAGGAAAGAAAAACTGAATGCATAGATATAAGAAGGATACGGCTGAGAAGGATTTTGAGGTTATAGTAGATCACAAATAGAGCGTGAGTTAACAGTGTGATGCTGTTGCAAAAAAGGCCAATGCCATTTCGGATTAGGTAAACAGATGCCTCATAGTCAAGATTTGGGATCTTCACTCAGAGTTTAAAGCCAGAGACTTCAGGTCAAACCTGGAGCAGCAGCTTGGAAAGAACTGGGGATTGTCAGTACGGGTGCCCATTGCTGGGTCAGCAGTGCTGCCCCTCAGAAGGATGCTGCTCTGAAAAAGTATCCCGCTTGGCCATTGTGCGAGCTCATCTCGACTCCAATCATGGCCCTCTCCAGAAACTTGGGAGGAAGGTGCACGAACCTTGCAGTGTTTTTTTTTTTAAAAATGTTTCTTCCTGCTATTGTGAGGGGATGAGAGAGTAAAGTTGATTAAAAGAGGGAAGAATGGCTTGCAGTTCTATTCTATAATCGGCGTCTGTAAATTTGCACTCTCTCTAAATTCTAGTTTATAATGCATCTGTTAAATTACAACTCAGGGGAGAGAGAAAAATACATCTGCAAACCTCTAAAATATATATATATATATAATTAGGGAAGACGACCGCCTCCTTCTAAAATAAAACCCCAAACCCTTTCCACCAAAATTAATATAATTTCTCTTTAGAGATTCTAAATCCCCAGCAACCCATTTCAGTGGTTTTTGGATTGGGAAGCTTGTTAGGGATACTTGGCTGGGTATTATCATGCATTTTTAGAAAGGATCTTGTGAGATCTTAAGTACAGAGAGTTACGGGTGAAAACAGACGTGATGCGCGCCGCTATGGCCCGTCTGGGCTGCGGAACCACCTGCACATCTGTTCTCTGGCTGCCAGATGTTGGCCCGGGACTGCCCTTGGCCGGGCAGGCAGCTGGCCTGGAATTCATCCCCCAGAAGATCCTGGGCGTTCATTCCAGGCCACGCTATGCCTCGCCTAGACTGGGTAACCACCTGCATGTCAACGCAGACCACAGTGGTAGGGTTGCCACTAGGGCTGCAACCCGATTAGAAATTTTAATTGATTAATCGGTTAAACCTTGTTGTCGATTAATTGATTAATTAATCAATTAAAATTTACATAAATTTGCATTGATTCACATAATTTGCATACATTGGGTAAACTAAACTTGCCTTCCACTGGAATGCGTCCCCTTGAGCTATGGACTCAGAACTATGGACTGTCAGACTGTCCTGGCAGCTAACCAATTAATGGGGGTGGGACAAATTTTCATTGGTTTTAGACCGATTAATCGGTTAATCGACTTGATTAAATCAATTAATGGTTGCAGCCCTAGTTGCCACCTATGCACATTTTTAAGGAACACTTATGAAAAATACATGTTGCAGGGCTTGCATTGGCACCAATGCAAGCCCTGCAACATGTATTTTCCATAAGTGTTCCTTAAAAATGTGCATAGGTGGCAACCCTACACAGTGGGCCAACACGTCTGTTCAGCCCTGCCATTTCCACTGTGGAGCAGGAGCTGCCATGTCATGGCAGGGGGGCAGGGCACTAGGAGTGGGGGGTAGGGCTGGCTGCCTGCACCTCTGTTGCGGCCCCACCTGTACCTGGGTCATGTAGGCAGTGGGACTGCTCTCCCAGCGGCGGCACATTTTTCAGCGGTGCCCGGCGACTCTGAGAGTGGCTGCCACTGTTTCCTGCCCCAGGCCAGGGATTCGAGCTGTCCGCACATTTGTTTTCACCCTAAGTCACCTCAAACCATTAGGCAGTATCATTAGTTTTTGACTATAGTATGTCAGAGTAACATCCTGGCAGGCCTTACCAACTAAGAAAGGCTGGACTAGGTTTAGGAAGGTTGCTCCAAAAAGGATGGATAACGGTTGTTCTCCACTGTCACAGCAGTTAGGACAATGGGCTTAAAACTCAGCAAGGTAGATCTTGGTTAATATTGGGGGTGGAACTTCCTAGCCATAAGAGCCCTTGGACCGTGGAATAGGTTGCCTAGGGAGGCTGTGGAATCTCCTTCCTTGGAGGTTTTCAGAAAACAGTTGGACAAGCATCTCTCTCTGTTGCTGTAGGTATAAGGCAAGGCTGGGGAACCTCTGGACTGCAGCGCCTCTCCACCTGGCCTACAGAGGCTCCCCCAAACTTATATACTCACTGTGGCCCATGATCCACTTCCCGGTGGACCACTGGCAGAAGGCAATGGAAGAGGGAGACCTCCATGTTCCTATGTCACTGAAGTGAGAGCAGGCTGAAGTGCTCTCGTTCCATTGGGAAATACCAACCTTTCAGGAGCGAGGAGGAAATCTACCAATATTTTTGACATTTTTTGTGATTTTCTGCCAGTTCGGTAATTTCCGGTCATGCTGGAAATGACTGAAAAATACCAAAAATTACTTGAAATGACTGAAATGGTGGAAAATAGCAGAAAATAATGAAAAATGTCAAAAATGCCGGTAGATTTCCTCCTTGTGCAAATGAAGGTGAAAGTGCTGTTTCTGGCGGGAACAGCACTTGCAGAGATTTTTTGTTTTCAGCTCTAGTCACCACAGGATGCTCTGGTCTGGGACCCTGCCCCCACAGATCATTCCCAGTGTGGTTATTGCAGGGTGCAGAGCCTCAGCCCAGCCCACTCAGAGCACAGTCATGCCTTTCCCCTCCTGCGGGCTTTGGGCTGGTATGGACCTCGTCCACGGGGTGGAGTGTCGAGGGTGGGGGGGTAGAAAAGTTTCCCTATCTCTAGTATAGGGGTATCCTGCCTTTGGAGGAGGGGTTGGACTAGATGGCCCTTGAAGTCCCTTCTTAATTATGTGACTTGTGATGCTCAGACATTTCCAAACAGAGTTGTGTCTCAGCTTCTCATTCCTTGGAAGAACCTGTAGTTCAAGGAAGGCTGTGACATTTGAGCCAGGAAGCTTTGGGACATCCCCTGCTTTGCATCAAAACCTGATGAACCATTACATTAACTATGCTGCAATGGGGAGTCCCTCTAGAATCACCATGCTCCTGTAGCTTGCACTCCACTACAGGACTCTGGAACTTGCACTGCAGCTGTTCCAGCACAGCTGGATGGCATGCAACAGCATCAGTGCAGCCTGCTTCCAAGCCCTGCACCTCCTGCTCTGATTGTGGTGCTACTACTACTTATCATTTCTATGAAGACACATCCCTGCCCAGTGGGCTTACAATCTAAGATGGAGAAAGGTGACAGGAACACAGGGACAGACAGACACATACTCCCATTTTACAGATGGGGAACTGAGGCTGAGACTTGACCAAGGCCACTCAGTGAGTTCGTGGCTAAGGCAGGATTTGAACACCGGTCTCCCAGGTCCAACTCCAGCACCTTATCCACTACGCCACACTGGCTCTCAATGCTGATCTGACCCTCCCCATCATTGGGGTTGCCACCTCTCCAGGTTTTGCCTGGAGGCTCTGGGTCAGCCAGTCTGGAGAAATCGGGGTTTCTGGGAGCAGCTGGGGGTGGCCACATCAGAAATGGGACAAGCTGTAGGGATGTTCCTACCTCCTTTTCCGTGTGGTTCTGCCCCTATAGAATATCATGAAGGGACGTGATTAACTCAGACAGGAGAATGACAGCCCCTTTCCGTGCCCCCTTTCCAACATAGCCCCACCCCCTGAAGAGTGTTGACATCACAACACACACAAAAATATAAGAACATAAGAAGTACCCTGCTGGTTCAGACCAGCGATCCATCTAGCCCAGCATCCTGTCTCCAACAGCAGTGGCCAGTTCTGGTAGCTCAAGAGAAGTACGTGAACAGGTCATGGAGTTCTCTCCTATCTTGCTGACTGCTCCAAGCTACCAGTAGCCACTAGCCAGGGATTTAAGGCCCAGCTAGTAGACGTTTATGGCTCTATCCTCTAAGAATTTATCCAATTTCTGTTTGAAGCTAGTTATCAAGCTGGCTTTCACAGCCTTCTCTAGCAATGGGTTCCGCAACTGTATTGTCCGCTGCGTGGAAAAGTACTTCCTTTAGTTCATTTAAAATCTGCTGCCATTTCACGCCAGAGAGTGTCCCAGGGGTGGTGAAGCAAT
>QEPC01001471.1:2283051-2299858 GCA_003113815.1 Sphenodon punctatus | reverse complement strand
ACAATGGCCTGCAGATCGTAGTGGGAGAGGTTGAAGGAGGCAAGGAAATGGTCAGATATGGGATGGGGCTCAAAGGAGAGATCAGAGACCGAGCAGTTCCTAGAGAACACGAGATCAAGAGAGTGACCATCAGTGTGGGTGGGGAAGCTAGTCCAGAGGTGGAGATTGAAGGAGGAGGCTAAGGAGAGGAAGTGGGCGATGCAAGGCTGAGAGGGTGCATCAACATGAATATTGAAGTCTCCAAGGATGAGTGTGGAGATGTCATCAGAGAGGAATAGGGTGAGCCAGGACTCGAACTCTGAGAGAAAGGAGGAGAGGGAGCTGGGAGGGCGGTAGATAACCGCAACATGAAGGTGGAGAGGGGAGTAGAGGCATATAGAGTGAGCCTCAAAGGAGGGGGAGAGGGGAGGGTTTGAAACTGGCAGGAAAAGGCAAGAAGGAGGCCTACGCCACCACCCAGGCCTTCGGCCTGGGGCTGGTGGGAGAAAGAGAGGCCTCTGTAGGAGACGGTGGCAGGGGTGACAGAGTCAGTGAGGGGGATCCAGGTTTCAGTAAGGGCGAGAAGGTGAAGGGAGCGAGAAAAGAAGTATCATTCAGATATTTGGACAGCTATCCGAAAATGCAAATAATATCCACAAATAACAAATCTACTACTCATTTCAGCTCTACATTTTCAGGGTACATTTTAAACTAAAGAAAAACATCTTGAAAAAGAAATGGAATTTTATTTTGGTAACCTGGAAAATGTTTTAGTCTGAATCTCAAATGCATAGTTTGGGATTTTTCTTTCTTTTCAGTGTTAGATTTCATCAGTTTCTTTGTTCTGGTGAGAGTACATCATTTCGCTTTAGGCTTCATACTTTAAGAAAGAAGTAGATTAAAAGAGGAAGGTTCAGCAGAGAGGAAAGACAACAGCAAAGGAGTGTAGGAAGCAAAATCTTTTGAGAAAAATATGAAAGAGTGGGTGTCGTTAGATATCATTTCCCAAGTTATTTATTATTAATTGTTTCTACAGTGTTTGCAATCATTCTGCAGTGAATACAGTGTTCAAAGTGCTGTACAGTCTTACTAGTTCGCCTTTGCAAAACCCCAGTGAAGTAGGTAGGTTATTATTATTCCCGTTTTACAGATGGCGAACTGCAGCTGAGAAATACTGATTTGCCAAAGGCCACCTAGTGAGTTCATGGCTAACACAGGATTTGACCCCATAGCTCTCACATCTGAATCCATTCCACAATATACTATGCTACACTGGCTAGTGAGTGATGATACTACTAACAAGTAGTAACTGCCACTGTCCATAGCTTTATCACGGATTGATTGGATTGTGTGAACACTTTTGCCACCTAGTTACTACTTGCTTATTCTGTGGTAGTCACCCGTGAAAATATCAGGAGAATTCCACCATGGATTTACCACGTGGTAAATTCCACAGGATTCCAATTTGCCAATGTTTTACCACTTGAAAATGGGATGTCTGAAAGTGCCCTAAGCATCGCTTGGGGGGGGGGGGGAGCATCTTGATAACTATTGTTAAATATGTGAAAAGAGTAGAAGAAAAGCTAGTGTAGTGAGTCTCCCATCATGTGTACCCTTTTGGGGCGGGGGGGCATGAAATGCATCCCGGGGTACTGTGTGTGTATGGGAGCAGCTGCCAAACACCTAACCCTGCTCTGAATAAGCTGGGGGATTTTCCAAAATGGCAGTGCGTCACCCACTTTTTTTTAAAAGTGAAATTCCACTTCTGATTGGGACAGCAGTCATCAATCAACACTCATGTTCCACAAGCAGGCAAGCCAGCATCATGTTGGAAATCTCCTCAGCTCAGCAGTTCTGAGCAAGAGGCATGATGGTGGTGGAGCCATGTCCAAGAAACGAGGAAGAGCAAAGGAACACTGGGGAAAAAACATAAGTGACACTGGCCCAGTTAGGCCTGGTTTGGCTCAGCTGGGCCAGCGTTACAGTGCACCATCTGTTTGGGGCCCATCAGATGTGGACCCGGTTCCTACCCTGGCCAGGTAGGAGCTGGGCAGGAACTGTGGTCCTGGTATGAGCCGGCCCACAGTCCGCATCTAGCTCCCACCCAGATGGGGCAGACAAGTGAACCAGGTGGGAACATGTGTTCCCAACCCTGGCTCATGCCAGCTTTGGGGGTTGCTATGGTGGTGAGCCATGGCTGCCTGCAATAGGCAGCCATGGTTGCCCATCATGGTAGGGGTGCAGGAGGGCGCTGGAAATGTGGCCAAGCGGCTACACGTCACTCCCTGCCTCCTGTCCTCCCTCCCTGGCCAGGGGAGACTGCGGGAACATTTATTCCCGCAGCCAGAGCATACCTGGCCGGGGGAATCCCTCCCCTCTGTTAACACCAACTGTCACCCCTTTCAAACATGGCCCTGCTTACAGAAAAACCTAGTTGCACCCCTGACTAGGCACTAGGGCAAATAGCAACTTCACCTGGAGATGACGTGACGAGATCTTGAACCTCTGAGTCAAACCCAGAGGAATGGTAACCCTGTTAGCACAGCAGCAGCAGCAGGGGTGTGGTGGCCAGAAGAGAGAGAGAGGGAGAAGACAAAGGAGCGAGGGAAAGATGCACAAGAGGAGGGTGGCACTACGGCAGGGGTGAGGAACTTCAGACCTGGGGGCCAAATGCGGCCCTTGGCAAGTTTTTGTGTGGCCCCTTTCTAGTTCCTGGATCTGGCCCCTGGATCCAGTCTCTACCCCCAAGCGCTGAAGAACTGAGCTCAGGATAATGGAGCAGAGATGAGGGCGTGCGCACAAGGGTAGGGGACAGAGCCATGGCACAAATCCATAATCTGGGGCTCTCCTTTTCTTGAATAAACCCATTAAGCATCCCCGCCTCAGCTTCTATGTGGCCCTCAGAGCTTGAACTAATATTCAGTGTGGCCCTCAGGACAAAAAAGGTTCCCCACCCCTGCACTACAGGGATAGCAAGAGAGGGGACAAAGTCTACGCATGGTAGGGGGACATCTAATAACACAGATATTGGATCCCTAAGGCAAAGCCAGTAACCTTGTCCCCTGGGGGAAAAGACAACAGACTTCCAGACACAAGGGTGAATGCCAAAACCAATAGGTTTGTTTCCTAGACTGACACTTGCTGTGGACAAATATCAGCCAAAGGGACTCTGAACAGCTTACAAAGGAAAGCGTCGCTAGGGTCCGAGCTGGTGACCCCTTATATAGGATTTAAGACGAAGAACCATAAAGATCAGAGATGATTGGTCAGAAACCAAATGGTACATCATTCATACATATTAATAAAATGCCTCCTTTTTCAAGACAGGCAGTTCTTACCACTGTACCCAATGTACAAAAACAACAAGCTCTGTTTGGGGCCTTATCACAATGCCAGTTACTGTTTCGCAGCTGCCAGTGCTGCTTAAGTTTTGATTCCCAGCTGGCTAGGGATGGGAAATCATGCTGAAAATTGGGATCGGTTCAGATTTGGACTGACCTGACTTTAAATTGGATTTAGATCATATTGATTGGAATCTGTTCCGATTCTGAGCAATATGGGCTAAATCCATGCGTCTGCCCCTAGCTTTGCTTCCTCCGAACCTCTGCCCAGCCCGGGTGCTGGGCACAGGTCCAGGGGAGGCAGAGCTAGGGGTAGATGGACTGTGCAGGGGTGGGATGGGAGTGGTAATTGCTTCCCAGGACCCTTGCTTGGCACCCACCTCCCCCGGACTCCTGCCTGTGCCCACCCGCCTGCTGCAAGAGTGCTGGGGTGGCTAGCCAGGCAGGAGTCAGGTGGAGGCATGTGCTGGGCAGGGGTCCTGGGAGGCAGAGCTGGGTTGGGAGGGAGAAGGGGGTAGTTTATTAACTTACCTTTTTTCCTAGACTCTGGAGTCCAGAGTGCAGTTATTTTCTCTAGTATTTCTGTGGGTTGCTGTACTCACTTCTGCGGCAGGTGCTGGGGCAGGTGGGTGGGCACGGCCGGGGGAGACGGGTGCTAGGCAGTGGTCCTGGGAGACAACTACCCCTCTTCCCAACCCTGTCTGGCCCCCTATCCCCAGCTCTGCCTCCCCTGGACTCCTGCCCAGCACCCGGGCCGGGCAGGAGTCTGGGGAGGCAGAGGTAAGGGACGTTTGGTGCACACATAAGATGATGAAAACTCCTCCAAGGAACTTTGATAGACCCCATCAGGGGCACCAAACATTTTGGATCATATCCCCCAGTAGGATCGGATTGCTTCTGATCAATACAATTAATCCAAAATCGGACTAATCGTATTGATCCATTTCCGATCTTTCCATCCCTACAGCTGGGCCCTGGCAGGGAGTGAGAGAATCATACTATTGCTCTCTAGCTAATCCAGGATGGATCCTTGTTTGGTTCTGTGGCCAGGCTCAAGATGGAGAAATTGAGGCCTTATGCCTACAACAGACCAGAGGGAAATGGCATGCAGTCTAAAAAATAAAATAAAATTGAGAGCCACTCAAGTTGATGGGTTTATGTTACAGGTTGAGGTTCAATATTAGGGAAAATGTCCAGCAATAAGGATAACTTGGCAGTGGAACAAAGTGCCAAGGAGGTTGTGGCTGTTGGAGAAACCTCGATCCAGAATGATTTTGAGTTGAATTAATTCTGCTACTGGGGAGGTACTGGATGATTTCTTGTGCTCTCTTCCAGTTCTATGATTCTAGGACCAGTTCTACTAAGAACATAGGAGCTGCCACAGTGGATCATGCCAGTGGTCCATCTAGCCTAGTATCCTGTCTTCAATAGCACCAACTTTGGATGCTCCAGAGGACGTCTACAAAAACAAGACACATATGGAGTAGGGCTGAATTGAAACTTCCATTGGATGTTGAAAAATGCAGAAAATCTCTGAAGTCAAGGGCTTTCTGCCATGGATTTAGGCAACAGTGGAATTCTGTTCAGTGTTCCGACTACAGGCACCGCCATTTTGTGCCCTGCGCTGCGAATGGTCAAAATGGTGCTTCTCTGCACTGTGTGCACACATAACAGCTGCCCCCTGCACTGTTCGTTTGTTTATTGTTTACGGCATTGGCTTTCACCATAGCCAGATAAAGAAATATTACAAAATAGATACAGTACAAAAGTACAATATTGACAAATAAACCACATATATGACCAGCATATATAAATAGGTCAATAGTATCTATTCAGTTAATTACAGTACATCCATAATTTGCTTATTGAATCCACTAGTATAAGTGAAATAAAAATCAAAAATCAAAATCATGCATTGACAGTCCTTGTTCCAATCATATATAAGCGAGAGCCACCAGATTTATAATATGAACCAATTCATTTAAAAATATGAGCCAATTCAGAATATTTAAGTAGCCCTTTCCAGAATTAGCCTGTTTGAAGTTCGCATCGAGCAGAATTCCGTCTATATTACTGTATAAACTACCTAAGAATAAATGGATTCGTACATTTAACTTACCCAATGCCGTCCACAATACACTACCTAATCCATCGATAACACAATTCAGTTCATATATTTAGTAATCCCAATTTCTCTCATTTATGATCAGTATTTAAAATCGGTCATAAACATAATATTCTCTTGTTCTGGTAATAACCTGTTCAAGATTACCATCAGCAATTACTGGATTTGCTCCAATGATCTCAATTTAGCTTTAATCAGTATCTTCTGTTTGATCATCAACCAGAGAAAAGTTGCTATTGCCACAAGTTCCTCTGTGGTTGTTAGAGTAAGGAGGAACTTATAGCAATTTTCAGAGTCAAAATTAATTCCTTTCTTTAGCAATGGACGTAGCCAGGTTGCCCTCAAGGTGTAAAAACAGGGGCACCTCAATAGGAGGTGTTCAGTGGACTCGACCTCATCCAAACTGCAAATGCATTGACGTAAATCATAAGCAAGCCGAGCATAGTGTCCCTCAGTCACCGCAGACTGAATAAGTTGAAAACTCAAAAGCGTATAACATCTACTAAGATTTCTGTTTGTGATTCTGTCTAAATAGGTCTCAAATGAAACCGAGATTTTAATCTGGGCCAGCCAAGACGTGACCTTCCATTGCGCCACTGCTGCAAGATCTTCTTGTTTACCTATATCTTTCACTCTGGCACAAAATCTCTCTTTTAATGTCTGCCATGGGTTTCCCTATGAAGTATACAAAAGAGAAACCCATGTTCCTGAGTAGACACACAAGATACTGCAGCCAGGGATACACTTTTGGCCCCAAATGGCTTAGCTCCTCCCTCAAACATAATGACGGTAAAGTAAACTCTTGTTGCGATAGCAATCTCAACCAAAATCTGATCAAAATTATTTTAGAAAGGCTCGATATAGAAATCACACCAGTCTCTGCTCTCAGTATTGCCCCTGGCGCGCTTTTTCCCTACTCCCAATAGCTGCCGGAGAAAAAGATTTTGAGTTCTCTCCAATACAGCAACGTTTGGGAAAGGTATGATGTCCAAACCAAAGGTTGCAGATGCAGGAGCCTTTGCAAGATAGGTACTCCATGTGTGCAGCCCTTGTAATGGCTCAAATAACATTTAGTTTTATTTGCTCTTTCTTGTATGTGGAGATTCCACGTACCTTGATTAGTAAAAGTCATACCAAGATACGTAAAGGATTTTACCTCTGAGAAATATTTTCCGTTAATCTCCCACTTGGGCGGGGCACAGTGCTGGCCTACGATCATGATTTTAGATTTTTGTGCGTTAATCTCCAGCCCATTATTTTGGCAACAAAGACTTAATTTCATGATTAAACGTCATAGACCAATTTTTGTCTGAGAAAGAAGAGCTAAATTGTCCGTATATTGTATAACACAGCAGGAGTAATTCCCAGATTTGGGGGCATGAATATTATCAGCCTTCAAATAATCAACTAAATCAGAGAGGTATATGCCAAACAATAAAGGGGCCAATACACAACCCTGTCGTACACCTCTATTAATTCAGATAGGATCAGTCTGTCCACTGTACCCTCCTCCTTTTATCCTGGCTTCATTATTAGCATGGAGATTTACTAAAAGATTTAGTAATTTGGGGTTCATATGTAAACGTTTCAATTTCTCCCATAAATTAGCTCTTGGCACTGAGTCAAAGGCCTTTGTTAAGTCTATGAAGGCAATATATATATTTCCTTTTTTAATTTTGTAATATTTGAACATAACATGCGCTAATATAAAACAGCAGTCTATTGTTGCCCTTCCACTTCTGAATCCAAACTGCTCTATAGGGATAATACTCAACTCCTCTGCCCATTTCTCGAGATACTCCAAGAGAAATTTTGCATAAATTTTCCCAGTTACCGATAGCAGACTTATTGGTCTGTAACAAGTGGGGTCCTTACAGTCCCCTTTTAAAAAGATTGGGACTATCCAACTTTGTAGCCATGCCTGGGGGAATCCTATACTCATCACTTATTTTGCAGAATATTACCGATAAGATAGTGGCCCACCATTTTGGGGCAGCTTGGAGTATTTTCGCTGTTATAAAATCAGGACCAGGCTCCTTATTAGGTTTAAGGGCCACAATATACTCCTCAATCTTAATTCTGGGGAACTCAAGTGACTGATCCACTAACAGATTCTGACAAGAGACTTCCTGAGCCATCCTCGTATCTCCAAGCTGATCCTCAGCATAGAGGGCTCCAAAGAACTCCTCCCAGATCTTATTTGGGATTGTACCTTTAACAGAGTTGGAATGTGGTTTTAAAATATAATTCAGGGTGGACCAGAACTGCCTACTATTACCTGTGCACAGGGCTATTATCATTTTTGCCTATTGTTTATTATAATAAAATGTTCTTTTCCTCTTCAGCAAATGATTATACTGATTTCTAGCCTGCAAAAATGTATCCCACAACTCCTGGGAAGGGATTTGTGCCCATTTCTTCCTATGCACAATCAGCTGATGCTTGGCTACCTTACAATCCTGATCATACCATTCCTGCTGAAGGTTGGAACCAGTCCCGTTGTCCTTAACCCTCACTGTTAAGGATATCGTACGATGTTCCATAATCGCAGAGAAGCTATCCAACATTGAGTCAACGTTCTGAGTACTCAATATTATTGTACTTAGCTCTAGAAGTCACTCAGATCGGCAGAGCTCATAGATCTTACCTATCAATTCTACTGAGGAACGTCTTTTAAGCTTCAGGGAATAATGACGGGTTTCTTTTAAGGTTCTATCATTTTTAAGAGGTCCATAACCCTTGATCTGTGCACTGAGCAGCACATGGTCGCTCTCAGGCCTATGAGTTAAGGAGAGATTGCTAAATCTTTCTCTTGAGTTACTATCCACAAAAATAAAATCCACCTTACTCCTTCCCTGTGGGCCTACGTAAGTAAAGGCACTATTCGCTTTGTTGCCCCCTGCACTGGGCCCACCATGTTGTGCATGCACCGTATAGGCACCACCATTTTGCATTTTCACAGTGTGAGGGGGGGGGGGGAAATCACAGGCTAGATATTCTGGTCCATGTTTCACTGGAACAATTGGAACAGCTGGATCAGTTGAAAATGGAATCTGAGCCAGTATATTGTTTGAGCCCTAATATGGGGTGATGATTAGTCAAAGGTTACATCTCCCACCTTGGCTAATAGCAATCGTTGGACCTATCTTCCATGGACTCGACTTACCCAATCTTTTATTGAACCCAGTTATATTATTGGCCTTTACAATGTCTCCGGCCATGAGTTCCATAGGTTGATTGTGTGTGGTATGGGAAAAGTAATTCCTTTGGGTTTGTAATAACCCTGTTGCCTGTTAAATTAGTCAGGTATCCCCTACCTCTGGTATCAGGAGAGAGGGTAAATAGTAAATACTAGCTCCCTACTCACCACCATCTTTCTCCTTTTCTTTCCCCTTCTAGACAATTCATCTTGGTCATGGATTCCAAAATTTTGTAACTTCAAGGAGTTCAGGAAACGTCACCACAGGCAGTATGACGAGGCCACCGGAAACATGGTGCACATTAAACAGAAGCTGTACCATAATGGGCATCCCAGCCCCAGACACCTCTGAGAAACGCCCTCCAGAGACTGCTGAGAGGTTTTAGAACTTAGGCGTTTCTTCTAGGAGAACATCTGTGAGTTCATCCCTAAGTGGAAGATAGTCAAGGACTCCATTTTACTTACCCGTACGGTGTGTCCCCACGGCACCCAGAGAATGCACAACTGAACCAGTTCTGGATGCCAGGCTCCCAAGACATTGCACTGTGGTCACCATTTTATTGTCGGACTTGTGTATATATGTAAAAAAACAAACAAACCAACAACAAAGGAAAAGATATTTGCATTATACTTTCAAACCCCACTTCCTTAAACTGTGTCCTGCACATCCAATGTATATTTTCTTTGGGGGAATCTGTTGTCGTACAGGGTCTTAGGCCACCTCTGCCGGAAGATGTAGTGTTTAATGCTGAGAGCTTAGAACTCCTCCCTGAGTTTGATTTTGCTCCGCCTTCTTTCCTTTGTTAGGATGTCTCGTCCCGTCACAGGTGTGGAATGGGGCTCTTTGCTGTCAAGTTTCTAAAGTGCAATGTCCCTTTTCATTTGTGTGGGGGGAGGGGGTATGGGAAGGTGATTTTGTTTTGTTTTTTAAAAAAATTTGGAGAGTAAAGAGGGTTGAAATGAAGTTTAGAAACCTGAAGAAAACTGTTTGTTCTACAGTGAAATCTGCCGTATGCAATTATCCCCTAGGAACTGGTCTCCATACAAGTTTCATCTTGGTTGAACTCCCATCTCGCATCACTTTAATGTTGGTGTAAACTCTGCTGCCTACATCCCATTGTTATGCATACATCAATTCACCTCTCTGCCATCCCATTTTGGCCAATGGGAGTCTCTGAGGTGACAACCCTGCTGCCATCTCAGCACTGTCTCCAGGGCCATTACTTCTGGTTCTCCCTGGGGTGAGAATCAAACCCCTGATTTACATCAGCTGAGCTGAGAGATTCTGACTCGCTGTGTGACATCCTGGCTATGATGGGGGCAAAATGCCTTGCCAGCTGTAGAATCCCTCCTGGTTTGCGCTGGCAGAAGGGAGGGAGGAATCAGGCCCCAGTGTCATTTCAGTGCTACATGTCCATTAACACATGTCAGCCTTCCCCGCCCCTGTTGGTGGCGAGGGAACATTGTCCTCATTTTGCAGATGGGTTGACAGGGGAGGGTCATTCTTTGTTTTTATTTTTTCCACCACCATCATGGTGGTGGAGCCATGTCAACTGACATGGGAGGGTGTGGGAGGGTTCACAGTGGCAGAGCGGGCATTAGCGCCTCAATCTCCCCCCTGTTCTCTGCTTGACGCCTTGACCACACTGTCTGTTGAATTAGGTCTTTTAAAGGTCAAATTGAATTGCCCTGGGTTGTTTGGGGATCCTCTAGAATACTGAATATCCCAAATGAACCTGAAGCTAACCCTCCAATCCCAACATCTCTGTGGCTGAGTCCACAGTCAGAGCACCAGAACCATGCCCCTCCCTATGTGCAGGAGGCATTTGTGGAACCATGTCGAATCTTAAGTGCAGGTTTCACTGTAGCCAGTGTAGGCTGCCATCCTCAGATTGCTTGGTCGTCCCATGGAAGGCAATGGCTGAAATCCAGACTTCATGGAAATTAATGGCTCCATTCCCATTGATTTTAATGGGTGAGGATCTGCAACCAGTGGGAATAAGTGGTATGAAAATACCAGCCTACAAGAGGGGCCATGCCTTTAAGATCTAGTTGAAATATGGCTGCTTTTCAGCATCCCCTGGGATCTCTGGATACGCTCCTTCTAGGAATGCTGCAGCAACCCTTACTAAGGGTAGCCATACCTCATTCATTGTGAGTACAAGGCCTTACAGAAGTGAATTGGACAAGTCTGTTGTTGGAATGTGTTCAAGGTCTGGCATAGGCAAGACACTTTGCCTTTAATGCATGTTTAAAATTGTCACGTTAAAACTCAATCTGTGTTAACTGTCCCATTGCAGTAAGCAGTGGGGCCCCTTTTAGGGACTGAGCGTTCAGCTAAGCAAGCACAGCTAGGCTCTGTGTCCTTCCACTTAAAGGGGCACTACACATGTGGTGACTGGCACACTGCCTTGTCTGTGAGACTACATCTTGAATGCATGAGCTAGGGTATGTGACACATTGGGGACATTCTGGTGCAATCACCATGAGACAGAATCTTAAGGCATAAGTCTCTACATGCAGGGGTAGAAGAACTTCTGGCCCATGGGCCAAATCCAGCCCACAACTGTTTTTTATTTGGCCCCTTTCCAATTTACAGATTTGCCCCATGGGTGGAGCCAGCCCCTACCCTCAAGCACTGAAAGAGTGAGCTCAGGGGAAGGGAGCAGAGAGGCGGGCATGTACTCGAGGAGGGGGATGCGTGGCATAAAGCCATGGTGTGGACTTTTCCCCAGCCTGAGCACACCTCTTGAGCACCCTGCCCCGCACTTCTATTTGGCCTGCAGAACTTGTACTCATTTTCAAAGTGGCCTTTTTGGAGGGAAAAGGTTCCCCACCCCTGCTGTACAGATTTACAAGGCTCCAGAGCAGGGCTGTAGCAGAATGAGCAGATTCAACCTACAGCGTGAGCCATAATCTTCCATCTCCTGGAAGAGGCACTTACAGCTCAGCTAGACAGTCTTAACAAGGCCTGAATGGTTGTAGTGGGGCTGCTGGTGATGCCAGGATGAGTGAAGGCTACTGGTAAGGGTCCCATTTGACTTTTCTGGGCTCCTGCGAAGCTTTGATTTCTCTGGGTCAGCCAGGGGGCACCCTTGGTAACCTGGAGAATTCCAGGGGCAGGCACATCAAAAAGGGGGCCGGTCATAGGGACTTTCCTGACCCTTTTCTGGTGTGACCACAACCCTTGGAGTGTCAAGACAGCATGATCTGTCTGGGTTGGGGTGCCACCCCTTCTTGGTGAAAGACCGGAGGGAGATGGGAACCCTAAG
The DNA here is from genome assembly GCA_003113815.1 of Sphenodon punctatus. Lineage (NCBI taxonomy): Eukaryota > Metazoa > Chordata > Lepidosauria > Sphenodontia > Sphenodontidae > Sphenodon > Sphenodon punctatus. The sequence continues at coordinate 2,287,942 of QEPC01001471.1, read as the reverse complement.
TACTGTAGCATGTTTAATAGAGACTCCTGTCTCTCCATAATGTTCTCGAAAGCTAGTCAATTGTTTCAGTTGAGTTCCCTGTTTTTATTGCACAGGCTTGAGTTTCAAGTCTAACAAAAATCAGACAAGCCTATTGAATCTTATCCCTTCCTTACAAAAAAAAAATCAAAAAAAAATCAGTGTGTCCCATCCTTGGAGTTTATCGATTCTGTCAGTGATTACCCTATTGTTTGATTGCAATGTCTGTGTGAAAAACAAAACAAAGAAAGAAACCAATCAAATCAGCCCCACTGACCTTTTCTGTCTCCTTTATTTGCTTCCTCTGTCCAGAATCACTTCCGTCCTTTAAAAAGCAGAGACCACGTAGTTCATAGTCTCTCTTTTGGGCCAAAAGCTTGCATACTTGGGCCCCAACAGAAGCTGATCCAGTAAAAGAAATCATCTGAAGTCCTTTGCCTCAGTCTCTTCCATGGAAACCACACTTCTTCTTTTAAAGAAACCAAACAACCTTCACCACTCAGTAGTGGTTCCCAAACTTTTGGGGACTACTTGTCTGCTCTCAACATTTTTCATTAACCGTACACCAGCTAGTAATGGCCACAGACTGGTGCTCAAGGTGGCTGGAAGATGGTTGCATGTGCTAGCCATTTTGCCATAGCCGCGGCTAGTTCTGTGAAACAGCCGCAGGCCACAAGTCATGCCGTTGTGGACCGCTGTTTGGGCGCTGCCGCTCTAAGGTATTAACTATTGCATTGTCCATCTTGCTTTTATTTTCAATCATCCTTTTGTGTCTGGCATTGAAGGGTCTGCTCAGTCTATTTGCATCTGAAGTGTCAGAACATTGGTCTTTCGAGGCTTCCTATGGCTGTGTTCCATCCGTACCTGCGTCCATGACATTTTAAAGAGTGAGCTGAGAAGCCCGATTCCCAAGAACAACATTTTATAGCCGAACTTGGCAGCAGCATCTTTGTTAATTAGGCCTTGCAGACCACAGCCCCAGGTTGGCTAAATTGACATTAATTTTAATGCCATGTTTCTGAAATATTCCAGATGGAAGAGTTGGGGGATGACCCCATTAACTTTAGTGGATGTGGCCCCACTGATGTCAATAGAACTAAGTTGATTTACATGAGCTGAGAATCTGGCCCCATTGACATCAATAGAACTAGGTTGATTTACACCAGCTGGGAATCTGGCCCCATTGATGTCAATAGAGCTAGACTGATTTACACCAGATGGGAACCTTGCCTCATTGACTTAGATACAGCTTTACCGATTTAAATGAACCAGAGATATTGTTCTGTTGGCTTAATCAAAGGCATACAAGTTTGCACCAGCTAGAGATCTGGCCCCGCCGACTTTAGTGAAGGGATGCCAGTTTATACCATCTGTCAAACTGGCTTGTTGACTTCAGCAGATCTATGCCAACATACACCAGCTGGAGATTTTATTCCGCCCCCCCCCCACTTTCTTTTTTGTAATAGCCACATGGAAGAGAATGAGTTTCCATTTGCCATCTCCTCCAAAGGAAAAGAGAGACTATTGTGCCACCACTAGAGTCTGAATTAAAATTGCTGCTTGTTTGGGCCTCATTCAGATGCTCTGACAAATTGATTTTAGTTGATGCAGTAAAAAAAAAAAAGAACAAAGCACTAGTTCTCCATGATCCATTTTGTGTTTCAAGAAGAGTTCTGAATCGCCAAGGAATGAAAATAAACCTGCACTATTCCTGGGGTGTAACAGGAAGGGCCAGACTGGACATCACACACTTGGATGTTACCCCCTCACAGCCATGGATGAAGGAAGCATGATACCAGTCCAAAGGCCACTGGAATCAACAGGCTGCCTCTTGTTGATTTCAATGGGCGTTGGAGTAGGCAGAACTGGAGGAAGTGATGAGGACTTCATGTGGGTGAGGTGTCATTTAACCATGAAATACAGGTTGCAGGGCTGCAATGCATTGAAATCAACAAGAGGCATCCTAGTTCCAATTCAGCCCTGCAACTTGTATATCTCATAAGTGCCCTCTTAACATTTGCATATATGGCAACCCTACCCACCAACAGTAGTTGGTCCATCTGAACTCCTTTGTCTCCATCTCTGACATTTGGGACCAACACCACAACCACCCTCCCTCTCTGGTAACCTCGCGGTATCCTAAGCTTCTGCTTGGGGATGAATGTCAGTCACCCAAACAGAGCAATAGGAAAATATCATCCAACCAACATTAACATCTGGCAACATTAACATCAACCCAAGGGGGAGATCCTGACATTGCTGAAGTCCACGGCTTCCCTTCCATTGAATTAAATGAGTGGGAGTCGCACCCCAAAGCTGGCATAGCTCCTTTGCGCTCAATTCTCCTGTCATGAAGTTTTACAATAGTACGGCCCATTGATATCCAAAGAGTCCCTCCAGATTTACCCCAGTAGTTACACTCTGACATGCTGATGTTGGTTCTGCAGCTTGGATGCTCAGTCTGGCAAATCAATTGCCAGTTCAGACAGGGTCAGCTCAAGTCCTGATGTTGGCAAAGCTCATCACCCATTTGCCCAGCTTCTGAAAAAGGCAGCCTCAGAGGAACTGCTAAATCTGCCCCTTATTTTGCTCCCAAAATAGGGACTATATTCTTTTGGGAAATAATTCATCTCTGAGTTTGAAAGCTAGACCCCTGAAAGTTTGGCCCAAGAAGAAGGCATGTCCTAACTCTCTGTGATGCTTACCCCTAGGGTGTCCAGATATGCAAATTTTAGAGGACACATATGAGAAATACAGCCCTGCAACCTGCATTTCTCATAAGTGTCCTCTAAAATTTGCATATCTGGCCACCCTACTCGCTCGATTAGTTTGGAGGAGCTAGGATTTCCATGGCGCTCCCCTCCTACGAGCAAACATCCTGGCAACTGCAGCAGCAAAGCATTAGCAAGAGAAATACAATACAGAACAACCCTTATGGTAAGGTTTATAAGGCACCCTGATCTCAAAGACCCCTCTATAAATGACAACATTAAAAATAATTAGTGAGGGGAGGGCTCCTCTGTTTTTAGCGGCTGTATACTAGAGAGCTGACTAAGCAGAGATTCTCTTCTACTGGCTGTCGTGTTGTTGTGATAACCAGATCTGGCTATTTCTGAGCTTCTAAGGAGCAAGTGTGTCCAGAAAGATCAAGTTCTGTTGAATTCAATGAAGTTAAATCCAGCATGAACCTGGTCCTCCCACCTGCTGCTTATTTCCAACCTGCTGCTACAATCTTCCACCTGTGTCAACAGTAGAAATTCAGTGTGATGTCATTGATGATGCCATATGTGAAAGCAAATAGGATGCCAATTGGCTGTCTGGGAACAACGAGCTTACTTTGCATACACGGATTTAAAGAAATAAAAGATAGAAGAGAAACCAACCAAAGAAGTAGGATCACTTCTAAATATCATTGGCTACAGAAATGTTCATGGGGGATACAGGGATTATTTAAAGCTGCCATTTAAAGAGAGGCTGGTGCCTTTACCCCCCACCACCAGGGCAGACTAAATTCCTTTGCTTCTAGGTTGCTAGACATTTCCCCTTTTTGGAACCTCACAATGCCATAGAACAGCCAACCCAGAATGCCATCGAACAGGTACCCTAACTCCATAAGAACATAAGCCCCTCCTCCCAGAACATCCCAGTGCCATGGATCCCTAACTCTGTAGGTAGGAACCCCAGCTCAGACATCCCCCATTTCCCCTTTCTTCTGACAGTCCTATTTGCTCTGTGCCTTAAGCATTCAAAGACAAATTATCATGAGGGAAATTTGACATCTGATCCTGCTTTCTGAGATCAAAGGTAGAGTGGGTTTTAATCGCTTTCTCTGCTCTAAAAATAGCATCTCCTGAGATGGCAAAAAAATTCCCAACTCTGTAATCCTGCAGAAACCTTCCCCAAAGCATCTGATTCTGATTTGTGAAGGCATATATAGCACTTCTCACTCCCCCAGTCCCCACAGAGATGTCACAGATACAGCTACATGCTGTAGGAGTTCTTCCACCCACAAAAGCATGTCCCTACTCCATTCCCATCTGGGACCCTGTTTTTCAAAGCTATCCCTTTACTGACTGCCATTTCTCTAGCTGAACTTGTAGTTTTAAAAAAACAAAAAACAAAAAAAAGCCCAGATCAGACACGAGCACAACGGACAAGTCAATATTACATCTCAGACAATTCAAACGCAACACAAGCCCACATCCAGCCATAAGTAACATGCACACACAGACACAGAGGTGGCAGCCAATGGACAGTGGCCACCACAAACAGCTCAGTAGTAAGTTGGGCTGGAAAGAAACAACAGCCCACAAACCTTTTGCCTGTCAAGGCCTGATGTGTCATTGACAAGCCATTCACAGATTGGGATGGGAAGATGTTTGCTGCTGCTTTAGCGAACAGATCTCCTCTGAGATATAGATTTTTCACCCACCATTAATTATATTTCAGTGATTTGGTCCTGGAGATTCAGAAAAAGTTTAATTCAGGCGGCTGGTGGGTTTTGATGTTGGAGGGGCACTGGGGCAGTAAGGCTGGGCTGGCCGTGGGCGGGCCTAGGGGGCGGAGCCAGGGGGATGGTAATAATTTATAAACCCAAAACACAGAAAACACAGCAGCAAGGAGTTCCCAGGGTTAACATCGGATAGAAGAAAACACAGTCTACATGCACATCAAGCTTAAAATAAATAATTTATAAACCCAAAACACAGGGACCCATCCTTATTTGGCACCCCAGTCACAGCCTGAGTCCAATTTTACCATGCACATCCCATTTCTAGCATTTTGAACACAACTGAAATCGCATGACTTGCAGTGACATCTCTCTCAGGATTTCCAAACCTCCATTTTCCCACACGCAGTCCCCCCTGCACTA
>QEPC01001471.1:2246320-2281924 GCA_003113815.1 Sphenodon punctatus | reverse complement strand
TGAGTCACCAGTTGTATGTGCACGCACGCACACACACACAACCGGTGAGAATGTGTAGAGCCACCTCGAAGAACCTTGTTTAGAGAGGCAGACACCTTCAGAAGGTCTCTGCCTCTCTAAACAAGGTTTTTCGAGGTGGCTCCGCACATTCAGCACGATGCCGACGTGGCCGGGTTGTTGTTTTTTGTAAAGCTGCCGGAGCCTGCTGCCGGCCGGGGAAGTCCTGGGGGGCCAGGAGGGGCATTGCCCCAGCTTTCCTGGAGAGCCCACCACCTGATCCTCACAGCAACCTTGTGAGGCAGGACAGTATTATTCCCATTTGACAGGTGGAGAACTGAGGAAGAAAAAAAGAAGGGGTGTACAATTTTGTATCATTTAATTAATTATGAAAACGAATGGTGCCCCATTCTTTTTCCTAACTAAAGTAATGAAAATTAATGAATAAGCAAACAAATTAATAAGGAAACAACATTAATTTGATTTCATTCATTTGTTTTTATTTTTTCATTTTTAAAATTAATAATAATAAATAATAATTTAAAAACCACTGACCACTGGAGCTGTTCTGCACATGTAGGCCCCATTTTGGAAAAGGGCTGCACCTGCCCAGTGATTTTTTAAAATTTATTTTATTTTTAATAAAAATAAATAAAAACAATTAGTCCTTTATGAACGCCCCCCCCCCAAAAAAAAAATTAAGGTTTTTTTAAAAATGAAAACAAATGACATGCCTTCTGCTCACCCCTAAAGACAGTGACTTGGCCAAAAGCATCCAGGGAGTTTATGGCTAAGGTGAACTTTGAACGCTGGTCTCCCACAGCCAAACTCAGCATCTTATCTACTAGGCTGCACTGGCTATTTTTTTGGCTACTTGTTGGGTACCATACAAAATCTATAGCATCTGGCTTTGTTGAGGCTTTCTTCTATGCTAATCAAGCACCAATCCAGAGAAAGTTTGTTCCTTACTTGGGTGGAAGGCTGGCCCTGTGGGCTAGCTGTTAGTCTGGCATTCTGCAGGCAACGGTTCCATTTCCTGTACTGTTACAGGCTTTGTTTAACCATGGGCAAGTCACTTATTCGCTTTGCTAGCCTAACTCTGTAAGGACTTGAGGAGTCTCTGGTAGCTCAACGTACGCCTACAGCCCATTACCTAGTACGGAGGCTAAACTGAAGAAAACATCAAAACTTGAGGTAATGAATGACTCACTCATATCTAAACTCCTCCTCAGATATTAACCTTATTGTCTGTCTAGCTTGCTGCGTAAAGCTCTACCAACAGAGCTATAGGAGGAGGTGCTGACTAGAGGTTTTAATTCAGCTATTAGAGAAGGGCTTTGCATATCACATTGCAGTTAGAAAGAGGCTTGCTGGGATGGTTTTAGCTGTGCTAGGTGTGTGACTGAACAGCTAAGCTGTGGAGACTAGCATGCTAAAGGTCCTGGGTTTGGGTCCTTGTGGTGTCCTGAAACCAGTTTTCTCTGCCGTTGGTTAAAAGACTGAGGTGTACAGGAAATTCAGCTAGCAGGATTAAACTTGCAACTGTTTGTGAGGGTGTCTCCCAAACAGCCAGAAAGCAGGCCATAGAGCAGCTAGTAAGAATCTCTGCTGGGTCACTTCTATTAAAGATGGAGGGAAGCCTTTCTTCTCCCCCCTCCGCCCCCTTATATATTGTGTTATTTACATAGGGCTTTCTGTGATCAGGCTATGTGCTTTACAAAACTTACCTGTGCCCCCCTCACAGCAATCCTTTGAGGTAGGACATTATTATTCCCATTTGACAGAGAGGAAACTGAGGTTGACACAGTGACTTGCCCAAGACTAGTATCCAGTGAGTTTATGGATAGGAGATGGGATTTGGTCTCACACACAGCCAAGCCTTACACCTCATCCACTGGCTCTCATAGTGTCTTGCAGGTTACCATACAATATCTATAGCATCTGGATGTGCGGTTCTAGCCACTATTACTATCAAGCACTGACCCTTCAGTCTTCTTCTCACTCCCTGAAAGACAGGTTGAGTCTCATGGCAAGACATTAGCCTTGCCTTCAGACGAACAGGGTTCAGTTTCCTGCTTTGTTGCAGTCTGTGTGTGTGAGAGACCTTGGGCCTCATGCTCATTCTGTACAAAGGGGTTTGTGCATCTGCCCCCTAGAGAATTGTGAGGCAAAGACATTAATGTCCGGGTGTTTCATAGAGGCCCTAGCTGCTTATTCCCAAGGCTGATAGATTTTTCTCTCAAGAAGTTTCTTTAGCCTAAAATAGTCCTTTGCTCCCAGTCAGGAAAGGTTTCTTTCCAATGACGTGAATCGTAAAAGGCAATAAGCGTCAGTGTTATTAAAGGAACTGGCAGCTGCAACCAGCCTCTTTCTAGCCATTTGAATGCCACTTTATCTAACCGATTTGCTTGAATTGCTGTCTCTGCTCTTCTCTGCTTCAGTAACACTTTCCAGCAGCCCTGCCTGCAGGGATGTACAGCGGGAGAGAGCATGGTGCTATTGTTGAGATCAAGAAGACAGTAGCACCTTCAGAAAGAGACAGCCCTGCCCCTCTAGAGGAGAATGGTGTGTGTGTGTGTATGTGTGTGTGTGTGTGTGACTCACACAAGGTCACACTGCAAGTCAGTGGAAGAAGAGGGAACAGAGGCCACCTCTTTCTGTCCATGGCCTGCCCAATGGAATGTTTGGTTTTCCTGTCCTCTTGGCCCGCCCCATTGTGGGTGGTTCAGGAATGCATGGGATGTGTATGTGCTGGGTAACTCGAGGCAAAAATTAGGCGGTCAAAAAACATCATAACCCAGGCAAGAGAGCCAGTTCTTTGACTGCCTCTTTTTTTGCCTTGAGTTGCCACTGGAAAGCCCAGCCCATTCGCCATGTTCTTCTTGCCAGCGCTGAACACACAGGGTCCTTGGGACAGACAGGTGCCATTACTTCTAACTTCTCCTAGCAGGGCCAATTGGAGTGTGTTGCCTTTGTCTTAATCCTGGCAGAGAGGGTAGGTGACTCCCAGTCTGCACATGATCAGCCCAACTTGACTGTAAGCAGCTGTCCAGGCCTGCTCACAGCAGCTCCATTATGCAGATGGGGATGGGAGACTGACCCATAGTGGATCACCTGCAGCAGGATTGGAACTCAGGCCTCTCAGCTCTGAGCCCAGCAGCTATCCACTGTTTCCCAGCACAGCCAATTTGTACAGTGGAGAAATTATCAATAGTTCAGTTCTATTATTGTTATCCATCCACCCTGTGAGGCAGAGCCAGGATCAGCACAGGTGGGAGAGGTTGGCATAGTCACCTTGGTTAGTGCTAACAGGGCCTTTAAAATTCCTGCTGTTCTTGAGCTGGGATTTCCCTCCCCACCACCCATCATGGGATACAAGATCACACAAAGATTTGTTTGTTCCACCCAAGGTAAATAAGAGGGACTACTGCCCAACACTTTGCACAGGCAAACAGAGTGCAAGATGTTGGTGCACTAGCCTCTACAGCAGCCATCGATCATGGTACATGATTTCCAGAGCTACAAGATGCTTCAGCTTGAGTAGAAGCTTGGTTTGTAACAACCAGGACTGGGCACAGTGGCTGGGACTCAGGGACAGAGTTAACACACACTCCCATGTAACAACAACAGCCTGATTGTCATTGAACCGCAGAGCAAAGCAGCTGGCCCCAAAGCATCATTATCCAGTGATATGTCCCCCGGTCCCCTTGCAGCTGTAAACAGGATTAGGGCTTGTGTAAGGCAAGGATGCGGGCATCTCACACAGCCATAAAGCTGCAAATTGCTGTGCTGCAGTGGTCCAAATAAGGCTTGGCAAACTACACCAACAAGCTTCACCTTGCATCAATGCAGCATGTGTCCATGGGATTTTCAGCAGCGTGACCGCCTTGATGCATTCTCATGTGTGCCAACTTCCTTTTGGGTGGCAGGGTCTCTGGAGTGAGAAATCATTGCAAGTGAAACTTGAAATTCAGGTGGCAGCACAGTGAAAAGGGGCAGGTGGGAGGGACAGAGCTACAATAGGGACAGGGTGCAACAGCACCGAGACCCACGAGCCCTGTTGTAGCTGCATCATCTGCCTCTCTGTGTCCAGAGTTTGCTGGGGTCAGGAGCCTGGTGCAATGCGGGGTTAGCTCACACGTAATGCTGCTAGAATCCCATGTCTGTGGGGCCCTGGAAGCTGTATAATGAGTCTGCTTTACTTGGATTGCCTCACTCGCATGCAACAGCGATCTGGGGCTCATTATACAGCTTCTGGGACCCTGTGGACATTGGATTCTAGCAGCGTTACGTGTGAGTTCTCCCAGGGTGCGCGGACCAGGACACCCTTACAACCTCCACCTTCCCATCCCCCCAGGGGTGCAGGCTGAGTCTCCATTCCTCCTTCTGCACAAGGGAACATCCCAATCGCTCCTGGGTGGGTTGGGATAGTCAGCGTCTGAGAGTCTGGCAGCAAAGTTCGAGAGGGCTGGCCCGCACTATTGCAATGGCTTGGGGAAAGCTTTTCAAACTCAAAGTGCTGCTTTGCCTCCTTGCACAGGAGGACTCTAAGCATCTGTGTTGAGAAGATGGTAACAAGGGCTGTGATGGATACTGCTTCCCAACATGCTAGGCTGTTAAAATTTAGTAATGCTGAGCAGGGAAATGCCAGGCCTACTGTTTTACAACAGCCTAGTGTGTTGAAAACTCCTGTCCATACCAACATTTTTGCCAATACCAGTTTTCCACACCACACCTGACCCGGCCTTACCACAGGCCAGCCTGGGGACTGCTACTTCTCTACTTCTGGGCAGGCCGGAGCCCCTCAACAGGTAAAAATGAACACGCAGCCAGCATGCTGGTTGCATGTCCCAGGGTGGGGGGACCACTCCAGGACAGGTCGGGGAACAGAATAAACATTTCCCTGGCCTGACCATGCTGGGGAGGGAGGACAGGAAGCAATGTGTGGCTACTGCCCTGCCCCCTACTATGATGGGCAGCCGTGGGTACCAATAACCATGGCAACGGCTGGGTTGGTGTGGAAACAGACGCGCCCACTCAGTACGGCCTGCTATGGCCCACATAGGCAGCTCTTAATCCTGGACTGTGGACCTGGTTCCTTCTGGGCCCACATTCCCAGGCCAGCCACCTATCCTTGCTGGGGTCTGTACTGGGCCCACATCTGGTGGCCCAGAAACAGATGTGTGGAGTGAGGTGCTGGTCCAGGTGGGCCATAGCAGGCAAACTGGCCCCTCTGTCATGTTTATTAACACCCCATGTTTTCACCAGGGCAGGATGCTTGTGGGGCTCCCACTCCCTCCCAGTGGGGCCTCACACACAACTAAGGTGGCCATACCGCCTCTTTAATCCAGGACGCTTATGAAAAATACATGGTGTAGGGCTGCATTGCTTCCAATGCAGCCCTGCACCATGTATTTTTCATAAGTGTCCTGGATTAAAAGGCAAGTATGGAACCCTAAACACAACCACCCTGAGGGGGCGGGGCCACCGGGGAGGAGGTGGGGTCACCAAGGGCCAGTCTTGAATTGCATTCATTGCAAAATTCCAGTCTCGATAGAAACAAAGTTACCATTTGGAGACAAAGCAAGATCACATGTGCCCAAGCCCAACACAGCCTTACTACATCCCTCCTTGGCTCGCTGTGATCCTCTGGGTGGGCTGGATACTGCCTGTGCCAGCAGTTGGCATGGGCATCTCATTCAATTTAATGGAGCTTGTACTCGTTAACTACTAGCACTGATGATCTATGCCTGAAGGATTGAAATATCATCCGCCCTTTGCTGAATCAGAAAATGTTCTGTTCAGAAAGAATCTGAGCAACTCATTATCGTCAATGTATTGACCAAATGTATTGACAAAATGTGAAATTGCATCAAGATCAGGGCTGCGATCCACAAACTACTTATTCCAGAGTAATCCCATTTAATTCTATTGGGGCCTGTGTGTGCTTTTTGTTGTCTGGGGGTGTTCATTTTTTTTAATAAAAGCACCCACCATTGCAATTTAATTAAGAAAATAGGATCACAGTTCTGCCAGTTTTTTTTCCCAACACTTGAAAACAAGGTTTATGGTAAACTTTTGTTTGGTAATTAAATTTCCTCCCAGCTCCAGTTTTAAAAAACATACGCCCTGCACACACCAGATCCTACAGAGGGAGCCAGGAGGAGTTAATATTAAATGGAGTTTCCTGCCATTGGAAAATGTGTAATAGTGACAGGACATTTGTTCTGGGTAGTAAATTTCTTGGAGGTGTGAGCCTGCTCAACATGCATTTAAAAAGAAATTTTTTCCTACTCTCAAGCCAAAAGCATAGGTTATTCATTCAATGGTTGGCCTGAATAGCTAGACAAGTCTTGCCAAAGTATGAGAAAATTGGCAGACACGTTAGGTCTCTGTTAGGACTTCCTAGGATCAAGTTACACCCCAAGGCTTGAGGACTGATCCCCTGTGTCTATTTGTCACTGTAGAGGATGTGGATTAGCTCAGTGCTCTTTTGACACTGAGCACAGAGCAAGGTTTAGTTTTCAGTTCTGACACAGACTCCCTGTGTAACTTTGGGCAGGTTGCTTACAGCCTTTGTGCCTCAGTTTCTCCATCTGTAAAATGAGGATAACCTTGTAGAAAGGGTCAATACATTGAAGATAATGAGTTGCTCAGATTCTGAGATAATTTCTGATCAGAACATTTTCTGATTCAGCAAAGGGCAGATAATATTTCAATCGTCCAAGCATAGATAATCAGTACTGGTAGTTAACAGGTACAAGCACCATTAAATTGAATGAGATGCCCATGCCAACTGCTGGCACAGGCAGTATCCAGCCAACCCAGAGGATCACAGTGAGTCAAGGAGGAGGGGTGTAGTAAGGCTGTGTGGGCTTGGGCGCATGTCCCAATTATGCCCCCCCAAGGGAAAAGGGGTGTGATCTACTGCTCTGCGGAGGCTGTTGGGGGTTACTGCAAGCCGTCCCTGCCACTGGTGCAGTGGGATCATCAGGAGCCCTGGTACATGCTGCTGTAGCAAACCTCAGGAGTTGGTGGCCTCAGACGGGCTCACGGGCAGCCCTCATGCTCCTGAGCAGCAGTAGTGGCCCTCACAAGGGGGCGGGGGCTCTTCTAGTCCAGCCTCAAGCCATTGAAGGCACAGCACCAACCCAGCTCCTACTGGGTAGGTCCCCAGAGTGGCAGCAACTATTCTTGANCTGCTTTACTTGGATTGCCTCACTCGCATGCAACAGCGATCTGGGGCTCATTATACAGCTTCTGGGACCCTGTGGACATTGGATTCTAGCAGCGTTACGTGTGAGTTCTCCCAGGGTGCGCGGACCAGGACACCCTTACAACCTCCACCTTCCCATCCCCCCAGGGGTGCAGGCTGAGTCTCCATTCCTCCTTCTGCACAAGGGAACATCCCAATCGCTCCTGGGTGGGTTGGGATAGTCAGCGTCTGAGAGTCTGGCAGCAAAGATCGAGAGGGCTGGCCCGCACTATTGCAATGGCTTGGGGAAAGCTTTTCAAACTCAAAGTGCTGCTTTGCCTCCTTGCACAGGAGGACTCTAAGCATCTGTGTTGAGAAGATGGTAACAAGGGCTGTGATGGATACTGCTTCCCAACATGCTAGGCTGTTAAAATTTAGTAATGCTGAGCAGGGAAATGCCAGGCCTACTGTTTTACAACAGCCTAGTGTGTTGAAAACTCCTGTCCATACCAACATTTTTGCCAATACCAGTTTTCCACACCACACCTGACCCGGCCTTACCACAGGCCAGCCTGGGGACTGCTACTTCTCTACTTCTGGGCAGGCCGGAGCCCCTCAACAGGTAAAAATGAACACGCAGCCAGCATGCTGGTTGCATGTCCCAGGGTGGGGGGACCACTCCAGGACAGGTCGGGGAACAGAATAAACATTTCCCTGGCCTGACCATGCTGGGGAGGGAGGACAGGAAGCAATGTGTGGCTACCGCCCTGCCCCCTACTATGATGGGCAGCCGTGGGTACCAATAACCATGGCAACGGCTGGGTTGGTGTGGAAACAGACGCGCCCACTCAGTACGGCCTGCTATGGCCCACATAGGCAGCTCTTAAACCTGGACTGTGGACCTGGTTCCTTCTGGGCCCACATTCCCAGGCCAGCCACCTATCCTTGCTGGGGTCTGTACTGGGCCCACATCTGGTGGCCCAGAAACAGATGTGTGGAGTGAGGTGCTGGTCCAGGTGGGCCATAGCAGGCAAACTGGCCCCTCTGTCATGTTTATTAACACCCCATGTTTTCACCAGGGCAGGATGCTTGTGGGGCTCCCACTCCCTCCCAGTGGGGCCTCACACACAACTAAGGTGGCCATACCGCCTCTTTAATCCAGGACGCTTATGAAAAATACATGGTGTAGGGCTGCATTGCTTCCAATGCAGCCCTGCACCATGTATTTTTCATAAGTGTCCTGGATTAAAAGGCAAGTATGGAACCCTAAACACAACCACCCTGAGGGGGCGGGGCCACCGGGGAGGAGGTGGGGTCACCAAGGGCCAGTCTTGAATTGCATTCATTGCAAAATTCCAGTCTCGATAGAAACAAAGTTACCATTTGGAGACAAAGCAAGATCACATGTGCCCAAGCCCAACACAGCCTTACTACATCCCTCCTTGGCTCGCTGTGATCCTCTGGGTGGGCTGGATACTGCCTGTGCCAGCAGTTGGCATGGGCATCTCATTCAATTTAATGGAGCTTGTACCCGTTAACTACTAGCACTGATGATCTATGCCTGAAGGATTGAAATATCATCCGCCCTTTGCTGAATCAGAAAATGTTCTGTTCAGAAAGAATCTGAGCAACTCATTATCGTCAATGTATTGACCAAATGTATTGACAAAATGTGAAATTGCATCAAGATCAGGGCTGCGATCCACAAACTACTTATTCCAGAGTAATCCCATTTAATTCTATTGGGGCCTGTGTGTGCTTTTTGTTGTCTGGGGGTGTTCATTTTTTTTAATAAAAGCACCCACCATTGCAATTTAATTAAGAAAATAGGATCACAGTTCTGCCAGGTTTTTTTTCCAACACTTGAAAACAAGGTTTATGGTAAACTTTTGTTTGGTAATTAAATTTCCTCCCAGCTCCAGTTTTAAAAAACATACGCCCTGCACACACCAGATCCTACAGAGGGAGCCAGGAGGAGTTAATATTAAATGGAGTTTCCTGCCATTGGAAAATGTGTAATAGTGACAGGACATTTGTTCTGGGTAGTAAATTTCTTGGAGGTGTGAGCCTGCTCAACATGCATTTAAAAAGAAATTTTTTCCTACTCTCAAGCCAAAAGCATAGGTTATTCATTCAATGGTTGGCCTGAATAGCTAGACAAGTCTTGCCAAAGTATGAGAAAATTGGCAGACACGTTAGGTCTCTGTTAGGACTTCCTAGGATCAAGTTACACCCCAAGGCTTGAGGACTGATCCCCTGTGTCTATTTGTCACTGTAGAGGATGTGGATTAGCTCAGTGCTCTTTTGACACTGAGCACAGAGCAAGGTTTAGTTTTCAGTTCTGACACAGACTCCCTGTGTAACTTTGGGCAGGTTGCTTAGAGCCTTTGTGCCTCAGTTTCTCCATCTGTAAAATGAGGATAACCATGTAGAAAGGGTCAATACATTGAAGATAATGAGTTGCTCAGATTCTGAGATAATTTCTGATCAGAACATTTTCTGATTCAGCAAAGGGCAGATAATATTTCAATCGTCCAAGCATAGATAATCAGTACTGGTAGTTAACAGGTACAAGCACCATTAAATTGAATGAGATGCCCATGCCAACTGCTGGCACAGGCAGTATCCAGCCAACCCAGAGGATCACAGTGAGTCAAGGAGGAGGGGTGTAGTAAGGCTGTGTGGGCTTGGGCACATGTCCCAATTATGCCCCCCCAAGGGAAAAGGGGTGTGATCTACTGCTCTGCGGAGGCTGTTGGGGGATACTGCAAGCTGTCCCTGCCACTGGTGCAGTGGGATCATCAGGAGCCCTGGTACATGCTGCTGCAGCAAACCTCAGGAGTTGGTGGCCTCAGACGGGCTCACGGGCAGTCCTCATGCTCCTGAGCAGCAGTAGTGGCCCTCACAAGGGGGGGGGGGCTCTTCTAGTCCAGCCTCAAGCCATTGAAGGCACAGCACCAACCCAGCTCCTACTGGGTAGGTCCCCAGAGTGGCAGCAACTATTCTTGAGTGGTTCCACTCATTCATGGTCGGTAGAACTCAGCATGTGGTCCTGGGGGAGTGCTTATCTTCCCCCCGGGATCTCACATGTGGAGTCCCGCAGGGTTCTATTCTGTCCCCTCTCCTGTTCAACGTATACATGCAGCCGTTGTGTGAGATCGTGAGAGAATTTGGAGTGGGGTGTCATCAATACGCTGATGACACCCAGCTATACCTCTCGTTTTCACCCGAACCAGGCCCTGCAGTCTCAGTGCTTACCCGGTACCTGGCTGCGGTGGGCGATTGGATGAGGACAAGTCTCAAGCTGAATCCCAACAAGACGGAGGTGATGCTGGTGGGTAAGGGTGTGTGTGTGGTGGCCCCCATCACTGATGGGGTGCGTCCAACTCTGGTCCTTCAAGCTCAGAATCTGGGGGTTCTCGTTGACGTGCAGCTCTGCCTGGATGTCCAGGTGGCGGATATGGCAAGGAGTGCCTTCAGTACGTTACATCTGGCCCATCGTCTTCTACCGTATCTCTCAGGCCTTGACCTTGCCACCATCATCCATGCATTGATCACCTCACGGCTTGACTACTGCAACGTACTGTACGTGGGGCTACCCTTGATAACAATTCAGAGACTTCAGCTGGTGCAGAATGCGGCGGTTCACCTCCTGTTGGGGACGGGCCGCCGGGAGCACATAACACCGGTGCTCTGCTCCCTGCACTAGCTGCCTATAGTCTTTCGGGTTTGCTTCAAAGTGTTGTTTTTAACCTTTAAAGCCCTACATGGCCTGGGCCCTGTCTTTCTGCAGTACTGCCTCACCCCCCCTTGCTCTCGATCAGCCCCTGCGGTCCCCCGGGTCTCCTGGGGGAGCCACATTTGAAAGGGCTGCACCGCGACTCTGGAACTCCCTCCTGGTAGAAATCCGACTCTCCCGGGACCTCGCTATGTTTCATAGTCAATGTAAGACTTTGCTTTTTCGCCAGGCATTCGGTGAGGGGGATGGAAGAGGGAGGGATTAAGTTGATTTTATTCTGAGTTTTAGTGTTGTTTTTTACTTGTGTATTTTGATTGTTTTGCTGGTTGTACACCACCCTGAGTTGCTGTACAGCGAGTAGGGCAGTATAGAAGCAATGAAAATAAAATAAATAAATAAATAGATTTAATCAATTTATTAAATCAATTAAAAAGTCCACCAGGGAGGAAGTTTTAAGAGTGGTTGGGGGCGGCGCCAACACTCCACCCCTGCCCATTCTCTAAACTTCCTTTCTCTCCCCCCCCACCCCCTTGTCAAGGTGTGAATGTATACATTGGCCAGTCCTTTTTTGATGCTCCTTTGGTTGATAGGCAACCATTGAGTCAGCTGTTGGAAACTGAACCTGTCCTTTGCTGTTTGCCAATAAAATACAAGGGTTACTTTTGCAGGTATCTAAATCTTTTTAAAAATAAAATAAAATATATAAATAAAAATAAAGCATGTTTCCTCCACCCTACCCTCTCCTCTGACATATGCTGGAAGGGCCTCCTACTCAGTATAGCAACAGTGTGAAACTGACTAGCTGGCCTTCAGGCATTAGTCTCCTGTAGAGTTGTCACTTATGTATATTTTTCCAAGCCACTTATAAAAAAATACATGTTGCAGGGCCTGCATTGGTGCCAATGCAGGCCCTGAAACACGTATTTTTCATGTGGCCTGGAAAAATATACATAGGTGGCAACCTCTAGTGCCCTAGGTACCAAAACACCATCCTTTTTGTAGAGCTGCACTAAACACTTGCTCTACAGGTTCCCAAGGTTTTCTTGCTTGGTCCCTCATCAGAGATGTATGCCCCCTGTGGGCCTACAGAGATCACTCCCCCAAAGGGTGGGAGAGCAGGCCCAGGTCCAATCCTGACTGTGCTGGGTCCAGCCCAAGAGCTCAGGCTTTTTTTGCAACATTGTGGCACTCCTCAATGGGAAGAGATGGCAGTCTCTGGATGTCCCCCTCCCTTTCTGATATCACACTGTCCATTGGGGAGTGGGGTCACTCCCCGCTGGTTGGCCTGACCCAGCCTGAATACAAAGGACTCAGGTGAAAATTACACCTGACTGGAATCGGATACTTTCAGTCCTGTCTGCTTTGGATTGCAGGGGCTCTGACCCACAAGAGAAGACTGGTACAATGAGCAACAGCATGGATGTACCTGAGGAGCAGCCCATGGGCAGGGCCAGTCCGGGGAGGTCTCCGGTCTGTGCTCTCCCACCCTTAGGGCAAGCCCAGCTTGGTGCTTGCTGTGCAAAGGGGGCTCAGACTGCTCCTGATCAGCTGTTCTGCTGGAAACAGGAGGACATCCCCTGCATTGTAAGCCCACAGCTGAGGCTTGCAGTGTAGGTGGTGGCACTCACATACCTTGTTGCCAAGCAGCAGGAAACCCAGGCACCACCCACTCTAGAGAGGTCCTAGCCCCAAGCCTTTGTTCACCCCATTACAGAAAGGTTAACGTGTCTATAAATGGGTTTAGCTCTTGGGCAGTGCAAGCAAGCAATCCTGCAACCTGCCTTTTGGAATGAAAGAGATTAACTTGGCCTCTGAGCTATTACTGAACACCTAAGCCAGCTCCCTCCTGGCATAAAGGGAGAATCCCAGCTCCCATTCCAGGCTCTTTGCAGACTCACATAAAACCCACTTCCCATTATTGAGATTTTTTGTCTGAAGAGGAGCTAGAGACTTACCTTGGATGAAAGCCAAGAGCCTAGAGAACACTGAGGTACCAGTGTGCCCTACTACCATGGGTCAGCTGCCTCCAATCAATACCCTACTTTCCAATAGTCCCTATTCAGGTGCTGAATCCCACTGTCCCTCTTTTATGAGAGAGAGAGAGAGAGAGAGACCCCCACCCCACCCAGGTTTAGCATTTGAGAGGACAATGGGGAGCTGATGGAAGCAGGAGAATATCTGTCCCTCTTTGTGCACCTGGGATGTTGGAAGGGTGTTTGTTTGTGTGTGTCTGCATGGAAGTGCAAAAAGGGGGTGGAACCTATTTGCCAAGGGGGTGGAATTTCTTGGGGTAGGACTTGTCCCACTTTGGTCACTGAAGACCTTGGAAGGTACATTCCAATTCATGAGCATCAGGCAGCCCACCCAAACTCCTGTGAGTCTGTTTACCATTTCTGTTTACCACCAAAAGGCCAGCTACAAATGGACTCATCAGGCATTTCCCCAACGTCTCAGCGATAAGGTGGCCGTACCTCTCCTTTAAAAGAGGACGCATATGAAAAAGACATGTTTCAGGGCTGCATTGGTTCCAGTGAAAAATGCCCCATGTATTTTTCATGTGTCCTCTTTTAAAGGGGAGGTATAGCCAACCTACTCAGCCAGCCCACTCCAGCCCCGCAGTTGCCATGACCCACATGCCAACAACACAGTCAGGTGGGATCTGTCAGAGAAAGTACACTCCGTGCCCTTTGGCCCAGCCTCTGGTATCTGTTTTAGCAAGCAGAAGGACATTGTAGGGCAGAAGTGAAATGCAATGTTAGAACTTTGCAAAATCCAGCTCTTCAGAAGCAGGGGATTCTACAGGCTGAAGGACTGTGCTCAGAGGGGGGCAAAGGCTTTCTCCTGGAACTGCAGGAGATGCCACTGCAGAGTGCAGAACAGAATTCAGGTGTTTTGGTGGGGCTGTGCATGCATGGGACTTAGGCCTGGGAGAGCAAGAAATACTGCAGGACAGGGATGGAGAGTGGAGTTGTGTTGGTGGGAGGAGCCTAGGCCTGGGAGAACAAGGGGTGCTGCTGCTGTAGGAGAGGAGTTGGCCACATGGGTGTGGGAAACCTCAGGACAAGAACATTAGCAACAGACAATATGGAACAGGACTGAGGCATTGTGGAGTGGTGGGTGAAAGTCCCCACGTACAGCACAATCCCCCCGAGTAGTTATAGCAGGGGATGCATCTCCTGGGAATTTTGTCTCAAAGTTACTCCTATGATCCCACCCCCTAATTTCTACAATCAGATAAATCAAATTTGACAGAGAAAATCCAGATTCTGCAAACAGAATAAATTATGCAAGTTTAAAATCTTGACAATTTTGAATGCAGATGGATTTCCTAGCATGCCATTCTGCCCATTTTGAACATCTAACATTAAACAAACACCATCTCATAAAATACCACATGAACCTACCAAAAGGGAATGCTTTTCTCCACTGGGAAGAGGGATGGGTGGGGTGACCTGCTCCTCTTCTACAGCTCTGATGTAGGGCCCCTGTAGACAATCATGGAATATACCAGCCATTTGCACTGCTAGCATCCCACTGGCTAGCTCACAGTGCTGGCATCCCATTGGCTAGCTCACAGCGTTCCCCCTGCAGGCTGTAATTCTGCATTGGCAGAGGCAATTTCTGTGAAAAGGACTGTGATTGCAGCAGTGCAGAATTCACTGAGGCCTGGGTGTATGCAGGGAAACTAGGGCTGGTGAGTCAGCACTGAAATGTATTGGAATGGCTGTGTCCAGAAAGCCTAGGGCTAGGGTAGCAACAGGTGCTGCAGGTCAGGACTGGGGCCCTTCCTTGAGCACTGCTGGGCTTGTAGCAAGTCTTCGGGCTGGAATAATAGGAGCTGTAAGGGCAGGATGGGGGCCACACTGGCACAGGGGTGATGCTTGTATCTTACCCACCTCTTTAGCATCTGGGTTTAGCAGCCCCCAAAGATCAGTCCGTTGTTTGACTTGCAGCCCCTCCCCTTCCCAGACCACGGTAAACAAGCCCAATGGCTGCAAGGCTGAGCAATTCTCTCGGCTGCTTTCCTCTGTCGCGGGGCCATTGATGCATGATTTGTTCTACATGCTTAGACAGGCAGCACTGGAGCGCCAGGGTCCTTGGGCTCAGCTGCGACCAAAATGTGAAAGCGAGGAGTGGAAAAGAAAGGAGAAAACAACAGCCTCACATGGGGGCAGAGTCTTGCAGGCCTCAGAGAGGAAAGGCAGAGGGGAAAATAAAGAGGCGGTTGCTTGCTGGCCTTAGGAGTGACGGAGAGCAGCTGTGCCATTCACCGAGCATCACGCGGCTGAAGTTAGGAGGAAGCAGAGCAGAAGGGCTTGCTCCCCCCAGGGAATGATGCACTGAAAGAGGGGGGGGGAAAGGGCTTTGAGGTTAAGGTTTGGGTCCCCTTAAAAGAGGTGCAGAGAAGGGAGTGTGCACACCAATGGCTTCTATTGGTCTTACCAATGACACTGCAGGACACTTACAAATAAGCAGCCCCCACTTAAGCGTGCCACCGCCACCTTCACCCAGAGACTCTTGGGCTTTGATGATTAGTATTTATAGAGTGCCAGCAGTGTACCTGGCACTGTACAATCAATAGTTATAGACAGGGGCCTACCCCAGGGGGCTGTCTCTGGAGGAGACCCTGATTTCTCCAGGTCAGCCAGGGGCACCCATGGCTAACCTGGATTAATCAGCGTTTTCATGGGCTGTCACATCAGAAAGAAGGCAGGTCCCACCCCCTGGAGCACTGTGATGTCATGATGCTCCACGAGGCCGAGTTACATCAGAAAGGGGCCATGACAGCCCCTTTGCTCACCCCCTTTCCACTATGGTTCCACCCCCTGCAAAGCATTGTGACATCATAGTGCTCCCTAAGGAGCAGGGTTATGTCACAAAAAGGCATGACAGCCCCTTTGACCCCACTCCTTTCGTGGTGGTCTCTTAACTCACGCTCCATGTTGTTGAAGCTTTATATATTTGGTGTGATGTTGTGGCACATTATAAATTATGGAGCATGAGTTAAGGCTGTAAGGCTGATAAGGCAGGCTTTCAGTTATCCTGACAGAGTCTTACAACCTTTCATTTTTTAAAATGACTTGCAGTGAATTTTCAAATGCTGCAAAGCATTATCACTAATAAATAAAACTTACAAAGAGTAGAGTTAAGGGTGTGAGTCAGGTGAGGCCTAACCTTCACTTTTCATATCTCTGGCTTGTAGCATTTGAATTTCATCTCAACATTCTCGGAAGGGTATGGATTGATGCAGTCCTGTCTTACCTATTTATTTCAAACAGAAGGCGTCTCCCCTCCATGAGAATTTCTTTTGTGTTTATAAAGTGGGAATGTAACTGTCCTCTGATTGTAGAACATCCTCAGCTCAACTAAATGAGAAAGGGAATTGTAGCAAACAAGGTAGTATAATTTGCTACATTGCTGCATATTGACCTTGGTGATAGAGTGTGTGTTTGACTTGTGTTCCTGTTTCCATTCTGATGCGTTTCCACAGAGGGAGGGAGGGAGGTGTGTGCGTGTGTGTAAGAGGAGGGGGTGCGGTAATGGGGGGGGTGTCATGGCATAGTGTGAGTGAGCAAGGGGGACGTTGTGACACAGCAGCATGTGTGTGAGGAGGGTCATTGTAGCACAGCAGTGTGTCTTTGTGTCTATGAGAGTGAGGGCTGGTGGACCCTAGTTCCTTCTTACCCTGAGTGGAATTGTAGGAGTCAGCATTATTGCCCTGGGTCAGTTCTGTATGATCCCCATAACAACTGGAGCCCAAGGTATCTGAAAGACCACCTGTTCCCTATGTTCTGTCACAACCTCGGAGGTTGGCTGAGGGTGTCCTCCTCTTGCGAGTAACAACTGCCTGGGAGGTTTGTACAATGAAAGCAATGAAGAGAGGCGTTCTCAGTGGCTGCTCCACAACTATGGAACTCTCTCCCCTTGGAAATCCATCTGAGCCTGCTCACTTTCGGGGACAGATGTAAGACCTTTTTGTTTGGCCAGGCATTTGGTGGGCTGGGATAGGGCTGGGTGGGATTGAGTGTGGGGGTTAGGAGGAGGGTTGGCAGGTGGGTATTAGGGCTGCTTCTGGCCCCTGTGAGAGGTAGTTCTCTGTGCTCTCCCCAGAACCTTGATAACCCCAGCTGGGCTACAGAGAGCAATGCAGGATCAGTGGCATAATTTTAGGCTAAATTATGAATCTGCTCTGACCTACAGACGTCCTTACTCTCACTCAGGAGTCCCCAACACTGAAATCCTTTGGAAACCAAACCCAGATGTTTGAAGCTGTAAAAGAAGTTTATTATTCCAGAGTTTGCATGTTCCCTGCCTATTGTTTGCAGCAATGGACTAAATGAATGGCATGCAGATTCCAAATTTATGCTCAGTGGGCGACCAAGAGAAGAGTGGACCTCTGCTCAGAAACCACGATGCCCAAACCGTTTCCCCAATCTTTGAAGGCATCCCCATGCAGCTTAAAGTTTTAACAAGGGAAGGTAGAAACCACACAGTTGCTTTGCAATCTTATTTACACAAGAATGTTTAGCTTAGGAAAGTACCAAAAAAGACCTCTTTTATTTTATTTTTTGTTTTTTTTCCCCAAGACGCTGGTTCAGAGACCAGTGTTCCTGGGGCTGGTCAGGATTTCTCTCAGAGTTATAACCTCAGCCCTGCAATTTATTCCCAAGATTAATAAACTTTCCCAGCCACAGGGAGCAAGACCTCCCCCCCTTAAAGTCAATGGGAGCTGAGCCATTAACTTCCATGACTGCACAAACCATTGTCCTGGAAATTAAATCTATGAATGTACAGGCAATGGGTGTGGGGTGCCAGGAATTGCTTCAGAGTCTTGCAATCCATTTCCCCCCTCTGGTTGCTTCTGGAGTTGCATAGAGCCTTTGGTAAGTTCTGTGCAGCCCTGGGCATTTATGGGGAGAGGCCCCCGAGCCACTTCCCCCAGAGTCAGTGCCTATGATGTGGTGGGGGTGGGGCAGGCAAAGGGAACAGAGAGCGGGTCAGGCTTGCAAGAGAGAATGGGAAAGGGTACAAGGATGGGGAAAAGTGGGAAGAGGCAGAGACAGGGCTGGGAAAAGATCCCCATGAAACCTGTCACAGTACAATACAATTCTGTTACAGGCCAGCTATAGATCCTGGCTCTCTGTAGCAAGGCATGCTTCTAGCTCTGGAAGAGCCTTTTTCAAGCTCTGATGCCAGTCAGCACAGTCGAAGGAATGAGTTTTCCCTGCTTCTGCCTGTGCGCATATTTTGTAGGCTAATGCAGCAGACTTTGCTCTTCTGGATTTCAGGCGTGGGGCCCTGAAAATGAGTCGGCACAGAGGGAATCCATGGTTCTAATGCAGCACCACGGGATACAGAAGGGTGACTTTCCCCCCTAGCTTGCCCTCCCCACCTCAAATCCACCTCCTCTCTGGAGTCAGGCCCCTCATTGAGTACCCTGATCCTGGGCACCCTTGGCATTGGACTACAGCTGGTTTCTCCTACAGGTGTACCTCCATTCATTGGGGGCAGGTCCCTTTTGCTTCCAAGGTGACATTGCAAACAGTTGGGTCTTTTGGAGACTGTGCTATTCCCACCTAGCCTGCCTGTGACGGGATGGGCACTGGATAGAAAAAAGCTCATGGCTCATCTCTGTACATGATGGATCTGTTTATCCTTGTGCATTCTACTGCAGTATAAACAAGGAGATGAATGGCAGGGGGGAGAGTTGGAATAAATATATTAGCAAATTACAAATCTGTCTGAGATTTGATGCTATTCCACACGGAAGGGACTTCAGGCAGTGATATCCAGGAGTGATTGATGGCTCCAGAATGTATCTGCCCCAGGATTCACTGACTGGCAGAAAATACAGTTTTAAGAAAGTGTTTTTTGCTCATACATCATGCCGTACCATTGGGGGGGAGGGGGGAGAGAGAGATCGAGAGATCCTCCAGGTCAGGGACAGGGTGGTAACAGATTGTCAGATGGATGCCACCTTCCCCAAAAGAAGGCATCAGTTATTCATTGAATCAAAGCTTGATGAAGAGGCAGCTTTAAGGCTAGGCAAGACATCAATAGGCACCGGCTTAAACAAGTAAGGATAATCAGCTTGGAATTCCCCTTTCTGCTGCAGTTCCAGGCCGATCAACACTGGAACACAGCAGAGCATGAGATCAACTCAAACCAGAGGCTGGAAACCATGGGGAAATGGGGTTGAAGCACAGGGTTTAAAGATCCAGAAACAACAAGCTCCTTTCCTGGAGGAAGTCAGATCCTCTAATGGGTTGCGGTGATGCCCTGATAAAATAACATCTCCTGTCTTAAATGTGGCAAGAGGGGGCATGTCTTAGTCTCTTGTAACACGACCCAGGAGCTGCTAAACCAGGTCAGACTAAATACACCATCTAGCCCAGATTTGGTCGCTTCAGAGAAGTGTACAACTGCCATAACGGCGTGATCCGTTCCCTGCTGTTCACTCCTGACCCCCAACACTCAGAGGTGTTCTCTCCAGACCAACTTCACTAATAGCTATTGGTGACCCTATCCTCTAAGAATTTATTCAGTCTTTTTTGAACTTAATTATGCGACTGGCCTCCAGAACATCAGCTGGCAGTGAGTTCCACAGGTTAGCTGTGCCTTGAGCAAAACAGGACATGCCAGGGTGTGTCAAACAATCCTTTCCTGGCAAAGAAAGGATGCCAGGGGTTTAGACTACGTGACCCCGAGGTACCTTCCCGCCCTAAAAATCTAAATTCTATAAAGAGCTTTGTCAGAAAGGAGGCATATCTCAGTCTCATCACACATTGCCTAGTAATCAATACATCCCACTGGAAGGAGTGTGTTAGGGTGAGGAACAGAGAGACTGGTGGGGCTTGGGAGGTTTTTGTGTGAAGCTGAGAAAAATTCTTTTCATTTCAAGGCATTTAAAATAGAAACTTCTGCCACTTTGGGGAATATTTTCTAATTTGAAAATTTTCAAATCTTGGCTGCCCAAATAGATATATATGTTTAATAAGGTAAAAGGACCTGAAAATGTCTGTCAAAAAGAAAGCAGAAAATTTTCCATGAAATAAAAAAATGTTAACAGAAAAAGGATTTTGCCTCCCCCAATTTTTGGTTTGGAGGAATAAAATAGAAGCTAAAATTTTTTCCTGAGTATGTTTTTCCCAGGTCCAACAAGGAAACATTCAGCATGTAAACCAGGGGGTGGAAAACCTCTAGCCTGAGGAATCCACCGCTGTTTTTATTTGGTCCCTTTCCAGTTCAGGGATATGGCCTGTGGATCCAGTTTCTCCCCTCAAACACACTGAAAAACTGAGCTCAGGGGAGTGGAGCAGAGATGAAGGCATGCACTCAAGGACAGAGGATGAATCCATATAGATCCATATTGGGATCGGATTAATACACCCTTTAAACCCCAGCCCCACCCCAGCTCCTCCAAGCCTACAGATATATAGTAGGGATGGAACTATTGGTATCGGATTAATCCGATAATGCCGATAATTGGTGATATCGGATTATTCCTATAATACCGATAATATCAGTATCGGTATACCGGTTTTTTAACATTGCCGATTTTTTGGATCTTTAACATTGTGGCCATTTTAAAAATGGCCGCAATGTTAAAGATCCAAAAAATCGGCAATGTTAAAAAACGGATATACTGATAAATCCGATACCGATAAAACCAGTAACCGATAATTTGCCAATAGTCCCATCCCTAATATATAGTATTTTTCTAAGCAGCTTGGGAAAAGGTTCCCTACCCCAACATAGGTCACAATCAAAGGGGTAGTTAATGATAACAGGGTCAGGTGATGCATCCGCACCGGGATCCATGAGCTTGGGGGGGCTCTCACACTTCCTGGTACAGCTGCCTTCCCCCGACACTGGGAGTGCAAGGGCAGACCAATTCCATCTTCTGCACCAGGGCCCATTCCAACCTCTGTCCAGCTGTGGGTAACGGCCGGGGATCACACCATCTGTGGATGGGGCTGCGATCCTGATTGCTTACTTACTGCTACCATTTTACATGCCTTTGTTCCTGGCTGGGTTTACAGGATTAGACTCAAGCCTCAAAATGGCATCGCACCGGCAAAATTCTGGGAATGAGCTGCTGTAATACCTGCTTGTTGTCCGAATGTTCTCTCACACCAGCATACAACGTATCAGAAGTGGCCATATTAGATTCTCACCTGTGATCCATGCTGGACAAGTGGACAGAAGCTACTGGGAAAGGCCCGATGCTCAGGTCTGCTATCCAGCTGCTGACAGATCAAACCAGTGACATTGCTGGCTTTTATACACACGTACAAGCAGAGAAATGGAACTCTCCTGTGTAAACAAGCCTCTTCTATATCAGTTTAGCCTTGTAAATTAATATTGTCTTAGCAAATTCCCATTGTCTGCTTGTTTCTCAGCCTGACAGCACAGACAGCCTTAATCCATTGGGATTTTCCTTAATCCAATCTAATGGCAAGGCAAAGCCATCTAATGCATCCTCTGAAAAGTGAAAGAGGCCTCTTATTATTAATAGAGTTCATGTAGGACTGAGACCAGGGCTTCACTGTGCCAGGCACTGCCTAAGCCCATCAAGAGAGACGGACTATTTCCTTCAAGAGCTGGCGCTCTCTAAGGGATCAGGAACCTTTTCCTTCCACAGGTCAACTTGAAAATTAGTGCAAGTTCTGTGAGCTGGCTAGGAGTTAGGGGTAGGGGGCTCAGGGTGGGGAAAAGTCCACATAATCGATCTATGCCAGGGGTAGGCAGCCTCAGGCTCTGGAGCCAAAAGCTGTTTTTTATTTGGCCCTTTCCGCCTGTTGGATCTGGTCCATGAACCCAGTCCCTGAAAGAGTGAATTAAGGGAAAGGCAGCAAAGATAATGGTATGTGCTTGAGGATCAAGGATATATCTATGGCACAGATCCCTATTCTGAATCCTTAAGAGCCCCCTCAATTCCTATGCGGCCCTTGGGGTTTGTACTAACTTTCAAAGTGCCCCTGGGAAGGAAAAGGTTCCCCACTGCTGATCTGTGCCCTGGATTCACCTATCTTTGAGTGCACACCCTCATCTCTGCTCTTCTCCCCTCACTCTTTCAGTGCTTCAGGGTTGGAACTTCATCCAGGAAATGAAGGTTACTTACCTGTAACCGAGTTCTTCAAGATGGATCTTTGTGGATTAAGACCATAAGAAGTGCCATACTGGGTCAGACCAGTGGTCCATTTTGCCCAGTATCTTGTCTGTGACAGTGGCCTGGTTGCTTAAAGAAGTACCAACAGGTCACTACGGGGCGATCCATTCCCTGCCGGTCACACCCAGCTCCCAACAGTAAGAGGCTACGTTCCCAAAACCTACCTGGCTAATAGCTTGGGTTAGCCCTCCGCTAGACGGCGCACCCGGGAATCCCTGGAAGTATGTGGAGTGGAGTGGTGCACAATGTGCAGCTCAGAAAGCGCACGCTGGATGCCTGGGACATAGGCACGCCCCTCTGCCCCCTCCCTTCAGTTTGGAACTTCTTACCGCATTGAGGTAGCAGTGCAGTAAGAGAGGAATGTGGGAGGGGGTGTGGCTCCGCAAGGACCCATCTTAAAGAACTTGGTACAGGTGACCTTCATCTGTGCCATACCCAGAACGTAGAGCTTCCCATAAGACCAATCTGTTGAGAATGATCTCCTGAAGGAACAGAGCACTAAATCATGTAGTCAAGCAAAGTTCTGGTAGTACGGAAAAGGAGGAGAAAGAGGAGTGTGAGTGTGTGTGCGAGAGAGTCCAGTTGTGCCCTATGAATGCAACAGTAGCTCCTGGAACTCCCTCTGCCTCTCCTACCTGCTCTCCTGTTTGCCCTATACCTCTTCGTTTAGTGGCTTCAAATTATTTGGTTCTGCCTCTCTTTTTTTTTTTTTTTTTTTTTGAGCATTGTAAGCTGTCAATAAAGGTCTAAATTGCTATACAGATTGAGTTGTCTAGGACATGCATTGGGGCGTATAGCAAGGTCAGATTTACATAGCTGGTTAGTTTATAAAGAACATATCAAAGAACCGAGAGAAGCTACCCAGAAGTGACGGAGTGCACAGTGTGGGGACCTCAGGTTCCAAATCAGCAAACTTCCTAAGTACCGACCCTTATGGGTGGCCACCTGCTTGAAAAAAGCAGAAAGAAACAGGTTATTCAAAGAAGTCGCCCATCGAGTTAACCATGGCTAGCAAGAAAGATAAACACACAACACGGTGTCAAATATTGCAAACAACAATGAACCTTTTGAGAGTCACCAAGGCATCTCTCATTCATAGACCCAGGACTTTGAAAGAGGTTGAACAGGGGAGGATAATAGTCATCCCCTTAACAAGTAGAAGATGCAAGGTTAGCTCTAATAGAGATTTGTGATTCCTGGCTGGGAAGCAAATTACAGAAGTGTGGATCCCCCATCCCCATCCCCAATAAACAGGGTATTATTAGCTGTTAACAGGGAGGGGTAACGGATACTTGTACCGTCATTTTATCAGAACAGAGGAAACGAGAGAATACACTGTAGAGACACACCTCATGTGGTGCAATACATTTGTGGCAGGGCACAGTGGAAACATTGCTTAAAAGATACTGGCCCTTTAACAAAGAAGCCTGACAATGCATATAGACTTCAGCTGGGAGAAGTCGGGCCCTAGAAAGACCCATGTTAGGCATAGTAAGACCATCAGTTGGGAGTGGGATGCTGAAGGAAGCAGACCGGTCCAGATCCAACTAATTCAGGGTTGAAGGCCGAGGAAGTGCCCATACTTGAGCAACCTGACCTGGAGGCTTATGGAGGTGAAATAGGCCAGGACCCAGAGATTAAAGCATACTAATCAGGTGGGCTTCACCTAGGGTGGCCATACCGCCCCTTTAAAAGAGGATGCTTATGAAAAATACATGGTGCAGGACTGCACTGGAACCAATGCAGCCCTGCAACATGTATTTTTCCATAAACGTCCTCTTTTAAAGGGGTGGTATGGTCACCCTAGATCCACCTCTACTTTGGTAAAAAAGGATTTTGTGTTTCTGTTTTGATCTGAATTACAGGGACCCACCATTGCTGGGAGAAGCCCTCATTTGGTGGGCAACAGGCCTGGCTGTAGGGGCGAGTGTGGAGACCGGTGTTAAATCTGGGGTAATCCTTAGTTAAGCTGGCGTGCAGCTGGTGTCACAGATTTATGTGGCAGGTGGGAGAGCTATATTTCCCAATAATCTTAGTTGCCAATTGACACCCCCACCCCAAAAAACCCCAAAAACATTCCAGTAATGAGTAACCGGTATGGTACAGTCAACTTAGCATAGTGAGAAGCTACAGCATAGGTGCACGTATTCTAGGATTCACATCAGCATACTAAGAGAACACTGCTTCCCCTAGGAAAGTTTACTGGTGAAAAGAGAATTTGTAGTTGAGGAAGAAACTTGTAGCAGAAATCTATAATTGACCCTTTGGACCAAAATGGGCACAGTAGGCTGTTTTGAAGTCCGACTGTAAGGAGCTGAATAAACGGCAAGCAAGATCATAAGCAGCATTGTAACATTCAAAACTTTAGAAGGTAAACTGAAAGTAATAACCCAGCTGGCTGAGCCTTCTCATAACCGTTATGAATTTGGGGATTCTCTTGGTGTACCGACTACCCCGCTGCACAGTTGGGTTCCCTGACTGCTCTAGCTGAGCTGGTCTCAGAGGTGGTGGTGAAATCACCTCAACTTGTTGTTTTGGGTGATTTCAACATACATGCTGAGGCTGGTCTTTTAGGGGCAGGGCAGGAGTTCATGACAGCAATGGGCCTATCCCAGAGAACAGCTAGCCCCATGCGTAAGGCAGGACACATGTTGGATTTGATGTTTTCTACCAGCCTGGAAACAGGAGAGCCAATTATTGGGGGGGGGTGTTGTGATACCAGTGTCATGGTCGGACCATTATCTGCTGAAGACCCAGATCCTGGCCCTCCTATGCCCTCGTCGGGGTGGTGGACTGGTTAGGTTGGTCCACCCCCAGAGACTGATGGATTCAATAGGTTTCCAGAAGTCTCTGGGGGATTTACCCACTGACCTTGACGGCTACTCTGTTGATGGCCTGCTGGAATGACATTCTGACCATGGCCATTGTCGCGGCTGCACCCAGGAGTCCACTCCCACCACAGCGGCAGCACAGGTCCCCCTGGTATACAGAGGGCCTGAGATGGCTGAAGTGCTGGTGCTGCTCAACGTGCGCTGAAGCCAAGCGAATGCGGCATAGATAGTTTTTGAAGGACTATGCTGTGGTTGTGACGGTGGCAAAGAAGGCTTCCTTCTCTCATCAGAGCCTGTGAAGTCTCCTCCAGCAGAGCTGTTCCAGGTGGTGAGGGGTCTGGTCAATCCAACCTGTCTCCACCAGGAATTAAAAATATCACAGCAGGCTGTAGAAAATTCTATTAATTACTTCACAGACAAAATTGCTCATATTCACCATGACTCTGCAGCTTTAACTGCAGAGTCAGAGTCTGAGATTATGGAAGCTTAGATTTGCCTTGTTTATTTGGATCAATTTCAACTAGTGTCTTCCACCGATGCAGGGAGTGCCTGCACTGGATTTACCAGGCTATTTCGGGGGGGGGGAGGAGGAGAGAAGACAAGCCCTGACCAGCCCCTCCCACCCAACGCAGCCATATCCAGCGCAGTGAGGTGCAGAATCTGGCCCTGGGCTATTGCCCTGTTTCTAACCTTCCCTTTTAGGGAAGGTTACTGAACGGGTGGTTGCCTGCCAGCTCCAGGCTCATCTTGATGCTATTGGGTTCCTGGACCCATTTCAGTCAGGCTTTCATCCTGGGTATGGCACCGAGACTGCGCTTGTGGTCTTGGTTGATGATCTATGCCTGGAGACTGATAAGGGGAATTGTACCCTGATGATCCTGTTAGAACTTTCAGTGACCTTTGATGCCGTTGATCATGAGGTGGTGTTGACACGTCTGTGGGATCTGGCAAGGGTGTGCGGGACCGCTTGAGTAGTTCCGTTTGTTCCTGTCGGGGTGGTCTCAGCAGATGGTGATGGGAGATTGTTCGTCCCCTCATGACCTCCTCTGTGGGATCCCACAGGGTTCCATCTTCTTTCCCCTTCTGTTCAATGTGTATCTGAGGCCGCTGGGTGAGATCATTCGGAGGTTTGGAGTGAAGTGTTATCAATATGCTGATGATACCCAGCTCTGCCTCTCTTTTTCATCCAACTGTGGTCCTGCAGTCACAGTGCTTACCTGATGCCTGGCGGCTGTTTGGGACTGGATGAGGATGAGCAGATTGAGGTTGAATCCTGGCAAGACCCATGGTTGACTGGTTCTGTGACCACTGTCATCCATGTTTTCATCACCTCGAGGCTCGATTACTGCAATGTGCTCTACATGGGGCCGCCTTGACGACTGTTCAGAAGCTGCAGCTGGTGCAGAATGTGGTGGCCCAGCTCCTTTTGGAGACAGGCTGCCAGGAGCACATTATGCTGGTGCTCCAGAGTCTGCACTGGCTGCCAATAGCTTTCCAAGCACAATTAAAGGTGCTGGTTTTGACTTTTAAAGCTCTACATGGCTTGGGACCTACATATCTGAAGGATCGTCTTTCTCCTTACGCTCCCTCGTGACCCTTAAGTTCTGCCGAGGGTGCCCTCTTGCGGGTTCCGTCATTGGCCCAGTTTCCTATGACTCGGGCCTGCAGAGAGGCCTTCTCAGTGGCTGCCTCGCCGCTTTGGAGCTCCCTCCTCACCTGAGCCCTCGTTTGAATGTCTTCCAGAGGCAGCACAAGACCTTTTTATTCAGCCAGGCATGCAGTGGGCAGGGATAGTGTTTGTTTTTTTTGGGGGGGGGGGGCAATGAAGTGTGTTTAGCTTTGTGGGGTTTTAATTATTTCATTTACATTTTTATTTTGTGTGTGTGTGTTGTGAGCCACTCTGATCCTTTGGGGATATAAAAATAAATAAATGGCCTGGCCCCATTATCTGAAAGACCACTTGTCCATCATGGCCCTTGTGGTCGGCCAGGGATGCTCTCCTGTGGGTTCCACCTATTACTCTTGTCCATACAATGGGGGCCCACAGGGGGGAGGCGTTGGTTGCTGCCCCAATATTGCGGAGGTCCCTTTGAGTCTGAGCCTGGGCATTTTTTGGAGGTGGTGCAAATTTGTTATTTTTAGTAAAGCATTTGGTGAACAGGGATAGGGATTAGGTGGGAGGTGTTGGTGGGTTGGGGTTGGAGTGGGTGTTGTTGTTGAATTGTATTTTGCGGTTTTAACTGTGTATTCTATTTTTGTGAGTAACCTTGAGCTCTTGGAGAAAGGCAGAGTAAAAATGCTATAAAATAAAGAATTTTTTTTTGTTTTTAAATCTACGGCGAAAGCCCAACTGCTTTTGAATGAGCTGAGAGTGGAGTGCCACTGGCAATAGAGGCATCAGGAGGGGAAATGGTGTCGCCTTGGAATGGTAGATCTAGAACAGGGATTCTCAACCTGGCGCTCAGGAGCACCAGAGTGCTTGGCGAATGTGTCAAGTGCTCCCCAAGCCAGCTGTCCGTAGTGCTTGGGAGCACTTTCACACATGTGAGGCATCAAATTGATTTAAACTGAATTGCAGAGGGGAGACTTAATCTATGCAAATTTATGCAAATAATTCACGCAAATGATGCAGTGCTCCCAAATAGTCACCTGTGTCACTCCTGTCCTTGGGACTGGAAAAAGGATGAGAACCCTCTGATCTATGAGCTTGGCAATGGTACAAGCTGGGGAAGAGCTCCTGGTATAAAGCTCCCAACCGTCTGAGCACTACCAAGGCCATTATCCTTCCTGGAGAATCCAACATATTGTGGTTAAGCTGAATCAATAACTCTGCCAAAGCTTTTACCTCTACCTCTTCTACCGGAGGGAATTGCCCTCTGGCCTAGATAGATAGGTGAAGAGTTTGTGATAACAGCAGCTGATAGCAACTCAGCATTAATTGGGCAGAGAATGTCTTCAGCACTGATACCAAAGAAGCAAATATCTTTTGCCCTATCAAATCCTGTTGGTCAATGATTTGCAACAGGTGATGAGAGGGTTGGGGGAAATTAAGTGGTATTCCCTCACCGTTTCCCTTATGCCAATTAATAGGGAGTGGCTTATGACATAAATAGGCATCTGCTGGGGAGGTGGGGTGGAGAACGTCAGACACATGAAGGAACCAATGCTGGAGCATCCCAAATTTAGCATAGGCTATGTATCTGTGACTCATGCAAAGGTATTGAATGTATAAAACAATGTGCTGCCTCACCACCAGAATATGGTATTACCAGTGAGCATGCAGTCTTATAAGTGGAGCCTCAAAAAGCTTCAACTTTCTCGTACCATTATTGGAGATGGTACAGAACAAATGATTTGAAGGGGCGCACAGGTGAGTAACTCCAATCTGCACTAGTCAGGGTTGAGGGAATTGGGATTCCTGGAGCAGACTGTGGGGGAAGGGGTGTGTGTGGAGGTTGCTGGGGGGAATGTCCCAGCTGTGGAGAACTCATGGAGTGAGTAGAAGTGGTCAGAGAGGTAAGCTGCTCAAGGTTTGGCATCCCAAAGGGGGAACTGGCAGTAAGAGGGTCAGTCAGTGCAGACCTCTCCTGGGCTAGAGAATTCAGAATCCTTCCTGTCTGATCAGGCGATCCTCCGGTCAGTCTCAGAGAGGTGCAGAGATGCACTGCAGATATTTTCTGAGGGGTGCCAAGCTAACAGTGCGAGGAGATGTAATCCTGCTACAATCAGCGTTCTCTGTAGGAGTTGGGAAGAAAATGGAATTGGCATCAAGGCTGTCTACTTAGGGATCTATGCATGGGTTTGAGGGATACTGGCCAGAGACCCGTATCACACTTTTAAAAACGCCTGTTCCTGGGGCAGGCAGGGGTGTGTCTCAGATACAGTAGGCGCTGTGAGAATTTTCATGTAGGGCTCAAAGGAAGACAAGTGATGCTCAAGCAGTTTGCTAGGGAGGGCTACGCTTTGTTTGGGCTTGGGTAAAGGAAAGAGGCACGCAGACAATTGCGCTGTGAGCGTGGCTTCCTTTAACGCTCTTTCCACTATGGTGAAGGCTAGTGATCAACATTTAGGCTTAGCACCACTATGAGATAGGTGGTTATTCCAGCCATAGTATGTGACAGAAACTGGGAAAAGGTGTCTGTCACCCGTGACCTCCCCTTTAGTTGGGATTCCATTCCTAAGGGGGTCATCCTGAGGTCCCCAAACTGTAGAGGAGAATGACTTGTTAGGTATAATAGCAACATTTATGGACTGGTATTGCATCAGCATTTCCTTACATGGGCTGCATCTGGCCTATGGGTTGGAGGTTGCCCACGTCTCTGCTTATAGGAATAGTGGGCAACCCACCAGGGCCGCTCTATCTTCCCATCACTCAAGGGGGGGCAGGGGTGGTTCAAGGCTGAAGCTTGGCAATGCTACAACCCAGATGAGCAGCCACAACCGCTGTTGGACCAGGGAACAGTGGTTGTGTCTACCACACGATGGAGCAGAGTGTAACATTTAGTGAGGGGTTGGAGAGGGACTAACAGGAGCCCTGTAATCATGTGATCTCCATGACACTCTCCTAATTTCTACTGTTCATTCCTCTCCTGGTGCAGTCAGAGCATTGGAAATGAATTACTCAGTGTGCGCTGAGCTCAGGCTGACCAGAAGGGGAAGGGAATGCTCTTAGGAGCATTTTGGCTTGTAGCTGCCTTCCTCTCATTTACCTTCCAAAGCCAGAACATAGACACAGGCCCAAACCATCCTAGCCCAGGGAGAAGACACCAGCAACCAAGACACATTTCAGATCATTTAATAAAAAAACAAAACAACAAACTAAAGGTCTAATGTTGTTCAAAGGGTTTTTCATTCCTTTTTGCATTTAAATTAGGGCAATTAAAAAAACCTAAATAATGATCACATGACCTAAGAGCTGGGCAGAATTGAGCTTGGACCATTGTGTGGCACAAGAGGACAGGCAACAGGCCTAAAGGGTTGTATTTAATTGGAATACACCAAGATGCCAAAAAGGACCATGTAGTTGTGTCACGTAGGCAGACCTGGCGACAGACGCAAGATGCCCATATGCAAATCCCCTCTGCCCCCAGTCAGTCACAAAGGGTGGAGAGGCACGCTTCCTGGCTTAGCAATGCCTGGCCTGATCGCTGTGAATTAGATAAAAGGACACAGAAGGTGGACTTCACTGAGTGCTGCCAGAACAAAATTCCAGCCGGGGTCAATTCCCCCCGCGTTGAATCCAAGTGGTAGGATCAAAAGACGTTATGCTAGAAGGCAGCCACTGTATGCTTCCGCAACTACTGTGTCCCTGCTCCAGAGAGGCCAGAGGAAGGGAGAAGGGAACAGGCGAGTGTCTTTTCTTCCCCCCCTCTCATCCCACTCTCCCTCCCCATAGCTGTTAATGACAGATGGCAGTGGGCAGCAGCAGCGCTGAAAAGGCTAGGAGAGCCTCTGGCTGTTCCTACCTTAATAATACAAGAACATTAGTGCTGCCGTACGGTGTCAAGACCAATGGTCCATTGAACCCAGCATCCTGTCTCCAACAGTGGCCAATCTAGGTCGCTTGGGAAAAGTACCCAACAGCTCTTAATAAGAGGATCCATTCCCCGTTGTTCACTAGCAGCAGTTACGTCCCCCATACCTACTTGGCTAGTAGCCATTAACGGACCTACCCTCCAAGAACTTACCCAATCCTTTTTAAAATCCAGCTGTGCTACTGGCCTTGTCCACATCCTCTGGCAATAAATTCCACAAGTAAATTTTGTGTTGAGTGGAAAAAAGAATACTTTGTTTTAAATCTGCTGCCAGTTAGTTTCACAGTGTCCCCTCGTTCTAGTACTATTTGAGGGGGTAACTTCCAACTCCCAAGGCACAAAGGCTGGCTGCCAGAGCACCACCACAGCTTCCTCCCCTTAAGGAGGAGTAGCCTGAGGAGTTTTTGCCTCCTTTCCCCCAGAGCAGCAGCTAGTTATCATTAGCAGTGAAGAGGGTTAGCTGGGGTTGAGAGTAGTTCTAGCCCTTCACTCAGGACACATTACCAGACATAATGGGTACATGAAACTGCCTATCATACATGTTTCACCCATGCAGGCAAAACCTATGTGGCAAGCATGTGGATAGTCACATGCAGACAACTAGCTGCGGATTTGCTACACAAACAAGATCTGTCGGATAACCCCCGCTATGAGGGAACTCTGTGCAAGCTGACAGAGGGAGGAGTAGGGAAAGTAGTATGCAAAAGACATAGATACAAGCCAGTCAAGGCCAGTGCTGTGTGCGATAGTCAGGAGGATGCTGAACAGCCAGCTAGCTGACTGACACCGTGCTCTTGGGGAAAACAGTTGTTTATTGCAGCTTGCACTGAACTCTTCAAAGCTGCATGTTCCCCAAGACACACATTCTCTCTCACCAGTTGGGAGCTAGGGAGTGTTGGGGTTTCCAGAGACTAGAGCAAAAGCAGCTGACAGCCTGAGATGAAAGGTTGCTCCTACGGTCAGTCTTCTTTCTCCACACCCTGAAGGGTAGCCCTGCTGCTGGTCTCCTGAACCATCATTGGGATCTCTCCTCCAGCGTGGCAGGGGTTGCTTCTCAAAGCCACACAACAGCTGCCAGCAAAACGGATAAGTGCGATGGGGGTGCCACCCTGTGTGACCCCGAGCAAGGTAGCTGGGGCAGATCTAGTTCAGGCAAACGTGCCTCGCAGAGTGGGCAGGGGGGGGGGGGGGGGGGGGATTTGGAAATGGAAGGTACCTCATTTCCTTCTGACTGAGTTAAACTCTGTCATTTCCTTGCAAGCAAACTCCCTTCTAAACTCCATCAATCTGGAAGCATTCCACTCTCCTGACAAGTGCAGTGTTTCATCAAGAGCTACAGGCAAGTTCCTGGCAGACTGGGAGATGGTGTGTGCGTGCGGAAGCTCCCGCTGCTCTATCCCACTTATCCCCCAGCTATGGGGAAGGAAGCCCTAAGGCAGGGATGGGGAACCTCAGGCCTGGGGGCCAAATATAGCTCATGGCTAGTTTTTATTTGGTCCCTTTCCAACTGTTAGATGAATCTAATCCATCCCCTCAAGCACAGAAAGAGTGAGCTAAGGGGAAAGGCAGCAAAGATGAGGGGCATGCGCTCAAGGATGGATCCATGATCTGAATCCTTCTCCAATCTTGTGCACTCCCCCTAAGTGTCCCTGTCCCCAACTTGTATGTGGCCCATGGTGCTTGTACTAATTTCAAAGCGGGCCCTGGGGAGAAAAAAGGTTCCCCTTCCCTGACGTAAGGCCAGCAGAGCTGTAGGCTCACCTGGACAGTCATGCTCATGCAAGCGGACACCGTGTCCTGGAGGCTCAAAGTGAGAGCGGTGATCATGCCAGCAAGCAGTCTCCTATTGCTGTCCAGCCCCAAATTACCTCCAGCCAGCCCCAGGGGGCCTTTAAAAGCAATTCAAGCCTCTCAATTTCACACTGCACACACTATGGTGATTCACACTCATGCCCCACTCTGAAATAACCTGCAAGGCCAGGGAGGAGGAGAATTGGCATCAAAATCCACCTGAAGCCCCCAACTGCTTCCAAAAAGTGGAGTGAACCTAGCAGTCAGATCATGCTGCTGGACCCCCAAAGAAAGGGGGAGACAGATGTGCTCTGCTTTTGACTTGGAGGCACCAAGCTTCATGAGTAGTCTGGCTGATGGTGACAGTGTGCTGTCTGAGAGTGGTACATGTAACGCTAGCCACTCATTAAACACACATACTATGTCAGCAGAACATTCCAGGTTTGCTGTTCACGGTCCACCCAAATAACAGCGACTTGCATCTGTAGCTGCTGTTATGGGCAGAAGTGCACCTAGCGAGGCAGCTGCAGCGAGTGCTCTCAGGATGCTTGGCCCGTGCTGCAATTTAATCCAACAAAGGCAGGGTGGGAGGGGACCTGTGCTGGGGGAGCTGCCTGTCTTCTACTTAAGCAACAATGAAAGGAAAAGGGTTTAAACTTGAGTTTCTCTCCTTGCTGGAAAGGCAGCCTTGTGCTTGGGTCACTTCCACCAGGGCAGTGCTGTGGAACCTTCTGCCACAGCTGGGGAAAGGAGACTAGCAGGTAGCTGCAGACACACAGCAGCACAAATGTCTGTTCAAATGGCTACCCACGCAGGAGGATGCCATTAAGTTTAGCACCTGACGGATTTTACACATTCCTCGTTAGGACCGACACCATACTCTCCCGAGGTCAGCAAGCAGTGCTTTCCCTTGGGCAGAGCAGGCAAACCCTGGGCCTATTCATGTGGTAGTACTGCGTGGGAAAGGCACGGGGAATCCTCTGACCCAACCAAGAAGCCACACTCTTCTGGGCTTTTGCCATGGCTGGCACAACACCTCTTAGCACAGCAAGGCTGTGTGTACACAGGAGGTGCTGAAACTCAGCAGGAAGATGAGGGCAGGAAGGATTGCTTGCTGTGTGCAAGCCTTACTCCACAACTCCCATGTAAGAGGTTAAGCTTACACGAGGTGTTTGAATAGTGTGTGTGAGAGAGAGAGAGAGAAACAGACTTCCCACAAGAGGGGAATGTCACCGATTTAGCTTCTTCTCTTGAACTGCTGGCAGCATACCCGCTCATGGCTGTAGTCAACTGGCGGCTGGGTGCCTTTAACTGGTATAACTGGAAGGAAGGAGAATCACTTGTATTTGCTAACCCCTTGGACTCCTGTGCTCAGCTGTTTAGAGGGAGGAGAGACCATTCAGAGTCGTCTGCTTCCCATAGGGAAAAAGCAGACACTTTTACCTACGGATTTCCTCACCCAGGTCAGTCTGTGTCACCCATGTTATCAGTGCAACTTGACATGCTTCCAAAGGAGAGGAGGATCATTCTGACAACAGAATTGGAAGAGACTTCAGGGTGATCGTCCAACCCCCTGCTTAGATGCAGGTTACTTATAGCTAAAACTTCCCTAAAAGATGGTTATAAACGACACCCCAGTTCCCTTGCAGCCTTACTCAGGCTATGGGGGTTGGGAAGGGTGTGAAGGATGGTATGGGGTGCAGCTGCTCCCTACAGTCCCAGAGACACTGAGTAGTGAGCAGTGAAGGGTGCAGGAAGTGGGAACTGACCAGTAGACCGAGCAGCTTGGGATTAGCATAGATCTGGAACAGGTCTCAGGCACCCAGGTGGGACAGCTTTCTGGCTTTGGTACTCTGAAGAAAGAGGCTGCATAGACTAGGAAGGGGGTGGTCACAATTTGGCAGGAGGGCTCATTTAATGCAGCAGTTTCAGCCTGCTTTAACACACGCATTTATTCTCCTGGGTGTCACCTCCAAGCATAAAATCAAAGAAGGTGAATCCAAGGAGCCACACCTTGGCCCGACTGTCACGGATGGAAGCCAGTCTCCTTAACATGATTCCACTGAGACTATGATCCCAAGAGACCTTTTCTCCTTCCCTCCACCGGCTCCAGGCATGGCGCTGTGGAGCCTGCAGGCAGCTCATCACAAGGACGTCCCCTTGAAGAGAGGCAGCGGCCGGCTCTTGCCTGGCTCCGCCCCCTCTGTTTTCAGCCACTCCATTTTCTGCTCGTGCTGCTGGATGGCGTCAGCCACGCGGGCGTCGATCATGGCCTCGGTGAGCACCCCATCCTCAGAAGCGTAGGCTGCAGCCTAGAGAGGGAAAAGGGAAGGGTGGTTGGTTAGGAGGGAGACCTGCAGGTTGCTTCACAACTGCCAAGCAACCATTACCTTCGTGTGGGAGTATGCTTGGCACTGAAGCTCATCCTGCTTAAAGGCAGTCGGAACAGCTATTTGCAGAAGCTAAGCTCTAGCTTAGCTGCCCTACCTGCTTGCACTGAATCAGCATGGGCAAGCCGGTGGCCAGTTGCAGCTTGGATACCCCTAAACTCTGGATTTGCCAGAGCGCTCCATCCCTTAGCTGAAGGGGTGAGGGTCATCTTCAGAAAGCTGCACTGTGTGCTGCGCATCTGAACTAAAACGTATTTATCATTTATAGAGCACTTTCAATGCTCAAAGCATCCTATTTAGTTTACCCTCACAACCACCATGGGAGGAAGGTCATTCTTATTCAAATTTAACAGACAAGGAACTGAGCCAAGAGAGTGTGACTTGCCCAAGAACACCCAGCAAGTTCATGGCCAAGATGGGAGTTGAACCCCCGTCCTCCCAGATCCAAGTCAACACCTTATCCACTAAGCTACACTGGCATATCCCTTGCCTTTGCCTTCCCCTTCCCTCTCACCTGCTCCTCCCTCTGCTCCTGCCTCCCCTCTAAGGCTGTCATCTCTCTCCAATGTTCCTCCCACCTCTTTCCCCCTGCCCCATTGCCCATCACCCCCTTCCCCATATCTTATCCCCATTCCCTGTCTCTCCCCTGATCATTCTCCTGTTCCCTCTGGAACTGTCGCTCTTCTGCTAATAAAGCTCCCTATATCCATGATCTTTTCTTCCCTTGCTCCCTTCACCTTCTCACCCTTACTGAAACCTGGATCTCCCCCACCGACTCTTTCACCCCTGCCACCCTCTCCTACGGAGGTCTCTCCTTCTTCCACCAGCCCCGCTCCGAAGGCCGGGGTGGTGGCGTAGACCTCCTCCTCGCCTCTTCCTGCCAGTTTCGACCACTCCTCCCTCTTTCCTTCCCCTCCTTTGAGGCTAACTCCGTACACCTCTACTCCCCTCTCT
>QEPC01001471.1:2231237-2244554 GCA_003113815.1 Sphenodon punctatus | reverse complement strand
GATATCTCCGCCTGGATGTCTCAACGCCAACTCAAACTGAACAAGGCGAAAACTGAACTCCTGATCTTCCCTCCCAATCCTTCCTCTCCCTCTTCCCTGTCAATTACCATTGACGGGGTCTCCATCCTCCCTGTCACCCACACCCGTAGCTTGGGCTTCATCTTCGATGCGCACCTTACCTTCAAACCCTACACTGACTCAGTTGCCAAATCCTGCCGTTTCTCCCTCCACAACATTGCTAAGAACCGCCCTTTTCTGTCTGTCTCCTCTGCC
Organism: Sphenodon punctatus; assembly: GCA_003113815.1. Classification (NCBI taxonomy): domain Eukaryota; kingdom Metazoa; phylum Chordata; class Lepidosauria; order Sphenodontia; family Sphenodontidae; genus Sphenodon; species Sphenodon punctatus. The sequence goes on along the minus strand of QEPC01001471.1, from coordinate 2,244,281 downwards.
AAAACTCTCATTCATGCCCGGACTATTGTAACCTCCTCCTTGCTGGTCTTCCCCGCTCTCACCTTTCTTCCCTCATCTCTGTTCAAAACTCTGCTGCCAGGATCATCCACCTAGCCCATCGCTTTGACCATGTGCAGCCTCTCCTTTCCTCTCCCCGAGTGTATTCTGCACAAGCTCGTCTTCACTTACAAAGCCCTTCACAAACTTGCTCCCCCCTACCTCTCTGCCCTGATCTCCCTCTGAACCCCTGTTCAAGCACTCTGCTCCTTTTCTATCCCCTCCCACATCCTCCCACGTCTCCCCCGCTCCCCCAACCGCCTTCGTCCCTTCTGCCTCGCTGCCCCGCACGCCTGGAACTCCCTCCCTGCCCTCATCTGCCTGGCCCCCACCCTCCATACCTTCTAGTCCCTCCTCAAAACCCACTTCTTCCGCTCCGGCCTTCCTAACTCCTGCTAACCATTCCCACCCAGGATTATCATCCACCTGTTACCTGTAAACTCCCAATTTACTATAACAAAGCCAAGAACGTGTACCTGAGTTCTTGCATCCTCATGAATGTCGCATCCCTTGTCTCTCTCCCTCTGTTCCCCCTTCCCTGTCTCCCCTCCTCCTGTCTTTAGATTGTAAGCTCTCGGGCAGGGACCGTGTCTATCTTGTTTTTTTGTAAAGCACCAGGTGCTGGCGCTATCTAAATGCTATTAACAACAACAACAACAACAACTTGACTTAGAACCCATTAGCTGCTGAAGTTTCACTTATATTATATTTAATATCACAAACTTATTGCAGTTATTATTATTATTAGCATTTATATAGCGCCAGCAATGTACCTGGCGCTTTACAAAAAAATAAGGTTATCTGGACTTTCCCAGAGAAGGATAGGTTAAAGAAGTCTAGTATCAGGAAACTAGGGAGAAACAATACATAGGGAAGTAGTCCTTAAGCTCTACTGACTGCAGCCTGGCTACTCCTAAATAAGGAATTGGAATATTGCAGCCTTAGCGTGAATAAAGACACACCCATGCTAGGGCCTCCTCTGCCAGTAAAGAGCACATTTCCTCCACTTTATTATTATTATTATCAAACATTTATATAGCGCCAGCACCGTACCTGGTGCTTTACAAAGTAACTGAATAGACACAGTCCCTGCCCTAGGGCTTACAATCTGAGACACGGGGGGGGAGGAGAAGAAGAGGGGAGACGAAGGAAGGGGAACAGAGGAAGAGACAAGGAGTGTAACATTCACGAGGATGCGAGGTCCCAGGTGCACGCGCTTTCTGCATAGGACACCTTTAACACTAAAGATCTGGCAACTGCAAAAGCAAGCTAGGATGGAATCTAGTTTAAACGGCAGGGGAAATGCCAAGAGAAGCAAAGAGTGAATCCCGGCCTCTTTCCTGCTGAGAGGTAATAGTGTTTAATGGAATTCAGCTGGGAGCCTGCGATTCCCAGATTCTTTCCCCAGAAAAGCGGCTCACTGGCAGATCAGGCAGTATCTGCTTCAACGTTTCCATCTTCACAATAAGGATAAATAGATGTTGATAACCTGTTTGAGGTTGGGAGAGAAGCAGAGGTTCCCAGAATGAGAGTTGGGACTCAAGGTGGGGTTACATGGATGGGGTCACCACCGAGTGCCTGAAATGATATTGACATACAGTCTGTGTTGCTGTTTGGGGGTCACAGAACTAAGCAAAAAGCTTCTCCTTAGCTAATGGGGCCTCTATGGAACCAATAAGAAAGCATAATGCTGTTACGTTTGCTAGATTTTTATGGAAATTTCTTTTTGGCAGAAAGTTCAAAATTTGGTCTTGATGCTACACAGCACTGAAAGTGTAGGAATGTAATTGGACATCTGTCATGTTTTGGAGGCCAAAGTGTCATCAAACATTTTTGACAGCTTCTGACATGACACTTCACCTATATGTAGTTTGTGCAAGAATTTAAACTCCATTCTGAGGCCCTAGCAGTGCTCGATATTGCCACAGACTTTCAAAAACGCTGGAGGGGTTAACCAGCCAGCCCTGCTTCTCAGACTCATCTGGCTGGACACCCCAAATGACAGGACATAGCCAGCTCCTCTTTGGTGTGTGAGAAGCCGGGAGCTTGCACCCTTTCGAGAGAGAAACCCACACACTTAGCAATTCCTGTGAGTTATTTAAGCTCTAGCTCCCCCCGCTGTTTTTTATGCTAACACAAATCTGATTAAGTAGTTCTTCGCATGAAGGAGCTTAACCCGCTCCCAAACGGCAACTTCAAAAGCGATCGGTGGTAGAAAACAGACCAGTCATTCCTTTGATACTGCAAGCACGTCTTGGGAGTCGCTTAGCACACCTGCCCTTCAACTCAAGGCACACACACACACACACACACAGGGAGCTGGCTAACAAATGCCACAGAATTGCCAGACTCTATCAGGTCAAATTGTTGGCAAATCAAACCCTGCACCCAGTACCACGATGCTTCAGAGAAAAGGGTCTGAGAAAAGCCACAGGGAAGTTATGGACTGCTCTGACCTGGCTTCTACCCAGAGTATGTGCTTGCATCTCTTGACTTTTTTGAAGGTTCTATCACCCATAAGTTTATCTCATTTCCTTTGTCCTAAGGCCAGCAGCTCCCAAGCTTTTAGCCTGTGACACCTTAATTTTAAGACGCCCTGATCCCACAAGCAGCAGCTTGTTGCAGACTCTCTGCAGTGTCAATGGAAGCCAATGGATTTAGGCAGGACAGGGCCCGAGTTCCCCTGTAGCTCTCAGATTACCCCCGCTGGGAACAGCATCGTGCTCACCACCTTTGTCTGACCCATTTCTCCAGCAGATCCTACTCATGCTTCTTGTTGCAAACTCCCGCTGCCATTTTCTGACTGCAGGGCTTTCCCAGGGATCTAATTTGTCTGACAAAATTAGCCTCTTCAAAAGGCACAGACCATGCCTTGCGTCTGGAAAAGCATAGTGCGCACGTACCTAGCATTCATGATTTGTGGAGTCTAACGTGGAGAGACTGCCATGCAGCAAGGCTGGATGCATTTAGACACACGGCCAGCCCGCTTTCCCCACGGATACGTCAGCACAACAGCTTCAAGCTCCCACAGGCTGGCAACAGTGGTGGACAGGACGCTAAGCCAAGAGGGAGAGGCTGGAAGGCACTCAGAATGAGATGTCCAAATGTGTTATTCTCCCATGTGCTGTTGAAAGTCAGTTCACGTTAAAATCTCACCCTATATTAGCAGAGGTAGGAGGTGGCCGAGAGAAGTTCCAACTGTGCAACAGATTCAAACCTCCTCCATCTGAAGCTGCAGAAAATGTGCCCCTCTTGGTTAGGTCCAATATCCTAACTTGGTGTTTGCTCCTCCCCCACTCAGCTGGAGGAACCTCTCTGCTTCCCACCCCCATCTGACAGCTGTCCAGTTTGCAAAAGCATTATTCCTCACACCTTCGAAATTGTATATTGCCATGGCCTTCCCCGAACAAACACCCAAAGACATTTCTTTGCAACTTCAGCAGAATCAAGGGATGCAAGGATGGGCTTCTGCCTGCCCAGTCAAGAAGACAACCCCACCCAACATAGCTGATTTCTCTGGAGTGCTGCTATCCCTCCCTTCCTTGTGAGCTACTGTTTGACCCTGGGCAAATCCCTCATCTAGTAGATGCTGTGTAGAACTTGGGGACACTCCATGAAAACTAACAGGCAGCAGATTTAATATAAATAAAAGCACTTTATTCCACATTTTGTGGAATTTGTTGCCAGAGTTCAAAAAAGACTGGGTAAGTTCTATGGGGATAGGTCCATAAATGGCTATTAGTCAAAGTGGTCAAGGGAGGAGAACTTCGACTGTCTCTTGAGGACTGGGAGTGAATAGCAGGAAATGGATTGTTCTAGTCTGACCTGTTGTGTACTTGTCTGAAGCAATGGAAACTGCCACTGTCAGAGACAGGATGCTGGGCTGGATGGACCACTGGCCTAAACCAGTATGTTCTTATTGTAACCCAGTCATTAAGCCCATGCTTCACTGCCCTAACACCAGCAGTCAGCATCCAGCCTTTGGAAGAAAGTGTGGTCCCTCATGATTTAAAGGTGACAGAAAGTCAGACAGTTGAGGCTACTACCAAACCCGCTGCCCCCCCCGGTATTACAGTTTGCTTATTGCTTGGCTCATTCTGGCAGCTATCTGATGTAAAACCAATTAGGACTTGAACCCGTAACCTTTTGACTTTGCCTTGTTGTACATAGCACCACTGCAAACTCACTGGGATTGGTGGCATTGTTTGGCCAATCATCCCCCTGCTTCCTCACCTGCTGTGGTGTTAATGCAGTGGAAAAGCTCTACAATTTCACCCACCCTACTAGGTGGAAATTTTCTTACCCAGAGTGTATCCTGTTTGCTACGGCTAGGAAGAGCCAGCCCTCCCGCCCATCTCTGTCCTCCTCCTCCTCCAAACATCTGCCCACTTTCTTTTGGCGCTGACGTCAGAAGGCTTAGCATTTTAAAATGAGAGTTAATGCTCCACCTTGACGCGCGCACGCAGGTATATTGACTAGAGGAGGCATTTGCTTCATCCCTGTGACCACGCTGCCCATAAATTCAATGGGGAAAGCTAGAGCTCGGCTGTGCAGTTCACGCTCGGATGATTTTCTCAATGACTTTCTATAAATAGAAAGCCCAGGGCCCTGGCTGTCAAGAAAGCAAATGGGGGACGCGGCTGCCCCTTCTGGGAGTAGCTTACACATGAAAATCAGCACTTCACCTTATTTACATACATACTCCTGCTGCCTTCTGCACAGACCTATTTTAACCCATTTTCTCTTACTGAGCTGACAAGGCAACTTGTAGGGAGAATTCAGGGTGTGGGATAGCAGAGGTGCAAAATTAAATATTTTGGGAAAGAATCTAGAAACTCTGGTTAGGGAATGCAGCATAAATTGCCTTCCAAGCAGTCCCTCTCCCTGTGATGGGTGCAAAACTGGGGTGGGGGCGGCAAGGAACCAGATTCTGACACGGATTCAACAAGCTCTGCTCTGTATCATCGCCACGTCATGTTTACCAGAGGTGGGACAGCCTGTTCTATAAAAATCTCACCTCTAGAGCACCTTTCATCTCAGAGCACTCTGCAGACATTAAATCTTACTGCACTCCTGCGAGGCAGGTATTTCACAGATGAGGCACAGAGGATACGTAAAACCAACGAGCCCAAGGTCACAAAGTCATTGGCAAAGCTGAGAATACAGTCCAGGGATATAGCTCCTCTACCCTAACCATTATGCCACTTGGTTAAAAAACAAAACAAAACACGCCTCTAAAACTTGGGATTCCTTTACAGGGATGCCAGGGGGTTGCTGACTGCAGTAGCGAAGAGTCCATTGCTTTTGCAGTTGCTCTAGAGCAATGCAAAGGTGAAAGACAATGTATTAAAGAGTCCAGACATCAAATTTAGGCATGAGAATCATCTGAGAAAAGGCATTTGACAGTGGACATCCCTTTCTGAGGCAGGCCAGCTAGCTACAAAGAACACAATGGGGAAGATCTTCAGGGATAGACACATTTTTTTTAAAAATGGGTTGCAGAAGTGTGGGGTTTGAAGGCTATTTAATACACACTGTGCAGGAGAAGCATTACAATGACTAGCCCTCTATATCTTCCATTCTTTTATTATACCTATCATCCGAGAACTCTCAGCAAATTAAGCCAAACTAAAAAGAACACAGTGGCCTAGAAGTTGGTTAACATCAGGGGAATCATTAGTCTGCTATGGGATTTTAACTCCACTAGCTAAAACAATCCAGATCCTATTTTAAGCAGGGTGTCTGTGCCAGTGATTCTGTTGAGGCAGTACATGAAACTTACGATATTGAGAGTTACTGGAAGCCAGTGGGGTAGCAGGATTATTTCACAAAGCTTTCGCCTGTGTGAACTTGAGCTCGTCTCCTGATGAGGGAAGCAGCAATGGAGTTGAATGGCTTCCCCTCTTAATTCCTAATGTGGAAGTGCATCCATGCTACAAGACTTGACATATCCGGCACCTTCAGGACTCAGAGAATTTTAAATTTGGGACTGACAGGGATGAATCACTCCATAAATACCATGAGGATTTTCATACACTTCCTAAACATCCAATATTAGCTACTGTCAGCCAGGACACCAGGCTAAGCAAACCATTCAAAATGGCAATTCTAAAGTAGGGATGCAGGCCAAGACTGAGTTGCATCACTGAAAGGTCTAAGGTCTAGAACAGCAGGGAATCGAGGGTCTAGAAAATTGCAGCAATGTAGATTTTCGGTTAAATATTAGGAAGAAGTTCCTAACCAAGAACTGCTGGTCAATGGAATAAGCTGCCCAGAGAGGTTATGGAATCTCCTTCCTTGGATGTTTTCAAAACTCATCTGGACAAGCATCTGTCTGTGATTCTGTAGGTAGAGAATATCCTGCCTTGGGGGCTGGATTAGATGACCGAGGTGCATTCCAATCCTACAATTCTATGAACAATGGGGGAAGCTGAAGCTCTGGACTGAGGGACATTGGCAGAAGCGAGGGAACTTGCATAGCATGTGTGCGTGCTCCTCTTATCTGTAAAGCAAGAGCAAAACTCTCCCAACCACCACCTGCCTGCCTTCTGCCTATCTATAATGCAGTAGCTCAAATCCTCTACCTGCGGGCATCGGCTTCACCCAGAACCAAAAGCCTTTTGACAGCTTTTTAAACAGTCTCCCCAGGACAGCAGATTTAAAAAAATTCAGATGGCTGACAGCACCATGCGGAGAGCCGCACTGTGTTTCATGGGCGATTTGATCAAGTTCAACCATGTGGAAAGCAGGCGTTACACGGCTCTGGTCTGCCTTCGGTAGTCAGAGGACAGATACCATAGACTGCCCCGTTCAGGCCTGTCATCGCTTGCTTTGGGATCTGGTGCACCTGTCTGGATGCTGCCCACGGTTATGTTCTGACAGGCAGACAAGAGGCGGCTTAATACATGCAAACGATTACTGACAGCAACACTGCAAAGGAGGGCAAACAAACTAATTAAGAAAATAGATACATGAATCTGAGGCAAATTAAATGACAGGCATGTTGCAATTAAGGTCTTCGCTTTGGGATTAGCTTGAAGTCATGGCAGGGGCGTGATGCAAAATGGTCTAAAACAAAAGGCAGATGAAATGCTCCTATTCAAATATTTTGGCTCTGGCATCCAGCCGTTTCCACTGGGGCTTTTTGTTATAACCTTCACTGAATGGGACCCATCTCAGTCCTTGCTTAAATCAAGTCTTTAAAGGCAGAGAAACCTTTGGAGCTGCCACCCTGCAAGAAAGCTGGGAAACTTCAATATCCTGAGATGCAATTGCTTCAGGGGCTTCCCGTGCGCACCTGGCTGGCTGCATCTGCTGTTTTCCAGCTTTGAAGCAGGGACGCGGTTAAAGAGACAGGACCAGGAAGCCGACATCTTGGCATTCCACACCATAGCCGATTCCTTTACAGCTTAGGAAGAAGCTAGTTTTGCCTCGCCTCTAACTGCTGAAACTCAAGCTGTCATTTTGGGGAGCCAAAGTTGAGCTATAATTGGCTTTAGAACAGTCTGTGCAGGGGTGGGGGGTGTTCCATGGGGATCACAGAGCAACTTGCCTCATTCTGCTTATTTGCACTCCTGTAGAACCTAAATATTCCAGCGGACACCAGGGCCCCATTGTACACAGTCCTGCCCTAGAGAGCTTACAGTCCAAATAGGAGGGGGGACAAAAAAAAGAGCATGAGGGGGAAGTGGAACCAGAGATAAAGACAACAATCTGCCCAGAGGCAGAGAACAAATCAACTGCAGAAAGAGAGGTTAAGTCATTCAAGGTCAGACCTAATAAAAGCAGACTTTTGTAAAGCACGATTCCATGGTACTGTAATTTCTTTTAATTAACCACCTCCAAACATACACAATGTGAAATAAGTAAGCTGCAAATGCCTGTAATTGGAACTCGGGGGGGGGGAGGAGGAGGAGAGTTCAATAGGACCTGTTTGTTTCAGTCAGCCTTTGATGACAAGTATACAGAATGGGGTGTTGGCCAACAAACAGGGTGGTATGGGAGCACGTCCTTAGTGGGACTGAGCGGACCGTACTACAGTTTTGTTAAGTGGGATTTTTTAAACAACGGGCAAGGTTGGTCAAAGCCAAGTCAAATGCACAGAACTGGCTGGAAAGCTGGCAAAGAGCACCAAAGTTCAATGCAGGAACCCTACATTTGCGTGGCTCTGCTGAGGAAGTGAGTCCGAATTGGGTGGAGGGAGACTGCATGGTAAGACACTGGGATAGGGTGTTTTCTCCCTGTGATGCAGAGCTACTGGATGTTACCAGATGTAATGCTAGCTACTCATATTTATTTATTTAAAAATTTGCTATCCCACCCCTTCCTGCCAAAGGCAGCTTGGGGCAACATACAGTATGAAAGCAAAAAATAAAATACACAACATAACACTTTAAAAATTCAATAAAAGCAATCATTCCCCCATCACCCAGCCCAACACCACCCCTCCCCCACACGTCTCCCTCACCAAACGCCTGGCGGAACCACCAGGTTTTACATTGATGTCTGAAGGAGGGAAGGTCTAGGGCCAAACAAGCCTCCGCTGGGAGGGAATTCCTCAACAGAGGCACGGCGACTGAGAACGCCTTCTCCAATGTGGCCCCCCACCGAACCCAGGCACCTCCAAAAGGGCACCCTCACACCTTGAATCAGGCCTGGAAGGCAACAGGCAGCCGGTGCAGAGAATGGCACACCGGTGTTATTTGCTCTTGGCGGACCGTACTCAAAGGAGACAGGCCACCACATTCTGCACCATCTGCAGCCTCTGGACCGTGACCTTGAGTAGCCCCACGCAGAGTGCGTTACAGTAATCAAGCCTTGAGGTGATGAAGGCATGGATGGTAGTGGCAAGGTCGCATATATGGCCGTAACTGTTATACCAGATGTAATTTAGTAAATGCACTCCTCGCCACAGCTGCCACCTGGACATCCATGCGGAACTGTGGATCGAGGACTAGCACCAGACTGCCAATTTGAGGAACCAAGACAGGGCGCATCCCATCAACAATGGGGGCCTCCACTCCCTCGGCCCTCCCCACAACCATCACCTTCGCCTTGTTCGGATTCAGCTTCAGGTTGCTCACCCTCATCCACTCCCCTCGCAGCCGTTAGACATCGAGTAAGCAATGAGACTGCAGGGCCGAGTCTGCTGCAAACGAGAGGTAGAGTTGGGTGTTGTCAGCATATTGATGGCAGCACACTCCAAATCCTCTCACAACCTTGCCCAAGGGCTGCATATACACGTTGAAAAGGAGAGGGGACAGAATGGAGCCCTCTGGGACCCCACATGTGAGATCCTGGGGAGATAATGTATAGTTACCCGAAACCACATGGCGAGGTCTGCCGGTCAGGAACGAGTGGAACCATTCAAGAATAATTCCGCCCAGCCCGGCACGATCCTGCAGACGAGTCACCAACATCTCGTGGTCAACGGTATTGAAAGCAGCTGATAAATCTAACGGGACCAAAAGGGTTGATTGTCCCTGATCTAAAGCATGGCGCAGGTCATTGACCAAGGCTACAAGCACGGTCTCAGTATCATATCCTGGACGAAAGCTAGACTGCGAGGGATCCAGAAAATCGACCCGGTCAAGATGGTCCTGGAGTTGCTGGGACATCACCCACTGAATAACCTTCCCTAAAAAGGGAAGGCTAGAGACAGGCCAGTAGCCGGCAAGGGCATCAGCGTTGTGATTTTTTTTGAGCGAGGGTCACACCACAGCCTCCTTAAGAGACCCTGGAACCCTGCCCTCCTCAAGGGAGATGTAGACCACCCATGCCAGCCCCAACGTCTCCTTGACATCCTTAACCAGTCAGGATGGGCAAGGATCTAATTCACACGTCATGGCCCTAATAGCCCCCAGGACATCTCCAGCATCGGCAGGGGTCACCAACTGAAGTTGATCCCATAACACAGGACAACCTCTGGTTCCCCAACTCTATCTGCGAAGTCGTGGTGAATGCGAGCAATTTTATTCATGAAAAAAATCAACAGAAATATCACAGCGGGCCCAGGAAACTCCCACTTCCAGGTGCAGGGAGGATGGACTGACCAGACCCGTCACCACCCAGAAGAGCTCTGCTGGGCAGGATTTCACGGACGCTATGATGGCAGCAAAGAACTTCTTCTTTGCCACCTGCACAGCCATCGCATCAGCTTTCAAACTAGCTCTATGCCTCAATCTGTCATCTTCAGCGTGAGGGCAACGCCACTGTCGCTTGAACTGCCTCCCTTCTTGTTTTAACTGCTGCAGGCCCTCCACAAACCACAGGCGCCGGCAGCTCTGATGTTCAGGAAGCGGACACCTGGGAGCTGCCCGGTCAATGGCCTCAGATCACCAGGTGTTCCAAAGCATGAGGTCATTGAGCGGGCAGGCATCGATATCAGAGGATATTTCCCCCAGAGCACTCTGGAACCGATCTGGTTCCATAAGTCTCCAAGGGCGAACCAACCAAACCTGTTCTGCACTTTTCTGGTTAATATGGGCATTCAGCACACAACTGCCTGTTAGATCTGTTCGTGCAAACACACTTTGTGCTGCATGGTTAACGTGGGCTGTGATCCCACAAACCACAGCTGCAGAGCAGAGATCACGTAGCTGCTGTTATGTGTAGATAAGTCCAAGGGAAGGCCCCATTTATCTTCTGTGATCGCCCAACGTAACATAGGGATCTCTTGTGTTAAGGGCCAGCTTCTGGCAAACAGCTGGGAGGGGACTACTGGTGAATGTACCAGTTATGTGCTCTGGAAGACATCCGTGATTTGAACGGCTTGAGCAATGTCTGGTAGCACCCTTTATCTTCACCAGAAAGGCTCAAGCAAGAGTCCGGCAGACCAAATCAAGCCCAGTGGGCCCCTCAGGTTCAGACTAGGCTCCCTTGCTCTGCCCAGAGTGCTGTGACATCATGAGGCTCTGCAATCCCCACCCCCACTGACCGTGCCATGAAGTTACAGCACTTTCAGTGGGGGAAGGGGCTACATCACAAAAGGGCCACGAGTGATATTCCACTGCTCCTTTCCTGACATGGCTCCTCCAACTGTGGAGTGTTGAAGCATCATGGTGCTTGGACAGGAGAGGGCACCCCAATACCATCAGGCCTGGGCTCCAAAGAGCCCAGCTGCATCAGCACTGGTATTGGGCCTTAGTTTTGAGTCTCTGCAGGGCTGTAGCTCAGACCTCCATTTCTCTGTAAGATGGGGTTATAACTTTCTCTACAATGCAGCACAACTAATAACTAGCCCTTTGCCTCCCCTTCCAACAGTTCACATCCTGCTTCCGCCCCTTCTGCAGAAGTTCTGCATCCTCCAGAGTTTCTAATCACCTTGCACAATTGTATAATCTGAAAGGCAGGTTTTAAACCTGTCCCTAACTGCTCTCCTCGCACACAGCCACTTGCTAGCGCTGCAATTTACATTGTCAAAATATAATCAGGCTAATGGCATTAGCAAAATAAAGGTACGGTACCTTCTCCTCTGGTACATTAGTTCAAGGCCACTTAAAAAATAAATGATGGAGGTGGTGGTGGTCTTTTTGGCTAGATTAATGGTTGGGAGAGCTGATGGCCTAATGAAAAGCCAAGGGCAATTAACTGCAACCATTCATTTGCAGGAAATGACCAAAAAAGGGCTGTCGGTCTGTGTTAATAAGGGCGTGCATTTTTGACTAGTCAATTGAGAAAGTCTAAACAACTAAAGGCTTGCTCTACAGCACAATCATCATCTCAACTCCCCAAAACAAGCAGCTAGGCCTACACATGGGACTTAGCAACTGGATAGAAACTCCAAGTGTGATTTGCCAGTTGAGCGTACTCTGGGTTCAATGTCCAGCATGGTCCAGGGACTTATAGGGCAGGATTCGCCGATTCTCAGCCACAGAACTAGCTCCCATGTTAGGGTAGCATGAACAGCATCTACTTAGAACTCTGTGTTGACTTGCCAAGTGGCAAGGGCATAGCTAGGGTGCAATGGGCCCCTGGCTAAGAAGTCAAGATGGGCCCCCCTCTTTGTGTCCCGCTGGTGGGCCTAGGGATGCTGCCCAGCTTGGCGGGCCTGGGGGTGTCGCTATCAAACACACAAGACACTCAAAACGCGGCCAGCCTATTAAGCACATTATGCCATGCAGAGAGATCTATCTATCTATAACCAGTTCAGTTCTGCCCCCATAAAAAATTCATGCTGCCCCCACCCCGTAACAAGTTCATTTGCTGCCCACCCCCATATAATCAATTCATGCTGCCCCTCACCCATAACTATTTCTGCCCCCCACCCATAACCAGTTCATTTACGCCCCCAGAGCAGCATAAATTGATTATATGGAGGGCACAAATGAACCAGTATTCCTTAGCAATAACTTCATTAAGAAGAGTTAGTGAAATAGCAGCCCTAATAACGTCAGAACTATATTTGCAGATTTTCCAAGATAGAATAGATATTGCTTTACATCCTAAATTCCTACCTAAGATAGTATCAGTAAGGCAGTTGTGAGAATGTGGCCCTTTTTACATGGGCCTCTTCCACCCATGAACACGCAGATTTCTGCGTGTTCATAGGTGAGGGAGCCGTGTGTGAATAACATGGTGCCCGCGGTGAGTAGGGGTGCACGTGCCTGCCTAACACGCATCCCCATTCACCCCCCCACTCACGGAATAACCGGGGAAAACTGGTGGTTGCGCCATGGGTGTGGATGAGCGGTCGGGGTGTGTGTGTGTGTGTGTGTGTGTGTGTGTGTGTGTGTGTGAGAGTGGGGATCCATGTGTGGCCGTGTGCATGCCCTGCCCACACACCAGCATGCCCACGGACCTCACCCCACCCAGCGGAGCCGAGTAAAAATGGACAGTGAGGAGCCACTCGAAGAAGAACAGAAGGGGCTGCTTTGTAAAGAAGGTTCTTCGAGATGGCCCCCAACATTCTCACAACACCCACTCTTCCAGCCCCGCATGGAATTTTCTTATATTCCTAGAAAGAGTTGAAAGGAACTGTCATTCTGA
>QEPC01001471.1:2180919-2231198 GCA_003113815.1 Sphenodon punctatus | reverse complement strand
TGGTCTATTTGAATATGGTGAGCATGCAATGCACAACCCAGTTGTGAGAATGTTAGGACCCATCTCGAAGAACCTTCTTTACAAGGCAACAACCTTCTGATCAGTCACATGGGGAGGAGTTTGTTTGCGATCGGTGTCCGGCTGCTGCTGCAGCAGCACTACTAGCATGCAGAGGCAGGTGAGTGATGGGGACATCCCCCCCCCCCATGATGTGGGGTGCCCTGCAGCCAGGTCTCCTCCAGCCCAGCCCAGCCCAGCCCAGCCGCGGGGCTGCCCCTGGGACCTAGGTTCACTCAATGGACGCTACGCCCCTGCTAGGTGGAATGTACTTACTACAGCTATGTCTGGAGCTTGACTTTCTGATGCAACTTTCATTGCAAAAGGAGGAGGAAATCTCTTGACACACCTGCCTTCTGGACCAGAGACCTCAAAGCAGGGGCTGTGGAACCTCTGATCTTTGGACCAAATCCAGCCCACAGCTTTCTTTTTTATTATTTGGCCTCTTTCCCATTCCTGGATCTAGTTCCTACCCTTGAGCACTGAAAGCGTGAGCTTGGGGGAGCAGAGATGAGAGCATGTGCTCAAGGATAAGGGATGGATGCATGACCTGGATCCACTCCTTCCTCCCTCAATCCTGAACACATCTCTACTCCTATCTAGCCTTTGAAGCTTGTATTAATTTGCAAAGTGGCCCACAGGAGTGAAAAGTTTCCCTAGTCCTGCCTTAAAGCCAGCTCTTTCCCATGCGCTGTTAAACTAGCTCAAGTTTAACCCAAGGCACTTCAGCTACACTAGCTAAAGCTAAATACATATTGTTTTTCCTAGCTTTGGCCTGGCTTAAAACTGCTGGGTAGATACCTGGCTCTTCAAAACAGTAAGTTAGATACTTTTACTGCCCACTTAGCTATTTTCTTTTTTTAAAATAGACAAATATTGTAAAAATACGTAAGATCTTGGATTTCACAGAATTTTTTGGTGATGAGATATGTGGCTGCACAGTAAAACAGGAATTAAATGGATTTACTGCATTCCTAGTGCTCAGAGAAAGATGGAACACAGAAGAATGCCATGTCAATAGTGTTCGTGAAGGGCTGCCTCCAAGCCCAGCTAATGCGTGCAGCATTTCAAGTGGATCTGGAGGCAGGAAACCTATACAAATGTTAAAAGGCAGCAGAAACAAGTGGATTATCAGTAGGAGCTGAACTGCACACCGAATTCCTCAATGTCTGGGTAGTTGTTAAAAGCTAGATTTGAAAAATCAATCTCTTGTTGCGACAGGGCAGAGAGAATACACTTTAGCAGGCTGTGACTAGCTTATACAGGATTCGGAGAATAGGTGCAGACTTGATGCTTCTGGCTTCTTATGTAAATTTTACTATATGGTAAAGTTTGAGAGTCCAGGGGAGCGGCTCTCAGCATCAGAAAAATAAATCACTAGCGCAGGAGTCTGCTTAAGCACAGGGATAGTAAATTATAGTTATCTAGAGCTCTTAACTGGTTTTATAGACTTATTACCACAGTATCCCAGAACCACAAATGTACTAAAATGTACCTGGTGCTCCAGTCAGAAGAGGACTCGAGGGCTGGGAGAAGCCCCGAGCTGTTGATGCAGGAAAACTGGTTTTTTTAACCATCTAGTCTGAGGTTTCTCAAAGAGACAGCTGCATGGAGAAGAGTGTGAAAAACCAAACTAAAGAGCTACTTTGCTACTTAGGAGGCAGCAGGAAGGGAGGGAATGCTGCAGCCATGGCTGCTAACATTTCAGCCTTTTTTTTACAAGCACAAAAGGAAGCTGAACGAGCCAACAGCACTGCACGTGGCTTCCAAAAGAGCCCCTAGTGGCCTTCCTAAATGAATAACTGCACCAGTTATTTATCACCACTTTCAGCATGTGGAAGTGGGAGAATTATTCAATGATGAGGTACAAAGAACGCTGCATGGTGGCTAATGAAGAACTCCCAGTATCCAGCTCTTGCATGTGATTTATTATTTAGATCCCTAGTGATCAGAGTTTAAGCGGACCGCTGATGCACTGCAGCTGTGGCGATGCGGGAGGAAGTGGCAACGTTACTGATGATGCCTCTGTAAAGATCTGGTACAAGGCGCAACAAAGCGTGTCATCTGCTGGCCATCAGTGGCTCTCTGTAAAGCCTGTGTGGCATTTCTCCCACAGACCCACCCCAAACATAGGTCCTAAGCTCTCTGCAGCTGCAGAACCATGCTTTGAAATCTCAGCTTTCATTTCAAGCAGGGAAGTCCTTCTGGTCTGAAAACTTAAATATGAACCAAGTGCAAAACTCTAGCTGAACCTGTAGACAGCCTCACAATGACTGCCCCGAGGTGCGTCCCGCATCTTCATGGGGTTTCACTTTTCAAGTCTCCTTTTTATTTGGTCCCCATTTACCTGAACACCTCACAGCCTTTGAAAGATTTATCTTCAACACTGCTGTGAGAGGGGGAAGTGATATTTCCATTTTGCAGGTGGGAAACTGAGGTGCAGAAAGACTGCATTTGCTGGGCTTGGGGGCAACTTGAGATGAGTGTTATGGATCTTACATTTCATTTTTATCTGGGTGCTGGGAATCAGTAAACGGACAAGTACAGCTTAATATATTACCCAAGAACCTTACGCAACTTGAGATTTTGGCATTCCTTCCGAGAGAAACATAGTTCGCAATAGCCAGACTAACGGCTGCCCTGTGCATCTGAAAAGCCAGAATGCAACATGTCTAGGGTGAGACTGAAGCACCTGGCAACACAGATCATGTAGCGTAACCATTGGGCCACCTTTTCTCTTAAGACAACTTGACTGTGGACCTAGTCATGGAGTCCCAGAGCTGGAAGGTACCTTAAGGGTCATCTAGTCCTGGCCCTGCACCACTGAAGGACCTGCCACACCCCAACTATCTGCACAGAAAAATCCATCCGATAGTCACAAGTAAAGACCAGGGCCAACTAGAGCACACCGATGCCTGAAACAATAGGGAAAAATTTCAGAGAAAGAAGTATCCCGATGTCTCAACTAGGTAAGCCACATGCATGCTGCAGGGGGAACACACCCCCCCCTCAGAATTGTTAACAATTCCACTGTTGATAATTCAGCAGAAACATCCCGCTACCATGATGGTCCCACAAAACCAAAAGTCTCATGACTTTTTGGGTGCTAAGTCTTTGGCTGTTCTTTACCCAGCTGTCAATTACTTGAACCCCTAAATTCCATAGTCCCACTGCATACTGGCACCATGAAAGTCTCCAGTGCCCTCATTTCCTCTTATGTACCCAAGAATGTTGTTCCTTCCCCTGCACCATCTTCATCCCTTCTTCTATGCTGCACCCTACACCTAGAACGCCATCCCTCTGTTCCCTCTGCCCTTGGCCTTCAAAATCCCTCCTAAAAACCTACCTCATCTGTCAGGCTCTCTCCAAGTTCTCACCTCCATAGACTGCTCATTTATTCTCTGTCCTTATATCATCTTATCCTTCAGGGTCCCCCTCTTCCCCTTGTAACTAAGCTCAACTTGCCAGTCTTTCAGGGAAGGTTTAACCTGTCTCATTCATGACTGTTCGGTGCAAGGAACTATATAATTCATAACCTTCACCCTTAGTTCAAGCTAAACCTCAGTATCACACTTCACACAGCTGCTGCAGAGTGTAGCAGACGATTACGGCCTGGATGCAAGGCCTTGCTTACAACTCTTGTAAGTAGACCTCAGTAGTACAAGCACGCACAATCATTTACTGCCCCTTTCACTCAAAAAGGCTTGCTCCATCAAACCAGGGTTCAGACTGAGGATTTGTACCATTTTGCAATCGTGTTCAGGTAAACACAACTACCGGACCTTCCTCAACATCTTGACACTGGATCAATGGTCTATGCTATACAGGAGGGCAGACTAGATGATCTTGATTGGTTCATCTATGTGTCTCCACAGAAAGGACAAAGCGCACATGAACACACCTGACCTGAGCAAAACATAGGACTTAAGAACAACCAGGACCCATGAGATCCTGTTTAGTATTATGGGGACAGGGAGATGAGACAAACAAGGCTGTGTAATGTTATTAGCATCAGTTATCACATTTACATGGATTAATTGGGAGGCAAACTTTATTACGTGTAAAACAAGGAAAGGAAACTTTGCATGCAAAATTCCCCTGCAGTAATGCGAGACCGCAGTAGCAGCCGGCTATTTACAAATTAACTTGGTTAGCTCGCCAGCTAGCAGCTCCCAGAAAGATCCAGGCAGACAACTTGGGAGCTCCCACGTACGCATGATTTCCAAAGAGGTTAGAGCAACGATGCGAGAGAAAATAGCCATGTCACCAGTCAGCCACAGCCGCTCACCTGAACCCAGGGCGGCGGGGATATAAAGCTTGGGAGATAAAATAACTTCAATTAAAATGGCAGTGCCAGGCCAATCAGCAGGCTCTGCACTCCAATCTTATTAAGCAAATTGCTAGTTTACATCAAATTGTTATTCACTCAGTAGAAATAATCACTGAGCCATTTCGGAACAAAGTCATTTTCAGTAATTTGCTACGGGGGGAAGGGAGTCAGGTTTGAAATTAATTCCCATGTGCAGGAGTAGAGACTGGTGAGAGAGAGGTTAACAAGTCCCCAAACTTGAGAGCCTGGTAGCTTTGCAACTAACGGAAGTTAAACTGGCGTGGGAGAGGCCACTGGATTCTGCAAAAGTGAAAGAATTCAGCTCTGTGCACCCAAACTAGGGAAGAGCACAACAGAGAGGGTTAGCATTGGAGGAAGACAGACTCTTAAAATGCAAGTTATTAATGATGATGATGAGCATTTATATAGCACCAGCAATATACCTGACACTTTACAAAGAATAAGATAGACAGTCCCTGCCCGAGAGCTTTGCTACCAGCACAAAGAAAAAAGGCCTGAATTATGTTGTTCCCACAAACTAATGTATGGATCCTCTTAAGAACATAAGAGGTGCCATATTGGATCAGACCAATGGTCCATCCAGACCAGCATCTTGTCTGTGACAGTGGCCACCTTTGGCTGCTTCAGAGAAATACACAAACAAGTTAACAATGGAGTGATCCTTTCCCTGCTATTCACTCCCTTACTTCTGAAGTATCTAACTTATGGTTTTGAAGAGTCAGGTATCTAGCTAGCAGTTTTAAGCCAGGGCTCCCATATGTCTGGACCAGCTATACTCAGACTCGCAAAACTCAATTACCTGACAAGATGCTATGTGAGATGCCTTGCATTAGCCAACAGCATTTCTCTGAAGTCTTATCATGACCATAATCTGCTGCAGTAGACCCCTCTCTAGAGAGAAGCTTCCCTCAATGCTGCTTCTCTAGAGCTTCTTGAGATCTTACAGTGTAAACAATTTCCCCAGTCTGAGGAAAGGCACATAGAGAGGTTAAACAAAAGCCACTGTGTCACAGTTTGCACCAGCAGAGACTCTGACATCACATTACTGAATTCAGTGACCCTGGCTATGTTCCAAAGTGACATCATTAGCAAAGGATAAGCTGGCATGTGTCTATACATAGTTTACTCCTCACACACAGGATTCAGACGTAATGCTGAGGTTTGAGATGACCAAAGTGCATGCCCATGCAGTAACAATTCACTGCAGCAAGGGAGTGATGTCAGCTATCCCATGGCTCATCCCCTCAGAAGTAATGGTGGCGGCATGCATTTCAGGAAATGCGAGATCTTGACTGGTGCCTCCAAGTTATAGTAACCCATTGGGAAATGGAGCTGGATAGATGAAATGAAGAAGAGAAGGGGGTAAACAGAGAGAGAAAGATTGACTTCCTGGTTCCCTAAATTATAGTTCTGACCCAATTCCTAAAAGCGTAAGGAAAAACCCTGAATGACTTCAGAGTATTTTTGCTCACAGGACAGTGCTGCTGGGCATGTGGCTAGGAGAGTCTGGGAGCCTCAAGACTGTTCTGTTTCCATCTCTGTCATGGGCCGTGGCTCAGGTGGTAGAGCACGTGCTTTGCATGTATAAGGTCCCAAGTTCAATCCCCAGCATCGCCAATTCAGGATCTCTGGTAGCATGCCTGGGTGAGGCCTCTGCCGGGGATCCTGGAGGGTCTTGGGTAGCATGCCTGGATTTGAAACCCTGCTGCTATGTCAAATTGTGGCAATACTGGGCTAAGATGGACCATTGGTCTTACTCAGTTAGCCTCTGTCAATAACTATCTCAATTGCCCCTTTTCGAATAATGGAAATACTTCTTGCTTCATTTGCAATGACTCTTACTCAGTTTGTGGCTACAAATGCAGCAACTAGACTGCTAAAATCTTTCATCAAGTTGGGTCCATAACATGCACCATAACAAGTCTAATTTGTAATAGCTAATGCAGCCACAGGCACACTATTCAAAACACTGCACGTCTGAGCATTTATTTGCTCAACTCAGATCAGACCATACAATTGTAATGATCTACATTCACCACACTTTATTCAATTGTTAGCTACCACCTACCATTTCCATTTCATTTCAAATGTCATTTGAAGGAGAGAACAAACCTGAAAAAACATCAGATATTCGCTATCTACAAGGTTCTCAATTTAATAATGAGGCATTTCTAGAAGTTTCTTACATTGAAAGCAATGCATGTGCTAAAAGAGCTTCTTAATATCTATCGGTATTTCAGTGTTGTCAATGTTCTAGCTTCCAGTAAATTATTGCGAGGGCAAAATGTTTCATAAAAAGACACCCTCTCTAACACTAGCTTTCCAACAACATACAATATTTAAAAGTTATAGTAACTGCACAAAAGAGTCTATTTTGTTGCTTCCAAATATATATGGTGTAATGGGAAAACTTGGATACCTTTCTCCAAAAAGGGCAATTGGGATTCTTACCTGTGAATTGCCCTTCTGTGGCCTTACAGGGAGATTATTTGGACACAGGGAGCGATCTCCCCCACGTCCACCAGGAGGCAGCACAGACTTTCAACTGGGCATGCGCGGGAGATAGCACCCTCGCTTTCCCAGGTGTATCAAAGCCGAAGAATCCAGCATCTGTAATAACCAATAAAACAGAACACTCCCCCACTAGGGGGTAGATTAATGGGACTCCTAAGGGGACAACCAGTGGCCTTCCTTGGCCAGAACAATAGAACTATAACTCAAGTAGCCCAGGGAGGGCCGCATAATCTCCCTGCAAGGCTACAGAAGGGCAATTCACAGGTAAGAATCCCAATTGCCCTTTCTATAGCCTTCAGTCCAATTATTCAAACACAGGGAGTTACCAAAGCAGTATATCTATTCGGCAGGGAGGGACATAAGGTCAAGGAGACCCCATCACCCCCTGTAAAATCCGAAGGCCAAATGCGGCCTCAGCGGATTGGAACAGGTCAATTTTGTAGTGCTTAGTGAAAGTATGTGGGCTTTTCCAGATGGCCACTCTACATATCTCACCATGTGGGGCCCAGGAGCGGAAGGCCGTTAGCAGCCACTCCCCGGGTGGAATGAGCCCAAATAGGGTTAGGACGGAGGCTTTGTACGCCTCGGCAATGCAGGTCGAGATCCATCCGGATATAACTGTCTTGGAGGCCTTTTCACCTCTGTGGCACGGACGGTAGCTTACTAAGAGACCTAAGGACCGCCTGAAGGGGGAAGATCTAAGAAGGGAGATTTTGAGGACCCTTCGGACATCTAATGTATGCCATAGCCTTTCTAGTGGATGGCGGGGTTTAGGGCAGAAGGAGGGTAGGACCAAGACATGTGGAAAAGGGAGGAAACCTTCGGGAGGAAGGAGGGGTTGAGGCGGAGGGTGACCGAATCTCTTTTGAATGAGCAGAGGACAGGGTTGGCAGACAGGGCCCCAATTTCAGATATTCGCCTAGCAGAAGTGATTGCTAACAGAAAGGCTACTTTGATGGAGAGGAAGAATAGGGAGACCTGGTCAAGTGGCTCAAAAGGAGGGCCAGTGAGGGTCTTGAGAACCATGCTGTGGTTCCAGGAGGGGAACCTGTGTACCACCGGGGGGTGGGGAGGAGGAGAGTTTACAGGCAGCCCTAATGAATTGGTGTATGAGAGGGTGGGTCGAAAAACAGGGTTTTCCAGAGGTCCTCGGGGTACTATCTAGCAGCCAGTTGCCTGGAAAGGGTATTGGGGCAGAGTTCCTTCTCTAGTCCCTTCTGAAGAAACTGGAGGACCTGGCCTATGGAGGGTGACTGAGGGGGCACCTGGTTGGAGTGACACCAACTCACGACACCCCCCAGGTACACTGGTAGATGCGTCGAGCTGACTTTCATTTAGAGGCTAAAAGAGTGCGTACAACTGCATCTGAGTAGCCCAGACTTCATAGGACTAAGGTTTCAATAGCCATGCAGTCAGCTTGAGAAACCGGTTGTTGGTAAAGGAGAAGTCCCTGCGAAAGGAGGTCTTGAGAGATTGGCAATCGGAGGTGGTTCCCGCGGGACAGGGTGAGCAGGTCTGTAAACCAGGGTCTGCGGGGCCAGAACGGGGCTACAAATATGACAGTGGCCTGTTGCTGCTTGCATCTGCGAATCGCCTGGCCGAGATGTGGAAATGGCCGGAAGGCATACAAGAGGCCCGTCGGCCACTGCTGGCTGAGCGCGTCGAGGGCCTCGGCCTGGGGTGAGGGCGTCTGCTGAACCACCGGAGCAACTTGTAGTTGGAGAGGCAAAAAGGTCGAGAATCGGACTGCCGCATCTCGGCACTATGCACTGGAATGCTGAGGAACTGAGGGACCATTCCCCGGGATCTATCATTTGGCGGCTCAGCCAGTCCGCCTCCACGTTGTCTACGCCTTTTATGTGAAGGGCTGTGAGGGAGAGTAGGTGAGACTCTGCCCAGTGAAAGAGTTGCAATGTTTCCCTGTGGAGTGATGGAGACCGAGAGCCCCCATGATTGCTGATACAGGCCATTGCTGTGGTGTTGTCTGTGCAGACCAGCACATGGTGTCCCTTCAGGTGGGGGAGGAAGTGTTGGAGGGCCAGCCGAATGGCCTTGAGTTCCAGCCAATTGATGCTGTGGCTGATGTCTGCGACTGTCCAGTAGCCCTGAGAGATGTAGGCCCCCAGGTGGGCTCCCCAGCCTGAGACTGGAGCCTGTTGTCAGTATGACCCTGGATGGTTGTGTTAGGGGAACCCCCTGAAGGAAGTGGTGAGGGGCTTCCCACCACTTGAAGCAGAGTTGTGTCTCGGGTGGGACTGTGAGATAATCAACAGCTAGCCGGCCCATGTGAGCCTGCCACGGGTGCAGCAACCGTTGGAGCGGGTGCGCATGAAACCTGGCCCATTAAAGGTGGCATATGGAGGAGATCAAGGTGTCCAGGAGAGACGCTAGTATCTGCAAGGAAGTGCGCAGGGCTGTCTGTGTCGATGCTGTGAGCTCTAGGATTTTGCGCTGTCATGGGATTGGTACAAACAGCCTGTCTAGGGTGGTGCTGAGTATCACCCCAGGTGCTCTAGACGCTGGGTTGGTGTGAGATGGCTCTTGTCTTGGTTGATTTGAAAGCCATGATACTCCAGGTAGGTGATGGAGCGCTGGAGATGAGCCTGCGTAAGCTCCTGGATGGGGACCGGATGAGCAGGTCGTCTAGATGGGAATATGGCTATGCCCTCTGGTTGCAGGTTCGCCACGAGTGGGATTTGGACCTTGGTGAATGTTTGGGGGGCAGTTGCCAATCCAAAGGGGAGGGCTTGGTACTGCCAGTGCTGGTTGTTGTAGGCAAACCTTAGCCATTGGCGGTGGGGCCGGAGGATGGTTACATGGAGGTAAGTGTCTTTGAGATCCAATGAGGTGAGCCAATCGTTTTTCGAGCTAGGGAGATGGAGGCAGGGTTTCCATCTTGAGCCTTTGCAACTGGATGGATTTGTTGAGACGCTTGAGGTCGAGGACCGCTCTCCATTCTCCTTCTGTACTAAGTAGAGAATTGAATAGAGTCCCTTTCCTTTTTCGTGCCATGGCACCCTTTCTATGGCTCCTATCTGATGTAGGATGTTGATTTTGTGGCGCATAGCTGAGCGTTTGGCGGTGATGCGGGAGAGAGGGGATACGCGAAAGAACTCCCTTGGCCTGCGCTTGAGTTCGACAGAATATCCCCGTGTAACCATGTGTCTTACCCAGTCGTCCGGGGTGGCTTGGTCCCACCAATGGTCGAAATGCAGAATCCTTCCTCCAAGATGGGCGGAGATGGGGGAGAAGGGAGCGGAGCAGTCAGGAGTCCTGCTTGTGTGACAGCGACCCGTTCTGTCTGGTGTAATTAGAGCGGGGTGCAGGCCTGTTGGTCTTGGCTCCACGTCCCCTGTGCCTTCTGCCGTGAGGCTGGGTGTTCCAGGTATTGTGAGAGAGAGAAAGCTGCTTCGAGACCCCTGCTGGGGGCGCTGGAATGAGCGAAAAAAGCTTTTAAATGCCTACACCTGATTGAGAGAATGTTTCTTGTCCTTGTTGGAGGCATCGGTCAGTGCCTTATCCAAGGCAGGGCCAAACAGCTTGCGACCTCTAAACCTGCTGTTTACTAGGTGGTTCTTGGCGTGTGAGTCTGCGTGCCAGGAACGCTGCCATAGGTGGCGCCAGGCTGCCCAGGTAACGATGTCCATGGATGCATTGATTAGGAATGCGTGGGCCAAGGTGACATTAGTGGCCAGCTTGAACCACTTAATGATGGCTCTAGAGGTGTACGAAGCAGCTGTAGTCATTTGCAGAGTATTTGACAATGCCTCGTAGCTTTTGCGAAGCCCGATTTCTATTCCCAATTCCGTGGGGTCCCTAGGGAGGAGGTTCCCTTCTGAGGGGAATACGGACTGGCGGGCAAGAGAGGCAGCTGCCACATCTACCTTGGGTGTGTGTGTGTGTGTGTTTGAATATACGGTCGCTCTGCTTAGTGAAGGTGTAGAGGGATTGCTGGACTTTAGACAGCTTGGAGAACTTAGTGGGCTGTTTCCATTGGGCCCTAATTATTTTTTCAAATGACCTGTCCAGGATAACCCCTTTGGACCTGCTATGGAGCTTGGGGAGATAGTCTCTGTCTGAAACCTCGTAATCAGAGGTCGAGTCAGAGTCCCCTTTCTAGCGAGAAAAAGCAGCCCCCTCTTTAGAGGTGAAAGACCAAATAAATATCTGGGCCTCCTCTTTCAGGCCTCAGGGGGGGGGGATGGACCATGCAGTCGTCATTTGCCATTGAAAGGGCTAGGAAATTAAATAAAGTCATTTTTTTTCCAGTCCCGGCGAGGGAGGTTGATAACTCCTGCAATTAGAGTTTTCACGCACAAATGCATTCCCCAGCTACTCTATGGTGCTCATCTCTGGGCCCTGGATAGACTTAAGAATCTGGAAAGCATTCGGGCGGGGTTTCTCCGTGCTCTACTCTCTGCCCCTCCGGGGATTAATAAAATGGTTCATGTCTAATTCCTCTACAACAAAGGATTTGGAAGGGAGCCCTGAACCTTTGGCTGAGGCTGTTCTTTAACCAAGCTGCCCCTTTGTCACAACTGGTGATTCTAGACGGGGTGACCAGTAGCTGGGTCACGATAGTCGTACAGAAACTGAACTAGTTAGGATTCTCACCGGAGACCCTTGTCCCCCTGGGATTCCATACTGCAAGGAAGTTGATAGCCCAGAGGCTGACGGATGTTGGCCGCCAAGAGAGGAGGATACTATTAGAGGAATGTAGGGCCTCGTGCCACTATAATCTGCTGGCTGAAGAAGTAGCTCGCCCAAGGTCATACCTGGTCCCCGAGAGAATGTTTGCGTCTATGCTTGTCCTTGCCAGCCGCATGCGAGGAACCCTTAAAGGCTTGGAGAGGGGGGGGCGGGGGGGGGGGGGGGAGTTGTTTGTGCTTTTGAACCCTCTTTTGGTTCCCCTCTATATGGGCTAGGGCACCCATCGATTGTAAAGCGTTCAGCTGGAGCTGCTGCTGGAACGGGTCTGCGGGGGTGTGTGTCCCTCTTACTTGTGAGGAGGCAGAAGTGGCTACCTCCTTCTTATTCTGTATCTCCTGCTTCTCCTCCGTCCTGGCCTCAGATCTGTTGCGCGGCTCCTCTGCGGGGGCCATGTTCTGAGTGGGAAGCTGTGGCGCGGTTTCGTTTTTGCGCCCAAGTGAAGCGGGGCCTTGTCAGCGAGCCCCGGTCTGGAGGGTGGCTGCCCTGCGTGTCTTGGCGGTCTCCGTCATGTCGGGGCTCCTGATTAGGAGGCTCCCGATTAGGAGGTTCATACCCGGTGGGTCGATCACCTCACAGCCAGCCGGACGGACCCCGGGTCGTACTCAGGAGCCGACACTGAGGAGGAGGAAAAGCGGCTGAGCCGCTGACGCTGTTGCCTAGTGCAAGAATGGAAAGGCTCCCTCTCTCTAAGGGAGAGAAGGAGCAAGAAAGTCTGAATGGGTGCAGAGCACCCCTACTGCACGTCCTGTAGGATTGGAGGCAGACTTTCAACTGGGAAAGCGAGGGCGCGATCTACCGCGCATGCCCAGTTGATAGTCTGCGCTGCCTCCTGGTGGACGTGGGGGAGAGCGCTCCCTGTGTCCAAATAATTGGACTGAAGGCTATAGAAGTAATGATTCTCTATTGACTTCCAATTTGTTTCCTTTAGAATGCCAGAGTATATATAAGATCATCCAAACTGCAAACAGCATCCCAAACCCTCTCCTGCCGGCCAAGCACCTAGTCAAATAAGTAGGTCTGACATTGCCTCCAGAAAATGCTCAGTCTTAGACTTTGGTGAACCTCCAGGGAAGGGAGTTCCAAAGCTGAGGAGCAGCCACCAAGACCTCCTCTCTGCGTGCCCGGGTTGTATGGACCTGGTGCAATGACAGAACTTGCAAGCAGGCACCACTGGCTGACCTTAGTGGTATTTCAGGTGTAACAATCAGATGCCACTCAGTTCTCCTTTATTATTACTATCATATTTATTATCATTTGTACCCCGCCCCTCCTGTGAACAGCTTGGAAAACAGGAACTCTGTTTACTGTATATTTTGTAGCTAAAGGTCCAACTCTGCTCTGTCACACCTCTGAAAAGCCAGACTAGCTCCACTGGCGTAAATCCATCAGGACTTCAGAGCTACTGTGTAGACTTTAGCCAGAGAAGTCTATTCAATATTTTCCTTTTTAACCAATACTCATTCATGATACCCCCCCCCCTAATAGAAATAGCCAGAAAAAGGCAATAATGTCAGTAACAGGATGCATCACCCCCCAATTCTGATTTCTATTCCAGCTGCACACCTTAGCTCAATAATACTTATTTACATGGACTGGAAAAGTGAAGAGTGCTGCCTGCTTTTGGACAGTTACTGTAGAAGGACAGACATGCTGCTCTAACCACTGAAATCAACCCACTTGAAGTGCAGGGAAGCTGAAGCCAGAGCTTTGAGACGCAACAGGCTCTAACTCGTCATCTAAGCATATGCCACGGCTGATGAATGAAAATTTAATGAGAAAAGCAATTCTGTAAGACCTCGCTTCATGAATGCAAAGCAAGGAGGGAATAAAAAGCCAATAGCAAGCCACTGAGCAGTTGCTTTTTTAAGCAGGTAGAAACATGGCCCAGGCCTTGGCTTGGACAGCTAGAGAATGCTGTTGCTCTGTACACGAGACTATATTCAAAGACTGTGCAGGGAACAGGACTGGTTCTGGGCTAAGAAGTTTGATTCTTGTCTAAGTGAATTAGTCACCATAATGTGAAGATGCACCATCAAGGGCAAAAGAAATCAAGCATTTAACTATCAAACTGGACTTGGTGCTCTCCACTGTTTGCTTTCCATCCTCTACAGATAGGAAGCATCCCTAAGTGCTTTGATTAAGGGAGCATTATCACTTGCCTTGCCACAAGACCAAGTACATAACATGAGAACCCAAGACATGTCCAACAGGATCAGACAAATGGCCTAGTCCTGAATCAGAGTGATCAGCTTTGTTTGCTTCAGACAAGTGTGCTCAAGGCCGTAATGGAAGGCTCCAATTCTGGCTATTCACTCCTACTCTCCCAACACCCAGCAGTCAGAAGCTTCATCTCCGACCAACTTGGCTAAAAATTATTTATGGAAGTATAAAAGAATTTATCCAATCCTTTTCTGAGTCCATATGCACTCTTTCTAGGATGGAGACTAAAGATTCTCCCCCACCCACAATGTTCAGTTCAACTTTGACTAAAATAAACACCAAGTAAAAAAGGGAAAGTGCAGCTGCATCAGGAGGCAATATATCTTCAGCGTGAACTTAGTGCTTTACAGTATTCTGGGTTGGTCCCCAATTCCCAGAAAAGAAACTCCTGTTGGTATCTAGAGCAGCACAACATGATTTAGAGCAAGGTGCAACAATCCACAAAGTTCTGCTCTGTTCAATCAGTGAATCTAGCCCTTTGTTGTCTGTAGGGAGACAGAAAACTTTCAAGAGCTTGCTCTTCACATCCCAGAAACCCAGATGCATACATCCAAGATGACAAATCGACTGGCTCCTTTCCACCTGGAGGCAAGACTCTTCCTCTACTGATTACCTGCCTTGTTCATTGGCTCATTATGTTTCTCATGATACCCAAGATCTTGTAGTCAGCCAAAACTCTTTACAGTATCCCAAAATTTCACTTGTGCTCTAGTTTAGTAGTTCTCAGGCTTTTTAAGCCATGCTGCCACCCACTTCGTCTTGACTGTGGTAGTTGAGGCCCCTTTTCTCTCTCTCTCTCTCTCACGCACACACACACCCCCTACAAACCCGGCTCTCTCCGGTTGCTTTCACTCTCTTGTTCTCTGACTATCCTCCCACGCCCTTCTTGGTATCCTATCATTTTGGAAATTCCCCCAGCTCCGTAGGAACAGAGGTAGGGGTTTGCCAGCTGTGCTCCTTTTCATGCTTCTCCCCAAATCCCTTCTGTGCCACCTCCTTTCCAGTTTGATAACCACTGCCCTAGTTAAATGTATACCAAAATTCTCTGCTTAACTGATGACAGATCTTAGGGATGATGGATTTAAAGACTCATCTTACAAGCTGTTTCCTAACTGGGGTGTGTCTTTCACCATATATCATAAATGCTTGGCTGCTGAAAATTTACAATTGGTGTAAGTCCCAGTGAAACCTCATCTGCTTACACCAGTTCTGAGTTTGGCCCATTTGGGCATATGCCAACCCTGACAAAGAACACACCTCCACATTAAACTAAGTCCCACATGTGGTGAAAGTGGTCACCTTGCTTCCTGCCTCCCTTCCCTGTGTAGAATCTGCAACAGCTTTCCCTTCCCCTGTGCCAGAGCATAAGCAATGCAAATGAATTCACTAGCAGAGCTGTAGACCCCTTAAGCAACAGTCTCCTCACCTTACTTAGCCAGATCTTCCAAATAAAGCATGATGTCAAAGTCTGTTTCACAATTTCGATTCAGGACACCCATTGCTCTACAAGAGACTAAAACTACTCGGCTCTTGTACTGGAAATGGCTTGCTGTGATTTCAGACAACGCCCCCTCTCCTATTTCCATGCAGCGTGCTATTATACCCGCTGGCTGCTGCCCCAGCCAGTTGCATCTTGGTAACATTGCTTCGGACCTGCCCCAAAGCTAAACACAAGATTTATGGCTTTGCTAACTCCACCACCAGTTGAGTATGACAGCACAGAATTGGCTTGAGATGTTTTTCATAAGAACTTTAGCATCAGTTTCCAGTTTACAAAAACAGCAGAGGTCTTTGTTCCCACTTACCTGCCAAGCCACCGCTAGTTGAGAAATCTCTCGGCCAGACATGCCTTCTGTCAGCTTGGCAATCTCAGAACACTTCTTCCCATAGTCGAACTGAACAAGCTTCAGGCGCCTAAAGGCCAGGAAGCACAAGAATCAGTTTCCATGCAGTCGAGCCAGGAATTAAAAAACAAAGCAAAAGCATCCCCCACTTCCATCAAAAGAAAAACTCCATATTTCAGTTTCCCACTTGATGGGAACAGAATTAATGTCTGGAGTGTTTTGCAAAGATGATGATTCATTTGCATACGAGTCATAGCAGAGCCACAGTAGGATTGATTAACCAGGGTCAAGAAGAGCAAAGTAGAAGGTTATCTTTTCATTTAACACTGTCAAATGGATGTTTTCATGGTTGCCTATTAGGTGGCCAGGATCACCCAACATGTGGCCACCGTGCAGTGGTTCAGAGAACGTGAAGTCTATCGTGTGGGCTAATGCAGGTTAGTGTGTGTCCAAGTGTTGGTGGGCCGTTAATTAGACTGTGGAGGAGTTGGTGTGTATTTGGAGGGATAAGCGATAGGGAGTAACTGCTGCTGAGATAGGAAGCGGATGGCCAGAGAGCAGGGTTGGGGCTGGCTTGGGTGTGAATTGATCGGCAAATTGGCTTGGGACTGAGTTTATGCTTAAGAGCTCTCTCTCTCTTGCTGCAGCATCCCCCCCCCCCCCCAATCTGCCTTGAAGTGACTCACAAGAGAGGACCCCAGCTTCCTTAGTTACTAGAGTGTCTGAGGGGGAGGGAAGGAGAGTGGTAATGCCTGGCTCCCCCGCTTCCAGGCTGCACCTTATGGCATCTCCTCACCCCAGCCCCATTTATTTGTTCAGTTCACTACTCATGGCATATGAGCAAGCGCAACCTGCACACTGTCAACGTGGTTACTGTACCATTTGATAACACTCACAATGTCCATAGCCAGGCTCTGTGGGATACTCAGTCGGGAATAACCACCATTCTAGTGTCCTACTACCCTCTGCACAAAATAGTAAGATGAGAGAAAAGCCACAAAGCTAGCACTAAGGAATTGCACTGCTTACAAGCACCCAATCCTCACTTGCCTAAGAGTACTTTCAGAATTCCAAAACCTAAACCCATGGAAAGCAGCCAGGAGCGAGGGTGCCATCTGAATTGCACCACCACAATGTACAACAGTTCAGAGAGAGATCCTATGAAGCCACCTCATGGAGTTACCATGGGTGCGTTTGGGTTTTTTTGCTATCTAGCAGCACTCTCATTCTACCTAATGACATCGGTTTAAAATGAGTCTGTGCTCTGCCATAAGGGAAGAGCTGACCTCTTGTGTGTATAGATTTACTCTTTTGTAAGTGGGCCTGCTAGCACACCAGGCCCTCCAAGGCAGTGTGAGGATCCTGACCTGATTTAGACACCCACCAGGAATGTTAATTAGGCCACTGACGTCTTGAGCTGAGGCAGCAGTGCTGTGGCAAAGGTGCCAAAAACTTGCTGGAAATAACAGAGGCGGCTTCCAGCACTGGTCAACAATCAATACTCAAGTAATTTTCCCTCGCAGCAGCAGGCACTCTCTCTCGGAAATTAGGAAGCAAAAGATCAAAATGGTCCCACGGTGAACTCTTGATTGCCACAGAGGGGCACCAACTCTTTTCTCATGAATTAGTGTCCCCCACACTTGTTTTCACCGTTTCCACTTCCCTTCATGAGGTTTACACCAAATGTTCTAGTGTTTCATAAGAAATCAAATCTGGGAATGTGTGAGGAGTGAACAGCGAGGAGGCCAAGTCTGTGAAGCCTGTTTGAGCTGGGAGTTGGAAGGACAAGATAGCCGATTGTAAAAGTTGTATCGTGGAGGGAGGGAGCATGGTGTAATGGAGCAAGAGATGTAAAGAGACTTAAGTCACTCCGTTCTAAGGCCTGGTTTTAACTTGGTCTTTAAGGACAGCAATGTACTCCCAATCCAATGAAGATGATGAGAAGGAAATTCTCGTAGAAAGGCTGATAATTAAACATGGTGTAAGTGAATGTAATATGCTAAAGGCAAGGCCAAGGCTGATTTGGCTGCCATTCCCACTAAGATCTTATCTAAAGAAGGACCAATGCAAAGAACACGGCTATTTCATCAGGACATGGAGCTCACTATTCTCATAGGCCCTGAAACCCATAAAAATGGGCAACATGGGCACCTTTAAAACGGGTGTAGAATCTCTGGATTGCAACTTTTGTATTTGACCCCTTTCCAGTTCCTGGATCTGGCCCATGGATCCAGTTGCTACTCTCAAACACTAACTGAGCAAGCTCAGAGGAAGGGAACTAGATGGGAGTATGCATGAAAGGGGATAAATCCATGATCTGAACCCTCTTCTTCCTTCCCCCATCCAGAGCAGACACCTTAAGCCTACGTGGCCTGTGAAGCTTGTGCTAATTTTCAAAGCAGCCTGTAGGAGGAAAAAGCCCTCCCCCACAAACCTTAAGAAGAGGGGCTTATTGTCCTGCTACAATACAGGATAACATACCAAGGAAGAAAAACACACAAATGTCAAAATTAAGTAAAACTTAAGTAAATATTTGGCAAGATTATTTGGGACCAACATTCTTAAGGCTGTAGAGGACACACTCAATAACTGAAAGTGAGACTTTTTTTTTTTGGTGTGTGCCTTCCTTCACCTTCGTATGTACCTGTCCAAACTCTAGTTATCTCCTGCCAAGGAATGCTGGTTCGGGGAAGAAAAATAGGTGCAAGCTCAAGTATGCCTGGGATGCTCTGAATTGTGAAAGATTAAAGAGGCTGAGAAAAAAACAAGTACGACAGTATGTCTCTCTTTGAAATGCTCATCACAAATCTCTTCAGTAAAACCATTTATCTATCTCTGTCATGAGCTATCTTTAAGTAAAGCTTTAGAATGAACCACAGGACCACAGAGATTTGCTAGCTCCATGGTCCATCTAGCTCATTATCCCATGCATCCCCTACAAGTGGCCCAGGCTTCAGAAGAAATGAGACCCCTGAAAGTGGGCTAACCCTTTGCCCAAGGTGGTCCCATGCTAACCCCCCCAAAATTGGATTTCACCTGAAAGCACGAAACCCCTGCCACCTCCAAATTTGGCAACATAACCAAAGCTGTGACTCATTCTTGTTACTCTAGAGAATCCCTCTTTGAATCTTGCCTAATTCTTGGTCTCAAATATATCCTGAGGCAGGAAGTTCCACTAGTTACATTGCGTGGAAAAGCATAACACGCTATGGGAATTTGACTCCTGAGAAAAGACTCCAGAAGCTGATTAAAAGGCAACCCACGCACAGCCCAGTCAGAAGCACATACTCAGTCTCCTACTGCAACTCCTTAGGCTCTTTGGACCAAGTAAGCCCACCTTCCAAGCTGAAAAGCAGAGGTGGGTATCACAGTACCAGCATTCTCATGATCCCTTTTCTCCAAGGATGCAATACTTACTGTTTTCTTTCTGTGGCTGGCTTCAAGACAAACTTGTCAAAATACATCCTCACCAGCCGCTCCCGTTCTTCTAGCCCTGGCAGTTCAAAGTTCACTATTTCATCTATTCGGTCATTGATGGCCCAGTCAAACTGCTCTGGCTGGTTACTGGCTAAAACGAGCATAAACCTGGTCAGGGTAGAAGGAGAAGAGAACAATGCCACCGGGATGCTCATCCTATACAAAGGAGACTCAAGTGCTATGGCCTCGACAGTTCTGTACACGTTGCTTCTGTCCTACAGGTTTTTTTTTTTTTGTTTTTTTTTAAGAACAGCAGTCCCCTTGATCCGTGGAGCACAATGGAAAGCAGTCTGCAGCTGGTCCCCAGAACAAGCTATGGTTAAGGTTTTG
Source organism: Sphenodon punctatus (assembly GCA_003113815.1). Taxonomy (NCBI): domain Eukaryota; kingdom Metazoa; phylum Chordata; class Lepidosauria; order Sphenodontia; family Sphenodontidae; genus Sphenodon; species Sphenodon punctatus. Next base: position 2,211,695 of record QEPC01001471.1, on the reverse strand, counting down.
GTTCCAAGTGGCGCCATGACCATCTTGAGATGGGGGAGAGTGGTGAGCCAGGGGATGAATGTAGTTGCGCGTATGCTGGCTGTTGCTTCCCTACAGCCACCAACTCCATATTAATGTCAACCTCTAGTCCCCATCTAACCACCACGTGCAGCCACAACCAGCTTACCACAAGCATGTACCAAGGCACTGGCAGAATTTGCTTTGAGAGCACAATAGAATCCCTTTGCCATGCCCCTTTCCAACGTGACCATGTTCTGGTGCTCAGAAAGGGGCACAGTCACTGGGGAAAGGTTGGCCCGCCCTGTCCTCCGAGCGCAGCGATGTCATGGCACTTTGAAAGGGGAGGGACAGCCCTTCATCATGTCCTTTCCCAACATGGCCACGTCCCCCCCCAAAAGACACAGAAGAGACAGGAGGGTGCAATCGCACATGCTTACTCCCACCCCCTCCCAATACTGATGGTTGGGGCCATCTCTGGCAGGGGGGTGGGTGGCAGTCTGAAAAATTGAGGGCGGATGGTGGTTCATTTGTTCAAGAAGCCCAGGAACCACTCTCTTATTTATTTTTCACAGTTTTACCTTGCCTTTCTCCATAGACTCAGGGCAGCTTACAACATTAAAAATATAAAATACAATAAAATACAATTAAACTCTCTTAGAACTCCAACCACACTTTATCCCCACCTACCACCCATCAATCTTCTTCCCCAACCCCCCCGCCCAATCAGACCGAACCCTATTCCTGCTTGCCAAATGCCTGGCCAAACAAAAAGGTCTTGCATCTCCTTCGGAAGACGAGCAGGCTCAGGCAGGCCTCCAAGGGGAGGGAGTTCCATAATTGTGGGGCAGCAACCGAGAATGCCCCCTGCACGCACTCACTGTAACAAACTTCACGGGTAGCTGGCACTTTCAAGAGGGTGCCGTCGGCCAACCTCAGAGGCCGAGAGAGGATAGAGGGGAAGAGACGGTCTTTAAGATACCTGGGACCCAAGCCATTTAGGGCTTTATAGGTTAAAACCAGCACTTTGAATTGTTCCTGGAAAGCTACTGGCAGCCAGTGCAGATTATAGAGCACAGGTGTAATGTGCTCCTGGTGACCTGTTCCTGACAGAAGGTGGGCCGCCGTGTTCTGCACAGTCTTCAAGGGCAGTCCCAGATAGAAAGCACTGCAGTAGAACGCACTCCAGTAGTCTAGCCTCGAAGTTATTAAAGTATGGATGATGGTGACTAGATTCAAATCTGACAGAAAAGGTTACAGCCTTCTCACCAGATGAAGTTGGTAAAAAGTAGGGCTGAAACTAGCCCTTGCGTTCTCGCCGAATCTTGGCAAGAATTGGCTTCTTGCCAAATTTTGTGAGAACAAGTCGAGAATTGTCTGATTCTCTACCCTTTCTCGCGTGAAATTTGTATGGCCAAAACCCGTCACTACGGGTGTGCAAAATGGCCACTGCGGCCATTTCTGGGGATGCACGGCCCCTGGCAGCCATTTTGTGCATGCAATGTTTTAAGGGTAACAAGAACCTAGAGAGATCATTGAGAACGTCAAAAACACTCTGCGCATGCATGGCTGCAGTATGCGCACAAATGCCATGCATGCGCACAAATGGCTGCAGTAACCAAAGCGCACTCTGATTTTCGAGAATCTCGGCAAGATCTCACTTGGGGCTGTGAGAATCTTGTGCGTTCTTGTGAGAATGAGCAGGGTTTTTGCTTCAACACTAGTAAAAAGTGCTCCTGGCCACCGACACAACCTGACAATCCAGGCACAGCAGTGGATCCAGGAGCACCTCAAGGCTTCAATCCTGGGAGACTGGACTCTGTCAATGACAGGGGTTCCCATCTCCCACAGGTCATGAGATTGGCCAACCATCACCACCTTGGCCTTGTCTGGATTCAGGTTCAATCGGCTCGCCTGCATCCACTCCCCATCGGCAACCAGGCACCAAGACTACACGACCGGAGTCAGATGAAAAGGAGAGAGAGAGAGAGCTGGGTGTCAACTGCATATTGATGGCATCTCACTCTAAACCTCTGAATGATCTTGCCCAGGGGCCTCAGATACAAGTTGAACAGGAGTGGGGACAAGATGGAACCTTGCGGAACCCCACAAGGGGATGACAAGCCACTGTCCATCACCAACCTTTGGGTTCTCCCAGCTCAGAAAGAGCGAACCAACTCAAGAGTGATCCCGTGCACCCCAGACAGGTCTCGCAGCTGTCTCAACACCACCCCATGGTCAATGGTATCAAAGGCCGCCAAAAGATTCCATGCCCGGGATGAAAAACTGACTGACATGGGTCCCGGAAACAAAAAGTGTCAAGATGCACCCAGAACTGTAGGGCAACCACCCACTCAATAACCTTCCCTAAAAATGGGAGGTTAGAGACAGGGTGATAGCTTAGATAGTTTTATAGTAGAGGCAAAAGTCTGATATCTCAACACACCTAGCCACTGTAGTGCAACCCCTTTTATCTAAGACTTCTAAGTTCTGTTGTCTCGCTCTCTTAAAACCAGCTTCTTTAGTTCAAGCTTCGAGACTAGTGTGTCTAGGTCTTGAGGTCCCTGGTTGAATCCTCAGCATTGGCTGAGATGAAGATTGTTGCACATGAAGCAAGGCATCAGGCAACCATATTCACCGGCTCCTCAAGCCCATCTTCTTCCAGTGAGATCCTGCAGGGAAGACTAGCTTGCTGCACAGAAACTGTCAGTACAAATTTGCTTCTGCAACAAGAGATTAGGGCTGGAAACTGGACCTTGTGACAGTTCTGGGAAAGCAGCAGCCGCCAGGCAAGGGAGCAAGCTTAAACACAGTGGCTGCTGAGAATGCACAGCTATCACAACTGTAGGTCCCTGGTTCAAATCTCAGGTAGTCAGCGACACTGCTACCACCTCGTAATCATGGCTTTTGTGAAATGCTATATGGGGTATGTTCCAGTTCCTAGTGGAAATAAATCCAAATTAAAAAAATATCCCCAACCCTACTGAGATGCCAAAGGGGTCGACAAAGATCTGGGGACAGCTCCCATCTTGCCCCCAGGGTGACACACACTGCAGGGCAGAGTAGAGGAAGCTTGCACTGCAGCTACTGCTGCACCTGTTCTGTCAACAGGACTTTGGACTCTAAGGCTGAAAAGCCAGCAGGTCTCCTCTTTGAGGATGAAAATGTTTAAACAGCATCCAGGCTGGAATTTGCAGGTAATTGCTTTAGATTTAAAGGTGGACTCCTGATGCGTTTCCTCTGGCGCGAAAACCCTGCGAGAAGCCTTTCAGTCCCGGTGGCGCACACATGGTGAAAGGAGTGACCACAATGGACAGGTTTAAGGGGACCAGTCTTACAACCATCATTGGTTCAAGGCACTAAATGCTGCTCCCTCAAATGGTTCTTGCCCTCTTTCCAACCTCTGCTCGCTCCCTTTTGATGGCTTCTCAGTTTGCATGCCCAAAGCGCAGAGATCTGAAAGCCTGCATTTTCTCTCACTTTGTAACGATGCTCTCCCCCTGCAACTTCATTTTAATTCATTAATTGATGCTGCTGACTTAATGGCGCATTATAATTTGAAACGGCCTTTTAACAGCAGCTACTGGAATAGCGACACTCTTGCCATCTGTTTAAATCCAGCCCTACCGGGGGCCATGTTCTTTGCATTCATTTGCAATGACAGGTTCTCCAAATGCCCCAGCCTAAAAGCCACATGCCCAAAAACCCATTTCCTCTGCTGAAGGGACCATTCCACCAGGACACTGTTGAAGCACAGCTGGCCAGAAAAGTTAATTTTTTGCAGAGAAGGGGCCAGTAGTTAAGCTTTGCCATCCAAGAGATGCAGCTCAATGGTGAGGAGCTGGAGAAAATAATTTGGATACATTCAGCAGCTCTTGGAGACATTAGTAGCAGGGATCCAACACTTAGCCTCCCTGTAGGACTTGCTGGGAAATGTAACTGGCAACATAAAACCTAACACTCAGTTGCAATTTGTTAGTGTTGTCAGTGGCAGGAGCCCTCAGGGGTGCACTGCCAGTGTGCTATTAGCATTGAGTTCTCAGAGTAAATTCCCAATATCATTAGCAGGATGGACCCATTATGTAAAAAAACCTTTCTTTTAAAATAATGAAGTAGCACAAAAACAACTGGAGAAGTAGGCTATTCTAATCATGGCTAAATACAGTCCTCCTAAAAACAAAATAGTGTCACTTTGGATTGCAACCCTGATACCAGAAAGCATTTTGTATCAAGCCCCCACGGCTTTGCCCATGCAGCTCAAAAAAGGGATCATAGCCTAACAACCAGAGGAAGTATTGCTATCCTGTTGCTTTGACTGTGTTCAGCCCCTCCACCTTACAATGGTTTCCTATGCCTGAACATATTTGGCACAAGCTCGTCTTCTTATTCAAGACCTTGCTTTCAACCGCCTCCCTGAACTTGTTTCCTGCCAAATTCCCATCTGGGAGCTTTGCTCCTCCTCTGCCGCCCTCCGCATCTGCTTGTGACTCCCTTGTTGTTCAAAGTACATTATCCCCATCTCCCAAAATGCCTGGAATGCTCTCCCTGAATAACATTTGCTCTGCTTCCTCCCAACCTTCAAATTCCTCCTGAGAACCTACCTCTTCTGTCAGGCTCATAGCTCGTCATGAGGAGGAAACAGCCTCCCTCTCTCCCTCAGAATCCTTCTCTTCCCTGTAACTTAGCTAAGCACAAGCACCTTCAACTTCATGTATCCTTGTCACTCCCTATGTTCACCTCTCCCTGGCCGTAATTCCTTTGGTGTAAGGACATGTTAAATACTATTGATTGTATAGCACAAGAAAGATTGCTGGTGCTATATAAACAAACAAACATAACCACCACAACCAGGATTTGGCAATGGGCATGTGCCATTCCTACTGTCCCAGCCCAGGGGCTACCATATGAACTGAGGCTACCCCACGATGATCAGTCATTTGGACAGGCACTAATGGAGAGCCAGTGTGGTGTAGTACTAGGGGGAGGCCCCTGGATCAAGACTCACCTTAGTCATGAACTCACTGAGTGACCTTGGGCCTGTCACAGATCTCACAGGGTTGTTGTGAGGATTACTAGTTGAGTTATGTTAATTTTAAACGTTAATATGTTGAAATGTGAGCCACCCTGAGTCTAAGAGAACAGGTGGGATAAAAAAATGAAACAAACAAATAATGTGACAAGCTCCCTGACTACTCTAGGGCAAGGGGCATGATGGATTTTAAACAAATCTTCCTTAATTTTGGCAGTTATGACTTAAAAATAATAATTGGGTAACCTCCAGTTAACAACATGCTCATGTCCTACATGCCCAACCTTGCTTGGCCCTGCAATGCTGTTATAGGTCATCCTGCGGGAATGACTCCCCCTGCCAAAGGACTGACCTACCGGGGTCAGGATCAGGATGCGCCACAAGCATCCAAGTCACAGCTCCCAGTCTAGCATGTCTCTGGAAAGGAGCTCCCTTCTGTTCCAGCCCTGTTACCAGAAGAAACTGTACAGGGAACCATTGGGGATGATGAGATACCAGTGGTAGCAGCTCCTTGTGCAAGCTCAGTAAGCTTGTCACTATTATCTGTGGTTGGGGCTTCCTGGGATACCTCACCACCTCCTAGCTCTCCTGAATAATCTGGGAAGACGGGGTGAGTGGGTGAACCTACACACGATCAAGCAGTGCTGTTGAAAGCTCAGTTCTTTGCAGATGTAGCGCTTTACACATCAACACGTTTTAGAAACAGAAGTACTGCTATCTCCATTTTAGTCACAGTCCATTAAAGTCACTTGTCATGGCCATAAAGGTTCTGCCCAAGGCCTGACAGAACCCAGGTCACCTGCTCCATTGCCTCTCTAGCTGACTGCATAGCCTCCCTTCCAACTACATTACTACCTAAGCAACCGAAAGAGTTTAAGGGTGAACAGTGTAAATAAGCCGGCATCCTTGCCGAGCACAGCTCCCATTAACAGTAATGAGAGTCCCATACATCCCCTCTGGTGAGGAGTGCCCCTCCTGCAGTTCTGAAGTAACTGTGCAAATTACTCTAACGAGCTCCTCATTAGAGAATGGAGAGGTTTTAGTCGCTGGGCATCTGACCTCCCCCCTTCCTGACAACAAGGAGATGACTATTTTGGAATTCGTTCTTTTGTAAAAGGGGCAAGAAGAGATGGCTAAGAACCAAATTAAAATGGCTGTCAAGAGAACTGAATTCACCTTTGTGAGGCCAGTATGGTCACAGGGAAATTACCCCCTTTAGGCACAAACAGGGTGCTGCAGGGGGGAAAAGGCTGACTGGGCACAGGATGAACAGCCACAGCCAATCTAATGTCTGCATGTGTGACAAGCACAGCCAACCACCACCAGCCTGGGGGTGAGATAAGTGGCAGCCTCAAGGCACCAGCTTTTGGTTTTCTAAGTGAGTTTACAGCACAGGGTGCAGGTATAGTGAATCCATGGGGCATATTACTCTACAGGGATGGCACATAAGATTGAGAGCAGCTGAAGAGTGACAGTGGAGGAAGTCAAGAGCTGCAGGTCAAAAAAGTACCTAAGACCATTGAAGTAAATGTACAGAAGGGCATCTTTTAAAACCTTGTTAAGTCTTCTACCCGCAACCCCACCCCATCCACACTGGTTCCCCCAGCACAAGCTCCTTGTCTTTACCTTCAAGGCTCTTCATGGCCTTGCTCCCCGTCCCTGAACTTGTTTCCTGCCACATTCCCACCTGGGTGTTTCACTTCTCCTCTGCCACAATCCTTGCCTGCTCTTGCCTCCCTTGCTGTTCAAAACACATTAGTCCCTTCTCCCTTGCTGCCCCCCCATGCCCGGAACTCTTTCCCTGAGAAAGATTTGTTCTGCTCCCTCCCCTCCCGAACTTCAAATCTCTCCTGAAAAGCTACCTCGTCAGAAGGAGGAAATGGCCTCCTCTTCCCATGCTCACTCAGTATCTCTTTCCTGTAACTATGTGAAGCATGTGCACCTGCAACTACTCAACTTCATGAATGTATCCTCGTCTCTCCCTCGCCTTTCCCTTTTCTCCCCTCCTTTGTCTAAGATTGGAAGAATTCCCCATCACTACCAGCGACATTTATGATTATGGATCCAGACTGCATAGGGTTAGCAGAAACGCTAACTGGCCAAAGAGGGGGCTTCCTTAAAACAAAAAAACAAAGACAAAAAGGAAAAAGGTTGGTTCACCCTCCAAAAAGATGACCTAAGAGCCATACTGGGCCCATCGGTGTCGCTGAAGATTGTACAAGGCACCTGACCTCCCAGAAAAGAGCTATTGCAGTAGCCACTGCTGGGTCTGTCTCTTGCACTATATACTGGTAAGCTCCCTTCAGAGTGCTTTAAAGTTCAAACATAACAAGCTGGAGCTCTGTGCTTGAGATGATGCTCAAGCTTCAGATTTTTTAAAAGCAGGAAGGTAAGCAATTTTCAGCACATATTTTTTATAGCCCTTGATCAGGGATTGTCAGCCCACAGCTGTTTTTTATTTGGCCTCTTTCTAATTACTGGATTGCACACATTGCTCTACCCTCAAGCACCAAGAGTGAGCTCAGGAGAAAATATCTCCATATCAGGGCATTTACATGGGTCCATGAATTTGGATCCTCCCTTTCCATCCTCTGCATTGCACCCCCCTCAATTTCTATCTGGCCCATGGAGTTTCTACTAATTTTCTAAGTGGCCTGCAGAAGGGAAAAGATCCCCCAACCATTGTCCTAGACAGGAAAGATCACAGGTATTTTAGGTAAGTCGACATGAACTTATGTCTTGCCACCAGCCACAGAACATCCAGAGTCTGGACCCAGCCCCACTTTCAGTGAGCAAGAGCTACTGTGGAGAATTGACTCTTACTTGTTGCTGTGTTGGCCTGTCCTGTGTAGGAATGCATTTAGTGTTGCTCTCAAGTCTTCGCTGATCTTCTCCTGCAAAGGCAAATTTCAGAAGATGATCCGTCAACTCTGTGACTGGGGACTAGCTGAAAGCCTCAATCATGACACGTTCTATTGATATTACAGCAGAGTTCAGAGGTCTATCATGCCAGACACTAGTAAGAAAGTCTCTGCCCCAAAGAGCTTACATTCTATATAGTCGATGGATGGAAGGGAAAAGCAGGGGCATGGAGAGGCAAAATGGCTTGCTTACGGTCACATACCAGGTCAGGAACTGAACCCAGAGCCACAGCCTAATGCCCTACTGACTAGACCAAACTGCCCATGCTATATTAAGTCAATTGGTCAAGAAGCTTTTACATCATCTCGGACAATGATCCCTAAACGTTTCGTCAGCATGACCCCCCATTTGAGACTTAAATATAACCCCACAATCCCCAACAGCAACAAAGACATGCAGAAGACATCAGCTACCAACTGGGATTGCAAACCCATCTGCAGAGGACACTACCCCATGTGAGGTCACAACCCAAAGTTTGGAAGCCTCTGATCTAGTTCCTTCAGGCAAGGACATGAGGTGCATATGTATAAGCAAAGCCTTTTCTCACATATAAACAATCTGTCTGTGACTGGAGAGGAAAACCCCTCTATATACAGATCGATACAATTCTGAACTCAGGGTTGGAGGATAAAACAAGATCCAGCTGCAAAAAGCAGCAAAAAGGATTTGCATTTAACAGAAGATAATTTGTGGCTTTTACACATTTAGTGTCCTCATGGAAAGTATCAAAAATATGGCAGTCTAAGCAAGGACAGAGCAAGCCATCAAGATACAGCGATGATCGTTTCCTTATTTCCTCTCGTTTCAATCTTTTGTTTTCTCCCCCACAGTTCAGCCACCTGCAAACCATCTGACAAGCAGTTTTTGCCACCCCCATCTCACAGGAGGAGGGAAGCTTACTCCTAAGGCTACTCTTGAACAATGTTTGCCCCCATGCCGCTGCAAGAGGCTAATTTCTCCTCTCTGAGTCACTTAATTACATGAGTGGCCGGCATCTGCCAACTCTAATATCTTTTTGCCTGTTGAGGCTAACTAATCAGGTTAAACGAGAAGGCTGACGGCTGAGTGACCGACCCGGTGCTGCTTGCAGATGGGGGTTGCGGAGAAAGTACTTACCGTTGCCCTTTTCCGCAGGAATGCGTCTGCTTCGTCCACAAACAACAAGAGACTGCAAAGGGAAAAACAAACCAAGGCATGGGATATTTTAGAAAAGGGAACAAGGATATGGCTTATACAACCCTAAATGACTCAAGACATACCCACTAAGAGGCTGTCACAGCTGAGATCAGCAAGGCCCACTGGTATATCCATCAGAAATGTTTGTCCCAGGCATTCTCAGAGGATTCCATAACTTTGGAGTTTGCTCAGACCCAGAACTCAAAGTCTCTGAATTGCAAAGATCATCCCTTTTCCTGACTTGGTGGGCAGAGCATGTAAGCTTTCAAGGTGCCAGGTTTGCCCATTATGAATTATGTTGCACAGCACTACAGCATGTTCAGTGACCTGTGTTCACAGTGTTTTCACCACTGGCAGCAATGGGAGAAAACACAGCAAATATGGGTTCCTGAGCACATTCACATTGTCATCTTGTTGTATTTTAAAGCCCTAGCAAGGGCTCCTAGAGCATGTGGCTAGGACTCTTACAGCAGTTGTATATCTCCAAACAAACACACAAATGCAGAGAGATCTAGGTGTCACGCAAAGGCTCAACCTTACCACGAGCTTTGTGGCAACATGCTGCGGCTTAAATACTCCAAAGCTAAGACTATTTCACGGATTTGTCATTCTGACGATATCCAAAACATCCTTAAACCACATACAAATCACTTTCTTCCTCTTACCTTTATCTGGCAATAGACTTCAGGCTTAAAGGTGAAATTCAAAAAGCTGCATGAATTTCAAAATTTAATTCATTCGTTCACATAAGGTCAATGCATTCTTCAGAGAGAGAGAAAGAAGACAGCACAGAGCTCCTACGCTTGCCAGGAGACATTATAGAAGAAGTGAAAATTTCCTTAAAAGTAAGTCTGAAGGTGGGTATATTAAATTCTTATATAACATCCTAGATCAGAGGTTCCTGAGCTGTGGGTTTAGACCGCACAGTGGGGTCATTCCATCTGCAGATGGGATCGTGATCTTAACATCTGACTTGCTCAGCATGCCTGTGGATGTTTGGGGTCAGGGGATTCTATTTAAGTCTCAAAATGGGGTCACACAGGCAAGACTTTTGGAAATCATTGTCTTAGATGCTGCCACCTTTTAAGTGATCAGGCTGAAGGTCACACTTAAGCCCTTATTCTACTGGAATTAGCTTCATCCATGTAAGAAGCCATTCATTATTAAGTTTCCTCCTTGTGCTGCCATCATCTGCAAATATAGGCATCTCAGCTAGAGCTTTGATTAGCCAGTTGTCATCTCTGGGCTCATGTGAGAAGGGGTACTCCTGAACCAGAACCTGCAAACTGTCCCCAAGCTGGAGCTGAAGCTGTGTGTACAGAAAAGGATCCTCCTTGACTGCTCTAGAGGTCTGCAACCTGACCCAAGGCCAGCAGCACCCGACTGGTCCTCGTTGAACCTGAACTGGGATTGCTCTCTGCCAAAGCCCTTTGGTACAGGTTCCCTAGCTGCGGAGGACTCAACCTCTACAAAACACTGATGTCACAGAGATCTGGGGGGGGGGGCGCATAGCTATGTTGGAAAGGGGGCACAGGGTCAACCTTAACATTTGCATGGCCCACAGAAAAGATAAAATGAAGCCCCCTCCACCCCCCATCTTCATAGCCCCTCCATTTACAAATGGCAGTCTGGTGTTCCCCCACATAAGTAGGTAAGGCAACAGAAAGAGGGTGGGGGCGGTGGCAGGAGAGAACAAACAGGGCCCCACAGGAAGCTGCTCCCAGGGCTGAGAGTTGGAGGTGGAGAGAGGGCCCCACAGAAATAGCCAGTACCAGGACCTCAGGTGTACTGGTTCTGAAGCTACCAAGACTGGCCTCCCTGTGGGGCCTTCTCCAACTGTGGGGCCCAGGCCATGGCCTCTATTGGCCCTGCTTAAGGCTGCCTGCAGGGCTCTATCCCTCAGCTCCTGCTGGAGACAGACAGCAATTCTGGGAAGTACAGCTCCCAGAGATGGAGACTCCAGAGTCCATGTACTTGGATGTTTTTGAAACTCTCCCATCATGGGGGTGTGCGTGTGTCCAGATTTCTGAAATGTCTGGACTTGTAGAGTCCAGAGTAGGGGTTATATGTTGGATGCAACCTATACAGAGGACAAGTTCAGCTACACAGATATTACACTGGGCTCAGGGGGACAACAGATACTGAACTATGTTTTGCCTATTAAGGTACCTGTCTCAGAAGGATTCCCCCTACCTGTTGCCTCTTCCCCCAATCATCTTTCCAAAACACTCTCCCCACTACAGCATGCCTGTCTAGAGAAGTCAAGAGAATGAATATCTAAACCTATTTGGGGGTGGGGGGAAGGGGAGCAGACTGTTGCATCCTCAGGACTGTCAGACACAGCCTTCTTACCAGCAGACTGCCGGTGGGTGAATAATTTAACAAGCTCTGCCAGCTCATTTTTAACATGCGCCTGTCCTTTATTTTTTCCCCTTACTAGGCCCACAAAACACAGGCTTTCAACCCTTCCACAGGAAGTTGGGTTTGCAGAGTTCTAAATATTTAATCTTTTTATAGGAGAAAAATAGAAACATTTGACTGATGAATGCAGTGGAATATCGCTACAGACACGGCGAGAGAATGTCTGTCTGAACCAATCAGAGGACACATACATCAACAATTAACCACCTCCATACAATAAACCACCCCACCCCCCCAAAAAAAAATATAGCACAGGCGCCAAAGATGATGGGTCCCAGCCCTGAATTGGATTTTAATATTCACAGGAGAAATACCAGCTCAACAGGTACAGGTTTTGGATCAGCCTTTTAAGCTGCAGGAAGGAGCTCAAATTAGCACAAAGAGTCTCTCTCCATACACTCAACGCCCACGCTGAAATCTGAATGAAGTACAACTCTGTAGGATGCTGAAGTAAAAAAGGATGTGCACCCCAGCTTTATGAATCTGCATTCCCCCTTTTTGTTTTTCAACAAAACAAGCTTTCAGCTTTTGCCTCCCTGTTTCTGCTGGAGATTCCTTGAGAGCTACACAATCACTGGGATCATTCATAAGAGGCAGAGATTTTGACAGGGAAGGAATAATTAGCCAGGGTCCTTAAAATCTTTGTTGTTTCTCTACCTCCCGGAAATTGTCTGGGGAACCTTTTCCTTTCCATGGGCCACTTTTAAAATTAGTACAAGCTCTGAGGGCCAGGTAGTTGAGGGTGCCTTATGGGGCATGCTCCAGATGGAGGAAGGAAGGGGAGGGTCAAGACCATGGATCTGTGTCATGGATCCATCCCGTCATTCAGTGCAGGCCCTCATCACCACTCCCCTTTCCCCTGAACTCACTCTTTTCACTGTCGAGAGTTGGGACTAGATCCCCAGTCCAGATCCAGGGAAGGGGGACAAATAAAAACCCAACTGGCCATGGGCTGCAGCTTCTCCACCCCGCTACATTTTTAATTTCAGTGATAAATGCACACGAGGAGAGAAAGCACATGTAAGAATCAAAGCACTCCCATGTCTCCTGGAAGACCAAGTAAGCTCCCAGATCCTGTATCATCTCCAGAAAGAACAAAGGGGGGGGGGGGGGGAAGAGATGGGATTTTATTTATTTATTTAATTATTTATATCCCGCTCCCTCCAGCTGAATGGCAGCTTGGGGCAGCTCACAAATACAATTAAAACAATCCATAATATAAAAAAGGGGTTAAATAATATAGAACAAACCATAAAAGAGGTAAAAGCACTGGCAAACACCCATTCTTCCCCCCCTCCTTAGCCTCCCCAAAAGCCTGGACAAACAGCCAGGTCTTACAGGCCCAGCGAAAGGCCAACAGGCAGGGAGCCAGGTGAGCTTCCTCCGGGAGGGTGTTTCATTGCCACGGTGCGGCCACCGAGAATGCCCTCTCCATCGTGGTCCCCCGGTTCACCCAGGGGACCTCCACAAAGGCGCCCCCGACAGATTGCAGAGGTCGTTCCAGAGCCCGGGGAGTGAGGCGGTCGCTCAGGTAGGAGGGGCCCAGACCATGTAGGGCTTTAAAGGTCCAAACCAGAACCTTGAATCGGGCCCGGAACGCTATAGGCAGCCAGCGCAGAGCTCAGAGCACTGGTGTAATGTGCTCGCTACGGCCTGTCCCCATCAGGAGACGGGCCGCCGCATTCTGCACCAGCTGCAGCTTTCGAGTCGTCACCAAGGGCAGCCCCACGTAGAGCGCGTTGCAGTAATCCAGCCTTGAGGTGATGAATGCATGGATGAGGGTGGCCAGGTTGGAGTTTGAAACATATGGCTGGATCCTACGCACAAGATGTAATTGGTGAAAGGCTTCCTTTGCCACCGCCTCCACCTGACGATCCAATCGGGGGCCAGGGTTCAACAGGACCCCCAAACTCCACACCTGCAGGGCCAGCGGGGGGTGTATCCCCTCCCACAAGGGGCACCATCATCTACGCTGCTCTACCCACCAACATCACCTCTGTCTTATCTGGGTTCAGCCTCAGTCTGCTCAGCCTCATCCAGTCACTCCCTGTTGACAAGCACTGGGACAGCACCGAGACTGCAAAACCTGGGTCCATTGAAAGAAAGAGGTACAGTTGGGTGCCATCAGCATACTGGTGGCAACGCACACAACTGTCTCACCACCTCACCCAGGGGTTGCATATAGATGTTAAACAACAATGGAGACAGGATCGAACCTTGCGGCACGCCACACGCGACATCCTGGGGGCTAGAGGTTTCTTTCCCCAGCACCACCCGCTGGCTTCTCCCTGAGAGGAACAAGTAGAGCCATCCTAAGATAGTCCCACCCATCCCCCCAGGGTCCGCAACTGTCTCAAAAGCAACCCATGGTCCACTGTATTAAATGCTGCCGAGAGATCCAATAGGACCAGAAATGTCTCAGTGGCGGTCGTCTACCAAGGCCACCAATGCAGTCTTGGTGCCATATCCTGGACGAAAACCTGATTGAAAAGGGTCCAGAAAGCCGATGCTATCTAGATGGCCCTGGAGCTGCTGGGCCACCACCTGTTCAATAACCTTCCCTAAAAGGGGAAGGTTAGAGACAGGCCAGTAGCTAGTGAGTGAGTCAACATCCAATGATGATTTTTTGAGCAAGGGCCACAACATTGTCTCCTTGAGGCAGTCAGGCACCCTGCCCTCCCGAGGAGAGGTGATGATCACTCCCGCTAGCACCAGTCCCAAAGTTTCCCTGGAGGCTTTAACCAATCAGGACGGGCAAGGATCTAATTCATAAAAAGTGGCCCGAACAGACCCCAGAACCCCCTCAGCATCGGCCGGCATCACTTCCTGAAACTGATCCCACAAAGATGGACCAGATGGGGCATCCATAACCCTCAGCTCTCCTCCTTCTGCATCAATCCCGGCCCCGAATTCTGCTGGATTTGAGCGATCTTATCTGCGAAGTAGTTTACAAACGCCTCACAGCGGGCTTGGGAAACCTCCCCCTCCAAGCGGAGGGAGGCTGGACTGAGCAGCCCCCTCACCACCAGGAAAAGCTCCACTGGACACGACTTCGCAGTGGCTATGAGGGCAGCAAAGAATTCCTTCTTTTCTGTCCTCATGGCCACAGAATAGGACCGAAAATGGGTCCAATGCTGCAGCCGATCGAGATCAGCATAAGAGCGGTGCTCTAACCACCATTCTTCCTGCTTCAGACACCGTAGCCCCTCAGTAAACCAAGGAGCTCTAGGGCAACGAGGCAGCAGGAACGGATGCCTCGGATATTTTGACATTCCTCATAATAATCCTGGGGTTAAAAAACAGGTAGAAAAGTATTTGTTGGGGCAGAACCTTTCAGGCCTTTGTCCATCAAAAGGAAAGAAACGAAAGTTGTCTACGTTGCTGCTCTCTTTAGCTTCTACTCAAAATTCTACTACTGGTTCTCCATGGCCCAAACACCTGCTCACTGCATGTTTTTGTTCTATTAGATATCTAAGCAAAAGATGATGACATCTGAGATTTGCCTAGATGCTACTTACCCTCTCCTACTGGTGTTTGCCCAGTCAAACACCTTGTGCATGGCAGTAACTCCTTCCCGCCCCATGGGGGCGACATCACCACCAGTCATGATGGCATAATCCATGCCTGAATGCATGGCTAATTTCTGGAGAGGGGAAAAAAACAAGAGGAAAGAAGAGTCAGTAGAAAATTCTACACTATGTTTGGACCCTACACAGTCTCATTATGCAATATATTTTGCATGTCTTTGGTGCTAAGCAGAGTCATGGGAATATCTGAGACTCAAAATGAGAACTGAGGCAACAATTTTGAGAATTTAGAGAACCACAGGAGTGACAAATTATTGTGCCTCTTCTGGGACTTTTGGATGTAATTTTATTTTATTTGTACAATTTATATCCCACCCCTTCTACTAGAAGAAGCTCGGGGTGGCTAACAATTTATTAAAGTAATAATAATAATAAAATAATAATAATATAAATACAATAAATATATGAAATAAATACAGCATAAAGAAAACATACAAAACCCCATACCACCCTAACCTTCAAACCCGCAACCCTTTACCCATCTCCTTCACCAAAAGCCTGGCGGAACAGCCAGGTCTTGCATTGTCGTCGGGAGGAGGAGAGGTTCGGGGCCATCCGGGCCTCTGCTGGAAGTGAGTTCCACAGCCTAGGTGCAGCCACCAAGGAACTGAATTCCCTCTCCATAGTCGCCCCCCCCCGCCCTGAGATACCTGGGGGACTTCAAGAAGGGCGCTCCTGGCTGACCGCAGGGGTCGATCCAGAACTTGGGGAGCAAGGTGGTCCTGCAGATAGGTAGGGCCTAGGCCGTATAGGGCTTTATAGGTCAACACCAACACCTTGAATCGGGCCCAGAAGACTACAGGCAGCCAGTGCAAAGAACATAACACTGGTGTAATGTGCTCACGGCGTCAGGCCGCATTCTGCGCCAGCTGTAGCCTCCAAACCATCACCATGGGTAGCCCCACGTAGAGCACGTTACAACAGTCCAGTTCTGAGGTGATGAAAGCATGAATGGTAGTGGCCAGGTTGGAGTCAGAGACGTACGGACAAAGCTGCAGCACCAGATGCACAAAACGCGCTCCTCACCACAGCCCCCACCTGGGCATCCAGGCGGAGCTGGGAATCGAGGAGCACTTCCAGACTGCAAACCTGAGGGACCAGTGGGGGGTGAACTCCATCAGTGAAAGGGGACGCCAACCCCACCGCCCTCCCCACCAACATCACCTCTGTCTTGCTGGGATTCCGCTTCAGCCAGCTCGCCCTCATCTAGTACCCCACAGCTGCCAGACATCGAGTAAGCACTGAGACTGCCGAGTCTGGGTCGGATGAAAAAGAGAGGTAGAGTTGGGTGTCATCACCATATTGATGACACTGAACGTCAAACCTTCTCACGACCTCGCCCAGCAGCTGCCTGTACATGTTGAACAGGAGGGGACAGAATAGAGCCTTGTGGGACTCCACAGGAGAGGTCCCGGGGAAACTAAGAACAGTCCCCGAGCACCACCTGCCGAGTTCATGGCTTCTCTACCTCAGTTGGTCCTTTTGTAAAATACAGAAGACCACCTGCTCAAACTGGGGAAGTTTCACAATCTCCCCAACAATACAAAATGTGATATAAAGGGATTATTAAACTATGTTTTCAAATTTCATAGCAGATCCTTGAAAGTATTGTGTGTAAGGAATAAATCTGTGCTCAATTTCCACCTCTGTCCATGTGTCGTAAGCTCTATAAGCAAGGGCACGATTGTGGGTGCCCAGTCTAGACACCTCAAAGAGGCCTTGATTTTTCAGCTGGAGTGACATCCTACTCTCTAAAAATTGGGTCATATAGCAGCACACAAAATCTCCAGTCTAGGGGTGGGCAAAGTTCCCATGTCCAAGAGCCAAAATTGTCTTATCACCAAGAACCACAGGATGTATTTATATTGATTGTAGCTTTCCCCAGCCCTGAGGATGGGATAGCAGTACTTCCCCCAAATCCCTTCCTTCACATCAAAGCTGTGCCTCCCAGACAATCTGGTAGGTTTGGGCAGCAGCAACAAGGGCACAGAGCATGCTCCCCCTGCTCCCATGAGTCTCCAGTGGCCAAAATGGCAGTGCAGCTTCTCTTGCTGCTGTGGGAGCTGCATGGACATATTCCAGCATTCACTTCTGTCAAGAGCCCCAGTACAGGTGGCCCAAGAACTTCCTGAGCTGCCATTTACCCATCTCTGCTCTATCCACTTAAATATCTCTATTTGACAGCTTGTGCCTCAGTTGCCCGAGTCCTCTGCCCCCTCCCATTATCTGATTGCATAAGGTATTTGTCTGCTTTAGTGTGCAGTACACCAGAGCAAAGCATACGTAAGTAGCAGCAATGGACTGGATAGAGGAGCAATTGTCCCCTGGGCCTTTTCCTCATTTCATTAGCCAGAAGATGGAGGTAACACTCCGGTATGTTAGTCCATCCCCAACCCCTCTCCACACCCACTAGGAACAGCCCCAGGATATAGGGCCTCAACACCTCACCCATCCACCCTACCTTTTGGAGTCAGTCAACCCCTGATAGCAAGAACCAATTTCCTGAAGCTAATGCTGGACAAATTTAAGTTAAGAAATGAGGCACAATTTTAACCGGAGCGGAGGGCAGGGGGGGAAGAATCACTGCAACAGTCTACTTAGGAGGAGGAGGACCCTCCCACCACTGCATTCTTCAATTCAAGCCTTAATGCCCTTCTTAAAAGATACACTTTAACCAAATAAAGTTTAGTGGCCTTGATGCAGTAAAACCTGGAACATATTCAACTGCCTAGTGCTAAACAGGCGGTCAGAGGAGAAACCTCCCTGGGCTCCTCTGACCTTAAAATCCACAAAGATCTTCTATTTACATGGTAAGGTCCTCAGTGCAGGGATTGTTTGTACAGCCCTACAATATGAAGGGAGGCCTTTCTGCACCATTGTTGCTGCTATGCTGGACCCAAAGTGTATTATAATAAGAATAACCGTCCATTCACAGTTTTACAATGGTGTAAATCCCCCGGTAGCTGCTGGCTATTTAAATTCCACAGCTTTCAATCCAAATTATGCGACTCTCTTCCATTTTACAGGTTGTTTCTAAAGCTCGACACAGGCCATTTGTCTGATCGCTGCTAAATGAAGCATTTTACAAAGAGGCCTCCCGGGTGCTGCTGGGAGTTTCTCCCATCAGCCTGCCAGGTAAGAGAAAACCCGCTATGTTGCTGTTAGCTAGGTCACCCAGCCCCAGCCCATCCATCAGGTGGAGTTGATGGGATGTGTCCAATGTTCACCAACCGTATTAAGAGGACTACGGCTTCATGCTGACCCAAGTTTGGTTGGGACACCATGTCATCTTAAGGTGGAGCAGCAGCAGCAGCTTCCCCACTGGCCCTTGGCCTTCGCCAAAGACACTGGTATAATGACCCTCTCCCAGGCTTTTGAATGCCTGAGTCCGAGAGAAACCAAGGGGCTGGTTGAGGGTTCAAATCTCTCCCGACATGCACGATCTGTTGTTCTCACTGAGGGAGCTTTATGAATGAGCAGAGTCCAAAAATTGGAAAAAACAGACATTAAGTGAATCTAATCGGAGAAGTTAGGGTTTTGTGCTGCATATGCTCATCAGAAGTTGGTTGGTTTATCAAGCCCCTCACCTTTACTAAGGAAGGGCTACAGCTAAATTAACAGATAACAGCTACTTCCTTGACACCCAGCTGCTGGAAAGTCACTCATCAAAGGCTAAAGTGAATGTATGTAGGCAGTGACAGCCCCTGCTACCTACACCATTAACACATTCCCAGCTCCAGCAAAACATGCCAATTAATTGCTGGGCAGCAGGACAAAAAGCTTTGCTTTGTTCATTAAAGTCACCTAGCCTCTGGCTTGGGAATGTTAGAAGTCTGTGCCTGCCCAATGGTGCTGGGAGCTGTGACAACCAACGCCAAGCATGTCCACATAGGCCTCAAGGCTCCCAACATAAAGCCCAGCCACTTAAGCACACCATTGTAGACATTTAGGAAGCTACACTACAGGAGGGGATAATCCATGCCATGCTGCCATTCTGGAATTGCTCAAGAAGGCTGTTGAATTTCAATGTTATAGGTATGTGTAGCTTTTCAGTCTGCTTAGAGGATTAGTAGCTGAAACAGCCAATTGTAACAATGGACCAGATGGCTAACTGAAGTGAAACTGCCCCGGTATGTTTGGGTCAGTGGGGTGAAGGGCACCGATGGGACAGCATGGTCAGAACATATTGCTCTTCAGTTCCATCTGTTCCAAGGCAAGGAGACTTGCATGCCCTGGACTAACCACTATGCATCTTTCACCTTGGTTATGGCCTTCACCTTCACCCAAATAAAGCAAGTTTGGCAGTCTCGGTACCTAGGAGGACTAAAGCAATGCTTCTACAACGGGGGGGCAGCACAGCTAGCAAACACCTAGCTCCACTCAGATTGAGTAAAATGGAGTTTCCAAAATAATGGGGTGACAAGGGAAAGTGAGAAACTGAGAACAGGTGGGAGAGGGAAGTAAAAGAATGGTGGAAAGGGGAGCAACATGCATGTATTTTTATGGGGTTGAGGTCCTTCAACAACTACAACAGATATGTGGAAGAGGGAGTCACAGATCAAAAAAGCATGGGAACCACTGGACTAAAGGAGATGTATGGTGTGGCATCAAAACTCACTTGAAAGACAAGACTAGCCATCCAGCTGACAACAGACACTAAGTAGCATAGGTAAACTGAGCCATCTGTAACCTCTTGTCCCTGTGACTATACAATACTCCACATTGAGTTATTGACAGTTTAAACTACTCAGGTTCACCCATGGCCCTGATCCCAAATAAGAATCAACTTAACCTCAAAACTACTTTGTGTGGCAAAGGAAAACTATTCTCCCAATGTTACCAACAGGGAACAGAAGGAGATTTCCAAGAGCTCCTACATGACTTGGAAACAAATCTAACTGGTTTTCAATGAGATGTGCCCCTCAGCTTTTAAAGTGTTTTGGAAAATCCCAGTTAAAGGACTTGCCCAAGGTCACACAAGGAGTGTGGTAGAGCTGGGAACTGAACCTAGATCCCATTAGTCACATTCAGTGATTTGACCATAAGACCTCGGGTTGAGGAGGAATAAATATGAGCCAAGTGGCTGATGAAAGGAGTGAGGCATCTGCCAGTCTGGAAACTTTGCCGCCTATACTTATGGATGCCGACTCTGCAGCCAGCTATTGCCTTGTCTCTAACCATCCCTTTCTCCCTCAGCTCCCTGCTTGGCACTCCTCAGCGTGGGGTGTGTCCTGCTTCCAGGTACTCAGAAGCCACTTGGCTCAAATATTCAAATTTGTGGGCGGACCAGGTGCAGGACACTCCATGCCTCCCCAGTTTGAGTTCTGCCTTTGGAGTTACCAGACGCAGACCTCGCTCCCTGGAGTCCCGTTTAGGGAGCGGCTTTATTATTTTAGTTTATTTTTTTAGTTTGAGACATCATTCTTAGGGGCTTGCTCGCTCCCCTTCCTTCTTCGAGTGTGCTGGGTTGAGCTGAGCCCAACCGAGGAGCCAGCTTGCCCCTTCCTCCCCCCTTGGGGGAATTAGGAGGCTCCACTCGGTGCCCCTGGCAGGCTCCGCCGCTGCAAGTCACCCACCGCCAGGAGTCTGGTATGTTGCAGCAGGGATCAGAAGGAGCAGGGTACGAGAGTGGATCCTTCCCCGTACGCTCCACCTCCCTTGGCTGCAGCGGGAGACTCCCCTGGGGGAACCCGGAGTCATCCACCGCAGGGGCACCGCTTCCGGGGCTGGAGTTTCCCTTTCTCCCCCTGCCCCACAAAGCCCCAGACTTTCGCGCATGTTCCTTGCGCCGGCCCGTTTTGCGAGCCGGGCTAGGGTGGTGCTCGCGCCCCAGAACCGGGGCGCGGGAGGAGCCAAACCGGTGCGGTGGAGCTAGCCGGGTTTCACACTAGCAACCTAGAGCACGTTTCGCTCCGCTGCCAGCTCCTGCCTCCCCCCGTGTCGGCGCTGGGGGGCGCTCCGGCAACCCTGGAACGGTGAGGTGCTGGCAGAGTTCCCCTCCATGTCGGGACTCAGCTGGTCCTCTCCCAGGAGACCGGCGTCAACATCCCAGTCCTGGGCTGCACTCCACGCGGCACCCAGAGGCGTCGGCATGTTAGTTCCACCACGTGAGACCCATGAAGGCCGCCATCTTGGCTTCTCCACGGGGGACCCATGGGCGCCGCCATCTTAGCTTCTCCGGGGGGACCCATGGGCACCGCCATTTTGGTTGGGTCATGTGGGGTCAAGGGCGCCGCTATTTTTTTTTGGGGGGGGGGGGAAAGGATTTTTTGCTGATACCAGCTAACTCCAAGGTTTTCTTAAACGTAGATGGCAACCACAAGGGTGCAGCAGTCAAGGGATCAGGACCCTGACTGGCAGAGGACGGCCCCGGCCACACAACGTCCCATGGAACACGAAGATCACGTCTCCCCAGAGCGGAGTCCACCGCACCTGTCCCCGGAGCACCCGACCCAGCACACACATTCCACAGACTCGTCACAGCAGCTCAGAGAATCAGGAGGTCTCCTCAGCTCAATTGCGGCAGCAATCAACGAGCTAAGGGATCAGATGAGGACTATCAACTCCCAGCCTACGCAGTCGGAGAGATACAAGGGAAACTTCAAGAATGCAAACAAGGGCAAGCAACCAGCAGCTAGGGAGCGCCATCTTGAAGGGGACTACCTCTCCCCGTTGTCCTCCCCAGCTGGATGAGACTCAGAGTCCGATAGCGGGGAGGCCTCCGATGGGGAGCTGATTCGGATGTTGGAACGCAAGGGGTTTAAGGTCAAGGGTACCAAAACACAGGGCAACAAGCTGAATACCTCTGGGTCAACAATCCCAACCCGATACCTCTGGGTCTTCTGCGGAGGAAGGGGAATGGTCTGAGGACGGAGTGTCGGATGAGGAGGAACAGAAACTGTTCCACCTGGAATCACTGAGTAAGACCATAGTCAGGGTCTTAGACACCCTCGGACTAACCCCGCTAACGGAAGCTCCCACGACCGAGGAACGCGGCGCGACAAGGAACCTGCTCCTCAAACCCAAGCCGCCTCCAACCTCCCTACCGCTGCTGCTCACGTTCGAAACCATCATCAGGTCGGCCTGGGAACACCCACTGAGGAGAGGCAGCCCCCGAAAATGGCCAATTAGCCAGAGGATAAAGCTGCCCTGTTTGTGCTGCCCTGGGTTGACCCGGCAGCGGCCGCCCTTGCTAGAGTCTTGGCAGCCCCTCCACGGGGGGATCCCCTGCCTAAGGACCAGACCGATCGAGCCGTGGAAGCCTCGCTGAGGAGACTGTTCGAGGCCACGTCTAACGCTCTTTGGGCCAATACGGCCATTACTTTTTTCGCAAGGGCAATCTTGACCTGGGTGGAGGAGACAAGGGACCCAGAGTTACAAGCACGTGAGCAGGCATCCAGGCTGGACAGGATCGCGTCCGCAGCAGCCTATATCGCTGACACTTCCATAGACTCAAGGAGGGCCAGCTCACATGCGGTGGCTACTAACATGGCGGTGAGACGTCAGCTGTGGCTCCGGGCCTGGAAAGCAGATCCAGTGTTGAAAACTACTGACTTTGGATCCATTCATGGGGGGTAAATTGTTCGGCCCATCACTCAATAAGATGCTGGAGGAAATGATCAAGGAGTAAGATGAGTGCCTTTCGTCAACAGCGTCAGAGGCAAGGTTACACTCGGGGATCCAGTCACCAGTTTTATTCCAAGGACAAGTATTGCAAGTCCGGCTGGCAGCCGGCTCGCAGGGCCAACAACAACAGGCAACCGGGTTTAAAGCCCTCCCAATGATGGCCCTGCCACGCCCCCCGAGGGTCTCCCTCTCCTCGGGGGGCGCCTAGCCCACTTCACCACCATCTGGGCCACCCATATCCAGGACGAATGGGTGAAGAGCGTAGTCAAAGAGGGGTATCGAGTTGAACTGGTGGCCTGGCTACCCAGCAGATTCGTCGGGTCCCTGGCCTCCAAGGACGCAGTGAAAAAGCGTCTCCTGAGGGTGGCCATAGCAAGGCTCGCCGACATGGGAACAATCGTGCCGGTCCCGGCCGCAGAGCAGGGCAAGGGCCTGTACTCCCTGCTGTTTCTCGTCCTGAAGAAGAACGGGGAAGCGCGAACAGTACTCAGCCTCAGGTTCCTGAACGGATTCACAAAATATAAAAATTTCCAGATGGAGACCCTCAGGTCCACTCTGCAGGCACTGGAGATAGGGGATTGGCTCTCCTCTATCGACTTGAAGGAAGTCTACCTGCACGTACCCACTGCACGCCAGCACAGGGCCCTGTTGAGATTCTACTACAGGGGTGCACACTGGCAGTATACTTCCTTACCCTTCGGACTGGCCTCTGCCCAGCGTACGTTTACCAAGGTCCTGGCTCTGTTGGGAAATAAATGAGGTGGCGTACCTCAATTTACCCCAAACGGGATCGAAGGTTGCCAATAAACATGCCACAGTATGTGGGTACAACTCTATTTTATTGGATAGACACTTAACATCTAGACAGGACAGTGTTCTCAGTTACAAACCCCAGTAACCCAGGATATCTTACGTGTCAGAGGCACAGTCCGAGATGCAGGCTGGTTCAGAGGAGAAGGGGAGGGGGCCCATCAGACAGCTGGGCAGAATCTCTGGATCTTTAAGAGCGTCGGTTAGGATAAGACCCACCCGGCTCACTGCAAATGCTAGTAGCCATTAGCGTCAATGACAAATGGTAAGGGGCTGGGCTTTCCCTTTTATAGCTTTATTTATTAGGTATACATGTTGCAGGGTCCCCTTTTTGATCATACCAGGTGCAGGAATAAGATGACTTAATCTCATTAAAACTACTTTCACTTTTGGGAGTTTATCTATCTCCACTGCTTAATTGCTGGTCTGACCCTTTGAGGTTCTCTCTCTCTCTCAAACCCTCATTATTAGAGATAGTGGCCATCTGGGGTAGTTGGTACGGCCTTGGAAATACATTCTTCCTGCTAGAGTGTGAGTTATTTACGACTTCTCCTTATGGGCCTCTTTCGTCTGTGCCAGTCTGAGGCCTATGCTTCAAGTTAGCTGGTTCACTGAGTTTGTTCAGGCCTCATGCAGCCTGTCTCTCTGACCATGGCCAATAATTAATTCATAATAGCTATTATGAATAGGGCCTAGTTAGTTCATAATAGCAAAACTGCTTAATCAATTCCTAATAGCTCCCATTGTGGCCCTACTCTGCCAGAAGGGAGTGCACGCCTACCCGTACCTCGAGAACATCCTCATCTGCTCAGCGTCTCACCCGGCAGCAATCTGACATCTGCAGGAGGTCATGAAAACCTTACAGAGCTTCGGGTTCATAATCAACCTCCCCAAGAGTCACCTCGCCTCGCCCGGCAGCGATCAGACATCTGCAGGAGGCCACGCAAACCTTACAGAGCTTCGCGTTCATAATCAACCTCCCCAAGAGTCACCTTGTCCCGACCAGGACGATCCCACATCTGGGAGTTATCATCGACACAGAAAGAAACGGTCGCAGAGAAGCGCAGCAACCATCTGTTATCTACGCTGTCCAGAGCCCGGCGAGACTGCAAAGCATCGGTCATGGCTCTGACGGAACTGCTGGGTGCAATGGTATCCTTTATAGATCAGGTTCAATGGGCCAGGCTGCACCGCAGGCCGTTACAGAATTTCCTCAGACCCTACCAGAGGGCGATCATGGCTTGAAAACAAGGTGGTCCGGATCCCGGGAATCCTAGTCAAACAGCTAGGCTGGTGGGCAAAAAAAGCCTGATTTTGCCAGGGGGTCCCCCTGATTGAGCCACACAGGACCACGGTGACAACAGATGCCAGCCTGGGTGGATGGGGGGCGCTCACAGGTTCCAGGAGGACTCGGGGCCGTTGCTCACAGGAGGAAGCAGCCCTCAGCATCAACCTGCTGAAGCTTCGAGCAATTCGGCTGGCACTGGAATTCGACCGCGACCTGGGGGACAAGCATGTCTTGGTGCAGACAGACAACACCACAGCAATGGCGTATGTCAACCACAAAGGGGGATCCAAGTCGCCATCGCTGCAGTGGGAGGCCCAGCGGTTGTTCCAATGGGTGGAACCCAGACTCAGGTCGATCAAGTCAGTACACATCAAGGGATCAGACAACAATGAAGCAGATCGACTCAGCCGGGTAGATCTAGATCCTGGAGAGTGGGAGCTTCACCAGGACATGTTCAGCATGCTGGCACGAAAGTGGGGGATACCAACCATCGACCTTTTTGCATCTTGGGACAATCACAAGGTGCCTTACTACTTCTTAAGGCACAGGGACACAGGGGCGTTAGCGATAGACGCGCTATGGCAACCATGGCCTTCGGGTCTGGCTTACACCTTCCCACCAATCCCGGTGTTGGGTCGAGTAGCAAAAAGGATCAGAAGACACGGAGCAGAGGTAATCATGATCGCCCCGTTTTGGTCGAGAAGCCCGTAGTTTTCAGATCTAGTGGAGCTCCAGATACAGCCACCCGTTCGACCAGACCTCCTCATGCAGGGCCCCATAAGCCACGAAGATCCCGGATACTGTCAGTTGACAGCCTGGCTACTAAGAGGGGGGCGATAAAGGCGAAAGGCTTCTCAGAGAGAGTCATCGACACCCTCATGGCGTCTCGCAAGCCCTCCACCAACAGGATTTATGCGGCCACGTGGAGGCGCTTCTTCCAGTGGAGACAGGTCAGAGGTGGCAATAACGGCTCACCCTCTACGCCGGAGGTTCTGGAGTTCTTACAGGATGGCCTCGACCAAGGACTTCGCCCTTCCACCCTGACTAGGCAAGTGTCGGCTCTAGGAGCTATCCTAGGGGTGGGCTCCAGGGCCCGTTTCGCCAAGTGCAAGCAGGTGGGGAGATTCCTCAAGGCTGCTTGAGCAAAGGCCCCACTGCCGGTACACCGCTTCCCGTCCTGGAACTTAAACATGGTGCTCACGGCCGTCACTCAACCCCCGTTCTGTCCATCAAGGTGGCCTTCTTAGTAGCTATCACATCAGCCAGAAGGGTTTCCGAGCACAGCGCAACACCTGTGCATCTTCCACGAGGTCAGAGTGATCCTCCACACGGATCCAACCTTCATTCCAAAGGTCAACTCGGCTTTCCAGGAGATTGTGTTACCGTCCTTCTGTCCAAAACCACAGCACTGCCAGGAGAAGGTGTGGCACAAACTGGATGTACGCAGAGCGCTGAAAATTTATATCTGCCGTACGAGTGTGGGTTCCATATCTTCCTCCCTGTTCGTCAGGTACAGGAGCGGGGAACTGGGGAGACTGGTGTCAAAGGACATGATCACTAGGTGGATTCGTTGCTGTATCACGGAGGCATACAAAGCTATGAACAAGCCCCACCGTCGGGGGTTATGGCGCACTCACTATGGTCCTCGGCCACATCATGGGCCATGTTATCCAGAGCCCCGTGCGAAGAAATCTCAGGGTGGGCACTTGGACCTCAGGGCATACTTTCTCAAGACATTACATGATTCATACAATGGCTTTAGCAGAGGCCACCTTTGGGCGGAGGGTCCTCCAGGCCATCGCAGCGGGCCTCTAACCGGGCTTCGGTTCTCCTTTCTC
Organism: Sphenodon punctatus; assembly: GCA_003113815.1. NCBI lineage: Eukaryota > Metazoa > Chordata > Lepidosauria > Sphenodontia > Sphenodontidae > Sphenodon > Sphenodon punctatus. The sequence goes on along the minus strand of QEPC01001471.1, from coordinate 2,185,001 downwards.
CCACCCTGTTTGGCTCTGCTTTGTTACATCCCATGCTGAGGAGTGCCAAGCAGGGAGCTGAGGGAGAAAAGAAAATTGGGGCACTTATCGATGAATTTTCTTTCTACGATGCTCCCTGCTTGGCACTCCGGCCCACCCAGGGCCTGCCGGCAGGGGGCACAAAACCAGGCTCCTTAACCCGGCCCGTTGGAGGGCCCTGTCTTGTATCTTCTCTTCCAGAGCCTTCGGAAGGACCCAAACTGGAGAAGCAGGGAGTGTCCCACACCTGGTTCGCTCACAAATTTGAATATTTGAGGTCTGCCTTCTGAGTACCTGGAAGCAGAGAGCATTGTAGAAAGAAAATTCACTGGTAAGTGCCCCAATTTTCTTTTTAAGGAGCTGTCGGATAACCTCGATGCTATCAGATTCGTGGATCCATTTCAGTTCGGTTTTTGTCCTGGATATGGCATGGAGACTGCGCTTGTGGCCATAATCGATTACCTGTGCCTGGAGATTGACAGGGGGAATTCTACCCTGTTGATCTTATTAGATCTGTCGGCGGCCTTTGATACTGTTGATCATGACGTGTTGCTGACTCGACTGCGAGACCTGCCAGGGGTGCGCAGGACTGTTCTTGAGTGGTTCTACTCCTTCCTGTTGGGGAGGTTATAGAGTCGTGATAGGCGACTGCTCATCCTCCTCTCCAGGTGTCCCCACAGGGTTCTATTCTGTCACCACTCTTGTTCAATGTATATATGAGGCCGCTGGCAGGGTGATTTAAAGGTTTGGGGTGAGGTGCCATCAGTATGCTGATGAAACTCAGCTCTACCACTGTTTTTCATCTGACCCAGGTCCTGCAGTCTCGGTGCTTACCTGATGCTTGGCTGCTTTTGGGGACTGAATGCAGATAGCTGACTGAAGTTGAATCCAGAAAAGATTCAAGTGATGATGGCTGGCTGGTCCTGTGACCTAGGGGGAATTGGGACTCCTGTTATTGATGGGGTCTGGCCCCCTTTGGTCACTCAGGTTCGCAGCTGTGGAGTGCTTTTGAACCCCTTCCTGCACCTGGATTGTCAGGTTGCAGCTGTAGCCAGGAGTGCTTTTCACCAACTTCATCTGGTGAGAAGGCCGAGGCCTTTTCTCTCTGATTCGGACTTGGCCACTCTTATCCATGCTTTCATCACCTTGAAGCTGGATTACTGCAATGGGCTCTACGTGGGGCTGACTGTTCGGAAGCTGCAGCCAGTGCAGAATGCAGCAGCCTGGCTCCTTTCAGGAACAGGTCGCCGGAAGCACGTTACATCAGTGCCCTGGAGTCTGCATTGGCTACCTACAGCTTTCCGGGCACAATTCAAGGTGCTGGTTTGGACCCTTAAGGCCCTAAGCGGCCTGGGACCCATGTATCTGAAAGATCACCTTTCCTACCACGCTCCGTCGTGGCCCCTGTGGTTGGCCATGGGGCGCCCTCCTGTGGATTCCCCATTACTCTTGTTTGTATGGTGGGGGCGCGCAGAAGGGTGTTCTTGGTTGCTGTCCCAATGTTGTGGAACTCCCTCCCCCTGGAGGTTCGTCTGAGTCCAGGCCTGAGCATCTTCTGGAGGTAGTGTAAAACGTATTCGTTAAAGCATTCGGCAGGCAGGGATAGGGAGAGGAATTAGGTGGGAGGTTGTTGGAGGATAGGAGTGGGTTGGGGTTTTGGAGGGTGGGGGGGAGACTATTTTAAATGTTTTAAAAAATTGTATTTTATATCTTTTGTAAGCTGCCCTGAGCCTTTGGGGAAGGGCGGGGTATAAATGTAAATAAATACTTATGGAAAAAGACATAGGAATAAGGCAGAAGAGGAGTATGGGGGGGTAGAGGGACATTAGTATGAGGAAAAAGGAAGGTGTGCGTTCAGTAACAAGAAGCCTTCCAGCTCTCTCTACAAATTTGTTGCCAGTTTGGTCTAGTCACCTTTTAGTGTCTTTTTCCTCACTTGCAAAGCAGGCATATCCACCTGCTCCACAGAAGTGCCCTGGGCTTAGTTCAATATTTATGAAATGTCCTGGGACTTTCGCATGAAAGCAGAGAGAACCAAGACGTTGTAAGTCCAAATCAACATCAAGCGTTAAATGAGACATTTCTGCCACTCACAACTTCTGTGCCAGAGCTGTGGTGCTGTTTGCCAAAAATTAACTCATGCAGAGACAGGGCTGAGAGGTCAAGTGGAGAAGAAATCCTTGGAACCTACCTCCTCTGCTCGTGGATTAACAAGCACCAGGATTGCCCCTGCTTACAGGAACCAAATATAATTAACAGAAGCGGAAATGAGACACCTCAGCTGGTGCAGGCATTTTACGAGTCAGGTCTGCCAACTGGCGCACACAGGCGGCTTCGTGCCAATCTGGAGGGAACGGTCCCTTTCCTTCAGCTGAAGATTAGAATCAGAGTCACTGCCCTAACCCAAGCAATCCACTAAGTGGGTGGATATTCTTTAAGAACTCCCCAACATGATAGCAATTGCTGGCTGCCTGGACAAAGTTACATACGCTGCTGAAAGATGAGGCGGTTTGAGGTTTTTTGGTGGGTTTTGTATTTATTTTTTTACCTTGGCAAAGAGTGTCTTTCCGGTACCTGGGGGTCCGTACATAAGGATATTCCGGTATAAACTTCTGTTGTTTTTCGTGTTTCTGGTTGCTATGGCAATATCTCTCACACGCTCCTCCAACTTAGGCTGCAAGAGAACAGTAAAGTTGGCAAACAAGGACCACTAAACAGGCTTTCAAGTGTTGGATCTAATGTAACTTTTAGCCTGAATTCCTGAAGTTTATTGACTTTAAATTTCAGAGTTATTCCCCTCTTCTGCTTTAGGGTTTGTTGCAAATTCTAGGCTGTCGATGAGGAGGCCAACTCCCCAGACCTTGTCCCACAAGCAAAGCTTTAGTTGATAAGGGTGATTTATTGGTTAATAATCAATACCAGAATCGAATTACCTGCCCTCTGAGCTTGCATTTATAAACTGGCTACAAAGAGGGAGTGAGAAAGGGTAGGTGACTAGGGAATGGTACATAACAAGCTCAAGTCAGAAGCAAACGTGGTCAGGAATATAGACTTCATGGAAACAAGCAACGCACTGCTCATCAGCAGATGCTTACTTATACGGATGCTTTGGAGAACACCTGAAGTGGCTGAATAAGTAGGTATCCTGCCCTCTCTCTCCCCATGAAGCCAACTCAGTTCAAATGCTGAGGAAGATGGTAGAAGGGGGAGGGGAGAGAGTGGGGCAGGATACTTCAGCCACCACAGCCCCCTTGCTTTCTACAGGTTCATCTTGAGCCCAAGGACAGCACAGACCAAAACGGCTGCAGAGAGGCCAAGTGCAGAGCGAGACTGGTTCACTGCTTGGTCTCTTGATCTGCTCTTTCCCACTGCCTCTTCTGCAGCTGCTTTCATGCTTGGGTTGAGGCAGCAGCAGAGGGAGGAGAGAGGGAATCGGGAGACAGAGCTGAATACCTGTCTCCTGCTCCACTCTGTGCCCATGCTTCATCTCCTGCTTCTGCAAGGAGTGTGGGAAATGAGAGATTGAGGTAGAGGGGCAGACCAGCCTCCCGTTCCGCTCTCTTTCTATTCCCTGACTTCCTCTGGCTCACCACTTTGAATGCAGTGAGCCCAGGCAGTGTGGAAATGAAGGCTGAAACGGCTACAAGGGACAGAGGGGAGAAAATGGAGAGGCCAGGTTTCCAACTCCACTGTCTCCCCCCAGCCTCCTGCAGCTGACGCAACTCGTCTGAACGACAAAGGGCACTTTTGGATGACTGATCCAGAAAACTGGGTCCCTATTATACACATTCAGAAGTACTTCATAGGGTGCTATTTCATGCAAAATATCTCTTGCATACCAGACTCCCATCATAAATCAATTTCCCCTGAATACTGAGGAATGAAATTAATAAGCCAGCTCCAAAATTGGGACTAACAGCTACTCATGAGGTGTTTAAACTAGTGCTGCAACTCGATTCTTGGTTTTTCTCAGAATTTACCGAAGAGCAGGTTATTTGGGCCTTGGTTTGCCAAGTATCGAATTTCCAATTACTTGCCCCCAACATTTGGTATTCGGCCAACCT
>QEPC01001471.1:2146209-2170031 GCA_003113815.1 Sphenodon punctatus | reverse complement strand
CTGGATGCATTCTTCACACAAACGCTGCCCTGAGGCAGCCTAAAGTAGCCGCAGCTGTAGACGTGAGGGGCTGCCATGGAAACCAAGTGACCACAGCTGCCTGGAGCAAAGCTGTTTATCAGGAGAACTTTTTACACACAAAAGATCTGGGAGAAGTTCTATGCAGAAGTTCAAAGAGTCAGATGTTTAAGATCTGGGTGAGTGATTTAGACACAGAGAAAGTTCAGGATGTAAGAAACAATTATGCAAGAGAAATGTGTGTGTAAAAACACTCACTATCACATATCTGTTGATTTCCCTGCATGCCATCAGCCTGTTCTTTGTACTGAATGGTAGAGAACAAAGGATTGTCAAGGAGCACAAACAGAATTAAGTAGTTCACACAACACTCAGAATGTGGGTTTGTGCCATTACCCACCTCTAAAAGTGTTGTGTGTGAATGTACACTATGAGTGGTTGATGAGGCTTGACTCAACCCAGGCAGCCATCATCATACAGTCCATGATATATTAACTTCTATAGCTTCTTTGTCCCATTATTCGGATGCAGGGAGTGTTCTCCTTCATGGCCAGCAGGAGGCAGTACTGACTTTCAACTGGACATGTGCAGAGAGAGCACACCCTCAATTCCCACTTGAAAGTCTTCCTCTGGACCAGTTAGGAGCGCAACAAGGGTGCTCCCCGCCTGGCAAGACTTTCTAGCCTCTAGAGCTCTCTGGAGCCAGGGCTTAGCCCGAATTGGAGGGGTAACCCTCTCAGCCTTCTGCTTGCGCCCCCTGGCTGTCAACAAACAGTACAGTGGTGCGAGTCGCACCGGATCCTTCCCCCTGGTGCCAGCCCCTGGGTACGGCCCGGGCCAGAGCAGGTGCAGGGGTCGACAAACCGGGTATGACCCCTCGCTGTGGGGTACCTGCTGAAATGGCGAACCCTGCCAAAACCCACCAGGCCTCCTCCTGCCTAGCTGCCGCCGAGCCAGAGATGAACACAGGAAGGGAAAGTAAAGCCACAGCGGCGCAAGCCACCTGGGCGGAGAGTCCTGCCGAGGCCCGCGTCCATGGGGAGGAGGCGGCCTCTCGCAGCAGATCGGAGGAAGAGGAGGAGGCGGCCTTCGGCAGCTCCCAAACCACAGTAAGGGGACCCCCCTCAATCCTGGACCCTATCCAGCAGTTACAGCTGGACGCCCTACAAAAAATTATGAGAGCCCTGGCCAGAATAGAAGGGAACCAAGCCAGGGAACATCGGCATGACAAGCGGGTCCACCCCGCCAGTGCCGCCCCGCCCCCCCCAAAAGGCCTTCAAGGGATCCTCCAAACTCGCGGGGAAGGGGAAACACCACACCCCTCAGAAATACCACAAGCCCCCACAGAAGGAGTCACTCAGGGACTTAACTGGCTCCTCCTCAGAAGCGGGGGAGTTTGCCAAAGCCTACAGGGAAGAGGGTGAGCTTTCCTCTGAGGAGGACTCCAACACCAGCCTCTCGCCACCAACTAAAAAGAGAAAGGGAGTTCCACCAAAAAGGGAGGCCTACCAGAACCCCACTGTTAGAGAAGGGAGACTCTCCTGAGGACTCAAACCAGGCCTCACAGGGCAACTCCTCCCATTCCTCAGAGAGGGATCCCCCCGAGCTGGAGGAGATCCTAACACAGGGCCCAAAGGAGCTGGGCAGGGAGTTTCCTTCTAACCAGGGCCCTAAACTGGTGAAGCGGGAGGAGAGGGTGCTCAGGATCACACCCAGGGCCCAAAAGAAAAGGGAATTTGATTCCTCCGAAGAGGAGGATTATGATCGGAACTACATTCCTAGGTTGGTCAGTTCCTCTAAAGGAGTCACTTTGGACAGGGCCTTTGAAAAGATAATTAGAGCTCAGTGGAAACAGCCTATTAAGGCACTAAAACTATCCAGGGTACAGCAGTCCCTGTATGACTTTTTGAAACACAGTGACTTAATATTCAAAGTGCCACAGGTCGACGTGGCTGCAGCCTTGCTGGCATGACAATTCGTATTCCCCGGCAAGGGAGACCGGTTCCCTAAGGATTCCACCGATAAGAGGGTGGAGATCAGCCTCAGAAAGAGCTATGAGACGCTAGTTAACATCCTGCGGATGGCCACAACTGCCTCCTAGGTCTCTAGAGTCATCATGAGTTGGTTTCATTTGGGCAAGGACCTGGAAATATCGGAGACTATGTCCCACAAGTTGGCCACCAACATCGCATTGGCACATGCCTTCCTTATTGACTCCTCCATGGATGCTGTCACCTGGGCAGTTAGGGGCATGGCGTCTAATGTAGCAGCCAGGTGCAGACTGTGGCTTCGCTCCTGGCAAGCAAATTTGCATGTGAAGAACCTGCCCTTTAATGGACCATTCAAAGGGGGCAAATTGTTTGGCTCTGCCTTAGACAAGGCCCTTACCGAAGCTTCAAATAAGGAAAAGCAGCACTCTCTGAATCAAGTGCAGGCTTAAGAGCTTTTTTGCCCCTTCCAGCGCTTCTCACAGGGATCAAGGAAGGGCCAAGCTCCTGGAAGTTCTTGGACCTACCAGTCAATGGCAAAGGGTACCGTGGGGCGAAGTCGGGCAGATATCCCACCGCCTCCTGACTACTCCACTAGCTGTTCCCCACCTTGTGTGCTCCTCAGCGGCCACCTGGAACTCTTCGCTCACAGGTGGGTGCAGGCGACCACAGACGTCTGGGGCAGAGACACGGTGGCGAGGGGATATGTGACAGAACTCAAGTACAACCCTAGGGAGTTCTTTCACATGTCTCCATGCTCACACGATCTGGACAAACACGCAGCCATGGGCCAGGAAATATGAAGACTGGAGGAGATAGGAGCGATAGAGCAGATCCCTACAGCAGAGAAAGGAAGAGGGCTCTACTCTATACTGTTCCTGGTACGTAAGAACAGGACATGAAGAGCGGTCCTCAATCAAAAGCGCTTAAACAAAGCAGTGAGGACGCTGAGGTTCAAGATGGAAACCCTTGCATCCCTGCCCAGGATAGTCTTCATCCCAAAACAGTGACAGAAGAAAATCGGGTAGCATATGACCTGGGTCCGGTATCTGCCTCAGATCCCGCTGCAGACCCTGGCACCCCTGCAAGGTCTGATGGAGTCCTGTATCCGGCACCTGCAGTGGGCCTGCTTCCACTCATGCCCACTGCCAAGATTGCTCCACCCATGTCAGTCACACATCATCGCCAACATCCCAGTGAATCTGTCAGTGGACCAGAGAACCCTGGATTCCTTCAGCTGGTGGGAGGACCCCATCGGTTCAACGTAGGGGTGCCCCTGATGGGCCCACCCAGGGCAGTTGTCACCACAGACGCCAGCTTACTTGGGTGGGGGGCCCACCTACCGACAGGTATGGCACAGGGCATCTGGTCTGCATCAGATCTAACACACCGCAACAACTGGCTGGGAGCTGAAAGCTATCCAACTCACCCTGCAGCACTTCGCCCACCTGTTGGAGGAACGACACATCCTGGTCTTCACAGACAACATGATCGCCCTAGCCTATATGAACAACCAGGGGGGGTTCACTGTCTTGAGCCCTCCACGCGGAGGCGACAACTCCTAACGTGGGCGGAAGGGCATGCTCTCTCCCTCTCAGCACTCAACATCCGGAAAATGGACAATGTGGAGGCGGACTGGTTGAGCCAGAGGGTGGTGGATCCCGAGGAATGGTCCCTCAGCCAGTCAGCCTTCCAGCAAATTGTATGCAGATTCAGCCAGCCGAGTCTGGACCTCTTTGTCTCACAGTCGAACAACAAAACAGATCGCTTTATCATGAGGGGACCTCATCCCAGGGCCATGGTGCAGAACACCCTCAATCATGGTCCCCTGTTGCATGCCTTCCCGCCCTTTCCCCTCATAAGCCGAACAATCAGCAAATGCAAGCTGAAATGCTCCACTCTGATTCTGGTGGCTCCTTACTGGCCTCGCAGGCCATGGTTCACGGACCTGGTTACCCTGATGGCAGGAGAGAAGTTGGAGCTCCCCCCCCGAACCTATCCTGCTATTTCAGGGCCCTCTGCTCTACAAACAACCAGGGTTTCTGAGGCTGACAGCTTAGCTATTGAAACCGTAGCCCTCCCTAGACTAGGTTACTCAGAGGCGGTCATTAAGACACTGTTGGCCTCTAAGTGCAAGTCCACTCAGCACAGCTATCAGTGTATCTGGGGGGTATTTGTCAATTGGTGCCACGCCAATCAGGTCCAGACACAATTTCCTTCAGTTGCTCAGGTCCTGCAGTTCCTGCAAGAAGGTCTAAACAAAGAACTGTCCTGATACACTGTCTAGGCAGCTAGCAGCATTAGATAGCATCTTGGGGGTGCTGGGAGGGGTGCGACTATCCACCCATCAACACATCGGGCAGTTCTTAAGGGCTGCTCGACAGCTTTCTCCCCATTTTACATAGGTTTCCTTCACAGAACCGTAATGTGGTCCTGAAGGCTCTTACAGGTCCCCCTTTTGAGCCCCTCAGGGAGGTCTCCCTATACTTCCCTCTCCATTAAGGTAGTCTTTCTAAATTACAGTTACCTCAGCTAGGAGGGTGTCGGAGATAGGGGCCCTTTCCATGGATTCAGTCTTCTGCACTTTCCGGAAGGAGTTGGTCATCCTATGACTGGATCCTTCCTTTGTTCCAAAGGCGAATTCCAGTTTCCACTTAGATCAGGAAATAATTCTCCCTTCCTTTTGCCCTCGGCCACAGCATCACCTAGAGAAACTATGGAATACCCTAGACCTTCGTTGGGCACTTAATATCTACTTGGGACATACGCAGTCCTTCAGGCTGACTTCGGCCCTCTCATTCAGCTACCACCCTTGTTCCAAGGGTAAAAAAGCATCTAAGACAGTAATTTCCAAGTGGGTCTCTTCCTGTATTAAGGATGCCTACAGAGCGGTTGGTCTCCTACCGCTGACGAGGGTCTTAGCACACTCCACACAGGGGGCTGCAGCTAATTGGGCTTTCCGGGCGAGAGCCCCCTATGGTGAAATTTGTAGGACGGCCATGTGGAAGATCCCACTCACATTCATCACACACTATAAGATTAATTTTTTGGACTCTGCTGAGGCCACTTTCAGCAGGCAGATTCTACAGAGGGTCCTGGGTTAGTCAGGTTCCTTCTTTATAGCTTCTGGGTTTTGCAGATTTGGTTGCCTTCCGCTCCTTTCCTCCCTGTTCCGAATAGGGGGTACTGCTGTTACCTCCCTGCATCTGAATAACTGAACGAAGAAGCTATAGAAAGAACAATTGGGTCACTTACCTTTGGAATTGTCCTTCTATGGCTTCTGAGGGAAGTTATTTGGCCCACCCTGTGGGTCTTTGTTTGTGGCTGGCAACCTCCTTTTCTTAGGGTTCCCCGGATGTTCTGACCGGGGGACCGCAGGGTGACAGTTGGACCCTTCCTTAGAGAACAGTTTGTCTAGAATAGGCCCCTAGTTGCAGAAGGGGTGTTTCTTTTGTTGTTTTCAGATGTCCTTGGTCCATCGACTGTGTTACACCTGGGGATTGAGGGTGTGCTCTCTCTGCACATGCCCAGTTGAAAGTCAGTGCTACCTCCTGTTGGCCGTGAAGGAGAACACTCCCTGCATCCGAATAACCTCCCTCAGAAGCCATAGAAGGACAATTCCCAAGGTAAGTGACCCAATTGTCCTCTCTCTTTCACTCCTGAAGGGAGTGAAGAACACAATTATGGAGAGAGGCCAGTGTTCCACATTCAATTCTAAACGTCTCAGAGAGAGGAAAGAGCCTGGATAAAATTGTAGGAGGAAACCAACCCAATCTATACATCACAAATGAATATGAAAAATTCAGACGTGACCAATTTATCTACAGCATGGCATTCTAGAGAGCAGCATCATACTGCACCACTGATACAACCGTACGACAAGAGTAGGCAGAGAAAGTAGATTGGCACTTTCAAGTAGTAGGGCCACCCTGTTTATTTGAGGAAATGTAACAAACAGCAGGGGGAGGTGGCTTCTGGGATGTGTAACTCTCATGGAGAAGGGGAGGAGCAGAAAAACTGTGTGGAGCAAGAGGAAAAAAGTTACGCCTGTTTGGATGCAGGGAGTGTGGTACCTGAAGAAATGAAAGCAGCTACTTTCAAAGACTAGCGTCACAAGCAAAGCCATGCTGAGAACAAGAGTCGCCATTGTTTAAGAATAAGAGTTCCTGGAATAGATGTGGCATAAGGGATTCCCATCAATAAGCAGCGGAAGCAGAAGGACCCAAGACTTCCCTTTGGGTTGCAGTTGTTACCCAATTCAGTAGACCTGAGGTTAGCTTGTACTAAACTAAGCAACCCTGCAGGCAGCCTCTTTGCAGTAGCTGCCTGTCATAAAGAGTAAGGCAGCTGCCTTTCAGATTCCTGCAGGTTGCTAAGAATAATGTCTCAAATTGGAAATGGGTAGAAAAGCAAGACTTATAAACCGTATGCATGGGTGTTTTCTTTTATTCTTGTCCCCAGAGAGCTTGCTGTCTCCTGAAAGCCTTTTCTTCTGACATGTTGTTCACAACTACCCTGTCATGCATGCCCCAGCAGGTGCTCTGCTGCGAGTCCATCTGTCATGACATATGTAAGATTCTCTCTCTATTCTAAATCATATTCCCCTTTTAACTAGGACACAGGAAAATGCTGCCACATTGGACAGTGGGGTTCCTTGGGCTGCTGGTACAGATCTGTGAATAGATGCCACTTCAAGGTATGGAAGCTTTACCAATGAATTGTCAGTTTAAATGAGTAAGAATTCTCTCAGCCAGCTCCCTATTAACCATTCCTTTGCTCTACACCATCTCAGTAGAAAGCCTGAGAACTCAAGACACTAAATGCATTTTGCAGAGTGGAAAACCAAGACAGATGTTGATAAGCAGTCAGGAATAGAAACTCCCTGCACTGTGGTTTATCTGCCTTTTCCCTCTCACCTGTTCCATGCACTTCTAGCTAAAAGGAATTCTGAAAATTCAAACCCCAGGAGGATTGATTCTTCTTTCTGCTGATAAACTAAGTGCCACTGAGTATGCTTTGCGTGTGGCTTTCACAGCAAGACCTTAGATCCAAAGATGCTCCCTGCTCTCCAGAGACATTAACGGTCCCAGGGCATGAAAATAAGAGCAGGGCATTGACCAAGTACCCTTGGCCCGAATTTCAACCCAAGTAGTACAGCATGCAGCAAATAATCTGATGTGTAATGGAGATCCGATGGATGGGAGGTGCTATACGAGAGAAGGATTTAACTTGTCACCATTACTTAATGTATTTCAGTATTGGCTCACCTATTCCTTAAAGGATTTTACCTTTCCTTTCGGAATGCAAGAAATACTGAGAAATAGGGGCAGCAGCAGAATGCAAATCATGGTCAGCAGCAACAAGAGCTACAGAGCCAAAGAGCAGCAGAGTTATCAGTAACTTACTAGCTCCAGCTAGATGCTAGTTCTAGTTCTAATGCAGTTCTAGTTAAAGTGAGGGAAAAGCAGGATGCAGCAAGTAACTGTAGAGTCAGATTTCTATCTTCAGTTTGAGGGACAATGTCAAACCTGAAGGCCCAAGGGCAACCAGTGCAGTTTCAAATATACATATTTTTTATATATATACACACACATATATATATATATACACACATATACACATATATACATATATACACATATATACACACACACATACATACATACACACACACACACATATACAGAGAGAGAGAGAGATTATACATAGGATACCCTTTATTTAATTTCACCCTATTTAAGTCCATGGCAAGAAAGACCTGGCTTTGGATGGAGGCCTGGAAGGCTCAAAGTTAATAACCTCAGATTTATAAAAGTGTGAAGACCTGAGCATTCAATTTATCTCAATTTTTCAGGTGTGCTGGAAGCGATCTACTGAGAAAAATCCTCTCTGCCTTTCCTATCAGCCTCCCTCTACATCAGGCTTTAATGCAACCAATGCCTAGAACTCAGGCATGCAACACCGCATACAGATAGCCACAGCCCAGAGCAGAATAGGCTAATTTACTACTATAGTCTGAAAAATTAGAACCAGATCCACAGAAGCCTAAGGACAGAGGACTATTTACACTCAGGATAGAAAGACCTGCCCAGCAAAACCTTCAGAATGGGAAGACTAAATATCAAGACCACAAACTGCAAATTACTTACCCCTGGAATAGTTCCATTGAAGCTTGCAGAGTAAGTGGTTTGCGGATCAATTTAAGTGGCGCAGATCAACTCTGAATGTTACTCTGGATGCCAATCTATTCCCCCGAAGTGGAGAAACCTGGAATCAAGGCCAACACTCCCAAACAAGCTATTCTATTCAGGTTTAACACCCTGCAACATGCCCACAGGTCTAGGTCAGGGGTAGGGAACCTCTTCCTTCCTGGGGGCCACTCTGAAAATTAGTAAAAGCTCTGAGATCTACAGAAGTTGTGGGGGCTTAAGGGATGCGCTCGGGAAAAGGAAGGTACAGATCAAGGGTCCGTGTCATGGATTTTCCCCCTATGCTTAAGTGCATCCCCTTTTCTCTGTTCCCTTACCCTGAGCTCAGACTTTCAGTGCTGGGGATACAAAATGGATCCAAGGGCCGGATAGGAGCTGGAAAGGAGCCACATAAAAACTAGGTGTGAGCTGCATTTGGCCCCAGGGTGCGAGACTCCCCACCCCCTTGTCTAGCTATACAAGTGGCTAGTGAAAATCCAATCAACGGACTCTAAAACAGACACCACACTACTGAACCCATGAGGAAGCAGAATCCACTAAGACCCTTGTGAGCAGGACATGAAATTTCAGATCAAACTCCAGGAGCCAAATTTCTTTTTTTCAGTTGCCAGACTTTATCCTGATATTAAATCGTTCTTACCCCACTACACCCATGAACCAGTCATCAGCCTGAGTTTTCTGGGTGCCAATGGCTCCCAGGCACCTGCAAATTTCACATCCTGCTTGTGAAGTAACTTTATTCAACTCACTCCAACGGAGTAGACTGAATCATAGAACGAGCCACCTAGATTCCTTCAGAGAACCTGTTAAAATACAGGAAGAAAAAACCCTCCAGTTGCACACCTCTTGTCATCACCTACCATCAAGCATGGTATCAAACATACCATCAAACCACGATACCACTGATACCATGGCATCAAACAGCTACAACTTATCCCAAGACTAAGCTTGGGGCACTGGTCAACGACCTTCGCCACAAATAAGATCAGGGTCACTTGACTCTGCTGATTGTTAGATCTGTCGGCCTTTGATACAGTTGACCATGAGATGTTGGTGACCCACCTGTAGGATAGAGCCCTACGGGGACACGTCACCGGGACCACATTACGCCAGTGCTTTGTTCTCTGCACTGGCTGCCTATAGTCTTCTGGGCCTGATTCAAGGTATTTGTGTTGGCCTATAAAACCCTAAACAGCCTGGGCCCCACGTATCTGCGGGACTGCCTCACTCCCCAGGTCCTGGATTGGCCCTTGCCGTCTACCAGGAGGGTCCTGCTCAAGGTCCCCCATGTACATCGGGGGGCCACAATGGAGAGGGCATTCTTGGGGGCGGTGCTGCAGCTATGGACTGCCCTGCTGGCAGAGGCCCGGAGGGTCCCAACCCTCTCCTCTAGGAAGTACTGTAAAACCTGGCTGTTCCGACAGTCTTTTTGTGAGGGAGTTGGGTAGGGGACTGCGGTTGGTTGGAAAAATGTTTTTTGGGACTACTTGGGATTGTTGGTTTTATCTGTTTTATATTTTTTTGGTATATTTATTGAGATTGATAATATTAATACTTATTTTATTTGCTGTTTTATTATTGTGATGCAAGTCACCCCAAGCTGCATGGCAGGAGGGGCGGGGTACAAATTTTGTATAAAAATAAAAATACTGGATGGGGACAAAACCCTAAGAAAAATCTTCCCTGAACCACCTCTTCTGGCCTTCAAACAACCCCCAAACCTCTCACACCTGATCGCACAGAGTAAGCTACCCAACACCCAGGACACTCCAACATCAGCAGGAACAAGACCATGCCAAAACAGCAGATGCAAAACCTGACAACACATTTCTACCACCATCATCATCAACACCCCCACAATAAACCATTCCAAATACAAGGCAACTACATCTGCAAATCCCCAAATGTAGTGTAGTTCATTCAGCGCACCAAATACTGCCATGGAAACTACGTTGGTGAAACAACCACCCTTACACTTACCTATGAACTCACAGACATACAATTTTGAACTAGTCACTGACCCCACGGTGGGCAGTCGCTTCTCCCAACAAGACCACTCCATCTCTGACCTGTCAGTCCTATTCCTCAAAGGAAACCTGCACAACACCCTCAAGAGGCAGGCCTGGGAACTAAAATGCATAACTTTGACACCAAAAATAATAGGCTTGATAAGGACCTACATTTCTCCAGCCACCAAAAAACCCTTGTAATTTACAGTCTTCTGCATTTTTAACTTTTGTTACCAAGTTCCTTCATATTCTGTTTATATATGCTGCGTACCTTACTTGTAGATTTCCCCCTACCTGTCTCCGTCTCTGCCTCTCATAGTCCCTGTCATCTGTAGATTCTACCTTTTATCGCTTGTTCCCAGTTCCTTTCTTATGCGATTTCATTTCGGCAAGCTGTTTCCCCATACTGCCCACCCATGTCCATCTCCTACACCTATACACATCCTTAACAGCTGTTTTTAAAATCTGGCACTAACCCCACCATGCCAGCCATCTTATTTTATCTAACCCAACTCTTTGCTACCTCCTTATATGCCTAGTTCCTTCATATTCTATATTATCTGCTTGTACCTTACTTGTAGATTATTCCTATCTGTCTCTGCTACTCACAGACCTGTCATATGTAGATTCTATGTTTCCAGATCCTTTCTTATGCAATTTCACTCCACCATAGCGGTTTCCCCATTACCCCCCACCTATGTGTGTCATCTACACATCCTTAACAGCCCTGTTTTTATACCTCTGCTTTTTTATGCCTGGTATTTTTCTCCCTATCAATAAACCTCCCCCCACACACTAGTCATCTTGTCTCATCTAACTCCCACCCTTTCCTGGCTCTTTACATACTGCCCTATATTTACTCCGTTTATATAATTTTGACTGGCTACACTACATGCATGAGGAAGGGGGCCCTGTGTGGCCCAAAAGCTTGCTTGTTTCCACCAACAGCAGTTGGTCCAATAAAAAATATAATTCACACCACTTTGCTTCCCTCTCTGCAGGGAGAAGGGCAGATTTGTAATCAAGTCAAGAGAACCCACAAAACATGGAGGAGGAGAATCCAAAAGGTAACAAAAAATCTGATTGTTTCCCCACAATTCCATCATCATGGCACACTTCCAAGCAACAGAAAATACACAGACTAGGGGTTTGGAGAAGAAACAAGTTCCAAATTTAAAAAAGCCGGTTATCTGGAAATAAACCTAGAAGTCTCAGGTTAAAAAAAAATTGTGTTCAAAACATCAGACGTCAAATATGTAACTATCTAAAAACTCCCAACTCCCCAGGTGCAGCCTACATACTATAGAAGAGCTTTGTTCAAAAAGCAAGTCTTTTGTTGGTGCATTCATGAGATGTTTCTAGTTTGTTGGGCCGTACAGGATCCTCTGTGCATAAAACTGGAAGGCAGAACAGATGACAAGGAATGCTTTAAAAGTAAGACGACCATTTTAACAATGTGTGGTACTAAGAATAACTGACAAAAATAAAAGAGGAAAGTTTGGCTGACAATGAGGAAAACATCACTGCATCAGGAATAAACCAGCTTGTAGAAATACTATGTGAAGAGAATTTCTAGCTATAAGCAATGCATTTAAGCAAATGCACTGCGTTTCCGTTAAACACTTGGTAGGCTTGCAACTCGACTGAAAGGAAAACTTGCCAGGTGCACCCACAATGATCTATGCACTGATCTAACCAAAAGAAGTTGGCAGATTTTAACTAGGACTTGATAATACAGCATGTAAAATTCTCTGCTCCGTGTTACGCAAGGGATCCAACAATGTAACAGTCTCTTCTTTGACTTAGAATTAAGATCCGGTCATTCCATATCAAAGTCAAATTTACTAGGAGCAAAATCCTCAACTAGGAGATTCCCAAACTATACAATACTCCACCTGGGGTCACACCATCTGCAAATGAGGTTCTGATCCCAGCTGATAAACTTTGCATGCCTATAGTACTGTCTAGTGTGATGGAATTGTATTTAAATCTCAAAGTGGGGTCATGTAGGCAAAAAGGTTGGGAACCTCTGCCTCTAATAGATACAAAATGTGACTGAAGGACTTCTAATCAGGAAATTCCTGGCCTGGTCACGACTGTTTTTAAGATGCCTCCACTAGTTCCCATAAAAACAAAATGGAATCATCCACATGCCTATTTTGCAAACCACATGCTCCTGAACGTTACTTAAATGTATACTGCTGCTGCTAGGACTTAAGAGGGAAAGGGCTGGAGTTAATCTGATTATAACGAAGTCTCAGAATGGAGTCATGCATGCAAAAAAGCCTGGAAACCACTGAACTAGACCTAAACCAATCCCAAATATTTTTCCAGCCTCCCTTTAACCTCCAGCGAAGGAGATGCCATAGCTTCCCTAAGCAACTTAATTCTTTACCCAGGTTGGACAGTTAAGGTCTACTGAATATTTCAAGATAAATAATGGTAATTGTCTGCACATATAAGAGACATGGGAGCCTATTCCCTCTTCTAGGCCACACTGAAAATTAGTACACGTTCCACGGGCTGAAAGGGTTGAAGGCAGGGGCACTTAAGGGGTGTGCTCAGGATAGGGGAAGGAAAGGGAAGGTCCCGATCATGAATCCGTACCAGGAGTGGGCAAAGGTCCCAATCTGAAAAGCCACACATGAAGATCTTCATATGGTCAAGAACCACCACCAGTGATTCTCACTCTACCCCTCATGCACAGGCACTCTCCCATAGCCAGCCCCGCCTCCCGCACACAGAGACTCACTGCCCCGGGGCCACTGCTTCCGCTTGCCCTACATCAGCCCACCCCCTCACACACTGCTCACCTCTCCCACTGCTGCAACCCTTCTTATGTCAACCACCGGCACAGGCTACCCACAGGAACTCCCCTTTTCTGCCTCCTCTGCATGCCAGCAAGCGCCAACTAGCACTGTTGCAAACACCCAGCATTGGGCATCCCCTGCCAGCACGTAGAGGCAGCAGGAGAGGGGAGAGTTCAGCACTAGGCAGCACATATGAAAGTGGCTGAACTGTGAGAGCTGCATGGATATCCCTGACTCCAGGTAGCCATTTCTTCTGGGTAGGGTGATGGAGAGTCACATGCAGCTCCTGAGCCGCCATTTGCCACCTCTGATCTATGCCAAGGATCCATACCCTACATTTGAGTGCACCCCTCATCTCTACTTTCTTCCTCTGAGCTCACTCTTTCAGAGTGGGAGGGTAGGGACTGGATTCCCGGGCCAGATCCAGGAACTGGAAAAGGGACAAATAAAAAATAGCTGTTGACCAGGAATTACCCTGACATATCTATTCTCACAAACCAGACTTCAACACTGAAACTTCAGACTTCCAGTTCAAGGCTTTAGTAGTTGAACTACATAAGTAGATAGGAAATCATACTTATATAGAACCCAGATTTGAACCCTTGCCCTCAAAGCTCTGCCACCTGAGCTGCAGCATAAACAGGCGGTTTTTTTTTTTAAAAAAACCAACCCAAAAAACACACCACACCAACGGCCATCCAGATCTTCAGAGAAGACCACAGCTTGGACTTGAGAAACCAGGGTTCACAAACCGCATCTTGACCAAGACCACCCAGTGAGGTTATGGCTAAGTAACTATCTTGAATCTAATGTGTGATGAGGGCTAATTAGAGAAGGATTGTTAAAAAATTTATGAACACTGAAAGCGCTATGTAAGTGATAAATAATAATAAAAATTAACAACAGTTCCAACAGGTTTCAATGACAGATCAGGATCTCACCATGCTAGGAGTTGTACAGGAATGATCGAAGTTCTGTAAGCATCCTTCACAACAATATCTAGCCTTCATCCCAACCTCAAGCAGCACCATCTTGCAGGTGTCTAATTGAGGATAACTAACACTTAAACGAGTGGCAATCTGTTAGCAATTCTCTCTCTAATTCTCCCCCATTTTAGACATGTTTAGACCTATGAATGTGCATGCACAAAACCACCTCCAAATGCAGGTGTAGTTTCTTATAAGTCTATGCAAATTTAAAGAATCCACTGCCTTACATTGCGGCAGTAAGTCCTCACTGTGATCCTGTGTAACCTTCATTTGCTTATTTTATCATCATTTTTAAAAACGTCACAGCAGCTAAGAAAGGACAAGAGGCAAGGTGTCTAGGAACCAGTGTCAAGTTAAGACACAAATACATGAGTGCCTGTAGGGAGTGCTGCTCAAGTCTGCAGTGCCAACTGACTAGTGTCTTCTGCACATTTGGCAGACACCATATGGGTGGGCCGATGAACAAAGACAGAGATACACACAATAGGGGAATTCATGTCCAAGCTTTTCACCAAGCTCACGGTTAGGAAGCATCGACATACACAAAATGGATTATATGGGCTCTTCCAATTCAAAAATTCAAAGAACCTGTTTTATTTTCAGTTTTTGTTATTAAACACACTGTGGCAAGTAGGAGCAGGGCACAGCCTGATGGGGCTGCTGCCCCTTTCAGAGAGCAGCAAGTGCCAACCAAGGACTGGACAGGCTGGGTTATAAATAAGGAAGCAGATTAAAGGCTTGGCAAGGCCAGCCCAGTTAGGGTTGGAAAATCCACAGTAAGAGCTGAGTAAAGGGCCAGCCACGCCACTCTTAGGGTGTAAGCAGAGCCAGAACCAGAAGGAGAGCAGTCAGTGTCTGACTATGAAGAGGAGAGGATCTCTGTGGGGATCCAGGGCTGTAGAGGAGACCTTTCAAAGGTTCTGACTCCCAGGCTGAGCAATGGAGATGGTGCCTAGGCTGAGGAGACTCAGCACTCAACGCTATCCAGGGTTCTAAATGAAACGCCTGCCAAGTGCTGTGAAAGCCTACAGACTACAGAGAGCCAGCAGGCCTAATGCCTCACCGTATGGTGGAACACTAACTGTCTATGAGAGACTGTGTATTGTTGTATAGAGACCTTGTGATCATGAGTAAGGACTGTTGAATGCCTACAAACGAGTGACTCGAAGCTAATTTCCCCAGAGACAGTGACTATTTGGGGGTCTAATCCTGCGGGGACTTATCCTAGAGACCTGCTCTGTGTTACACTGTGGTGGAGAATGTGGACAATCCCAGGCCATTAAGCCATCTTGAAAAAAAGGGCGGCGGGGGAGCCTGCATAGGAGCAGTGTCCAGACTTGGAGAATAATGCCTGAAGGCAGCAAGCAAGAATAGAGTTTTGAAGGAGTATGCCCATACACTGAGGTGAGCGAGAGCAGTGAACAGCAGATGAGTGCACCAGCAGGAGCATATGAGCAAAGGCTACAAGAGAAGCTCGCCTAGACAAGGACTTGAGCAGCACTGGAGCAAGGGGGCTTGCCCACACCAGCAGCAACATGTGGATTAAAAATAGTTGCATGTCGACTGGAGGAGTATGCCCACGCTGGAGAAATGCAGTAAGCTTATGGAACTTTGCAGAGCCTGTGCTGCGCGAGTGGGACCAGTGGCCACGGACCAGCAGAACCCAAACGTAACTTGGACTCTGGATGACCAGAGAAGGGAAGCATTATATGGATCTTGGGGCCAGGTCAAAGACTGTTGGAACCGTGGGATTACTGGACAATTGAAAAGGATGTGTCCTTATGGCCCTGTCCTCTGAGAAGAAAGGACAGCCCTGGAGAGGGAAAGGCCCCACAGGGGAGAACCTGATGGGAGGTGGATGCCCTGAACTAAAAAGACCCCTAAGAATGAAATATTGGGCATGCAGTAAAATGGGGCATGTGCTGAGAACTTGTCCCACTAGAACGTCCTAGCCAAAAGAGACTCCAAGGAAAAGGTGCTGGAACTGCGAGAGGGAATGCCCCTGAGAGAAAGCCCCCAAAATTGAAGAGAACAGAATAGAGAAGCCTGAAGAAAGACACAGGCAGGAGGAAGGTGGTAGAGCTGGCCCAGGATTAAAAACAGATAAGACAGTACAGATGGGACTGACCCTAGAAAGATTAGAGGTTTTTAAGAATGTAGAGAAGATGGCCTGAGAGAATGGGAACTTTCAGGAAAAGGTTCAGGAGCTGATGAAGGAAAAGGAAAATCTAGAGCGCGCCTGAGATCAAAGAAGAAAAATAATGGAGACCTTAACGTTAAGGAGTTAAAATAGGCGATTCTTTCGTTAAAGAAGAAAGAGGGTCTGGACCTCAAAGAGGAGGATTTAGTGCTCATATCTGAGTCAGAGGATTAGGAGCCGGAATGCCCTGTTACAGAGGAAGGCCCTCAAAAGAGTACAGAGAGGGAGACAGAGGACTCAAGGATTGGGTCAGCTAGTTAAGAAAGAGCAGGAGATAAGGCGACTCAACGTAGCTCACGAAATGGATGTCGAGGGGGCTAGAAAGAGACTTGAAAAGATTATAGTTGTCACCTTAGAGGATGAGGAACCACTGGGCTTCCTGGTGGGTTTTGATGATGCAGAAATAGTAGATCCAAAGAATGACTTTGTAATGGATTGAAGGGGACCTCAGTATGTTCCTCCTTATGTTCTAGAAGTTGGTCAGGGTT
This sequence comes from Sphenodon punctatus, assembly GCA_003113815.1. Lineage (NCBI taxonomy): Eukaryota > Metazoa > Chordata > Lepidosauria > Sphenodontia > Sphenodontidae > Sphenodon > Sphenodon punctatus. The sequence goes on along the minus strand of QEPC01001471.1, from coordinate 2,153,320 downwards.
GAGGAATCTTACTGGACACTTGCAGAAGAGAGGAGGACAGACAACAGAGAGAAGGAAGAACAGCTGTATGGTGAAGCCACATATATAGATGTTAGTGACAAAGCAGAAAAGGCGATAGAGAGGCTAAACCACCGGGTCAATGGCTTGTAACTAAGATAAGAATGTAAAGTGGGAGCCATGTAACCCAACAGAGTGGGACCCAATCTCTGCAGAGGACATTACTGAGGAAGAAGTTGAGGAAGTCAGAAAAGTCTGCTTACAGAGAACAGCCAAGCAGGACAGAACCCCTGGGAGAAGGACCTTAGCGTAGGTGAATAGAAACTGGTGGAGATTGACATGACCAGTAGAGGCCAATAGGGTCCCACGGGGAGGGGAGGAGAAGGGTTGTCTGGAAAGATCGGGTGTGCTGGCCTCCCAAACACAAAAGGGAGAAAAGATGTATGTAGTGTTTATACATCCAGCAGGGGGATATGGAGCTGGCCAGGAATATTGAAATGGGAATCCCCGGGCAGGATGAGAGGCAAATGAGCTGGCATGAGGGGACATTTAACAAGGACTGTGGGAAGAACAGAAATTATATATTTGAGGGACAGCTGGAAATCCTATGGATATGTGTATATATCCTAGCGTGACTATTATACATCAAATAGTATTTGATGTATAATACTAACAACTGGTGGACCGGGTGAGCTATATAGGAGTGGAGGAGGCCAGATTAAGGGGACGAACCCTATTGTCATGAAAGAAGATCGGAAACCAGTACTGTCAACTGTATATGAACTGTAAAGGAGGAATGCTGTATCCTGCTGAAGGACATTGGTAAAAGCCAGGCCTATCAGGGATAGGCCTGTCTCCCAAAGAGTGGTACGGCAGGGCACAGCCTGATGGAACAGCTGCTCTTTTAAGAGAACAGTGAATGTCAACCAAGGACTAGGCAGGTTGGGTTCCAGATATGGTTGTGGGGTAAGGGTTTGGCAAGGCCAGTCCGGTTAGAGTTGGAAAATCTCCAGTAGAGACAATGTAAAGTGGAAAGACACTGGCCCTTTAATGGCTGAGAAAGTAAAGGGCCAGCCATGCCCACTCTTGGGATATAAGTATAGCCAGAGCCAGAAGGGGAGCAGTCAGTGTCTGACTGAAGAGGAGAGGATTTCTCTGCTGGAAACCAGGGCTGTGGAGGAGATCTCTCCAAGGTCCTGACTCACAGGCTGAGCAACAGGGAAAAACCTGGTGCTTTGGCTGAAGAGACTCAGCACTCAACGCTATCCAGGGTTCTGAAGGAGGCGTCTGGTGAGTGCTGTGAAAGCCTACAGACTATGGTCAGCCAGCGGGCTTGACACCGCACCCTGTTTCTCACACACACACACACACACACACACACACACACACACACAGAATTTTGCGAGAGCCATTTTCTAGTTAGAAACACTCCTCGCATATAGGGCAACTATCGCAGGTGCAGAGCAAGCAGAGAGATGCTAATTAGTCCCTCTCCCTAATCACAAGCTGAGGCCATGCCAGGAGGCAATTTAGTTTTTAAAAATTAGCTTTAAAAATGATTTCTACTTTAATAAGCATTTATTTACTTGTTCAAATTTATATGCCGCCCTTCCCACAGAGACTCAAGGGCAGCTTACAATCCATAAAATAGGAACAATAGCAAAATGCAATAAAAACTCCCACCCTCCCCTTACAACTCAAATCCGAAAACCCAACCAACCCCTATCCCCACCCGCCAAATGTTTTTTCAAATGAATTTTTTTTACACCACCTCCAGAAGAGGTTTGGGCTCAAGCAAACCTCCTGGGGAAGGGAGTTCCACAAAACTGGGGGAGCAACCGAGAACGCTCTCCCACCTAACCCCACCCCCCCGTCCTACAGACATGGGTAACATAAGCATGATGTGAAAAGAGTCCCCTGAAGAGGCAACAGAAATCTGAAGCCTATGGCTTTTTTGTTATTATGATGCATGCACTCAAGGATGGCTCCATGATCTGGACCCTCTCCTTCCGCCCCCCTCATCCTAAGCAAACCCTTTCGGCCCCTTGCCCCCAACTCCTATCTTGCTCACGGAGCTTGTACTTGTACTTTCAAGGAGGCCCATGGGAGGGGGAAGGCTCTCCACTCTTGCTACATAAGTACTTTCCATGGGGCTCATGACCATACAACTATCCATCGTGTTAATCCACACCACATCCATCTGAGGTAAGCAAACTCACAAGTGCTCTTGATTGAGCTGGGAGATTTGAACCCAGATCTTCCTGTTTTTTGTCCTGCAATGACAACTAGAAGCTTTGAAGGCACAGGACAACCAGAACCCCAGTATTATCATGGATTTCAACATGGCTTTTCCTTAGCATTGCAGAAGCACCTCACTGCACAGAATCTGCAAGTCAAACTGCAATGTTTGTGTCCAAAGGGAAAGGTGGGGAATATCAATTTGTTTGGGTTCTTTCTCAGTCATATGTTTTATGGGACAAATGCGTCTCTTTGGTGGCTGTAAACATTGCCAGTGTTCACGCACAGATACTGAAATCTCAACTCTGTCTCTCCAGGGGAACTTTACCCTGCAGCTCACTCGCAGAATAAGCTGTTTGATGCAGCTGCCACGCGCACAGCCTCACAGACTCCAGCTCTCTCTCTGATGCATTGCGTACATCGGTGCAGATCGTGAAAACTCAGCAACCGTGTCAATGGCAGCAGATGACTTTCCAAGATAAGCAGCAGCAACATGCGTCATTGCAGAGGGCAGAACAAGCCCCAATCTGCTTGCAAAAAAAAAAAAAATCCTTCGAAGAAATAGTTTCAACAATTTTTGCTGCAGATTTTCAACCAAGGGAATTCATTATGGCATGTGCACTGCCCCACAGTGGCCAGCTCCGAGACATACTCAGGCACAGCTACGAGCATTACACAGAACCTCAGGTGACACGTAAATAAAAAGCATCAACTGCTCCTTTTGGATTTTAAAGTATTATTCAAGTTCATCTGAGAGCATTAAATTCTCGGTCAAAGATTGCAGAAAAGAAATCAGCACCCTTGAGGTTATCAATTGTACATCTACAGCTCTATCACCATCACCACAAAGCACTGAAAGAGGTCTACAATGACACTTTACTATAAAGCCAATGCTGTTGGCAAAGCTATAGCAAAGCCATTTCTGAACAATCACTACTGCACTTCGGCTGTTTGCTGTTAATGTCAGTGATACCACCTTGTGTTGAAAGCACGTAATGACACCTGTGCAAGTCCCGAAGTAACATTAGCAATAATTACAGCACTTGCAGCAAAATTACACTAACACACAATGGCCTCATCCCCACCTCAAAAGAAAGTCCTTTCCCCCCTTGCCTTGCACCTAACATCAGAACTTTCTTCTGCCCCAACGATGAATATTACAGATAACAGCAACCCATGTGACGCCTATGAAGTTGCTACGGTAATGAAACCTTGATTGCCACAGTTACCATCTGTTGAGAAGTCATTTGCTCAGTAGCCATCAAAATCCCGCTGCACACATCACCTACAGTCTATCGGCAAGCCTCCTACTGCCAAGATTCCTAGATAACAATTGCAGATACGCGGCAGTTGAGTGTGGACAGATGGAACCACTCATGTATAGGACCAAAAATCAATGGGTTTGTCTTCCTTCTTTAATTCTTGTGACAACAAATACCGCTTGGTATACCATCTCAGAGCCTCTCTGGGTATAAAACCTAAATTTAATAAAGCATGCTCTTCACAACTGCACACAGAAGATCTTTGGCTCTGCACACTTTTGCTTTTTGCAACACTTTCCATGGTATTCTCCAACGGGACACATCATATGCATCCCTAGACGCTAATCCAAAGCCCATTAAAGTTAATGGTAAAGGTTTCCATTAAACCACAATGGCTCCTGGATTTGACTGCTAGTTTCTTCCATCCTGCATAGTAAAAGCAACCAGCAAAGTGAAAAGAAAGTAATCATTTTTTCTCTCTCAAGAAGTTGGAAGTAAAAAGTAGCAGCCAAGGACAGAAAAATGAATATGTGCTTACCACTACTTTAGCCTGAAACCAAATGCACCAAACCTGAAACCGATGCTCACGGTGAACAGGTTTGACTGCTTCAAATTGGGCCCAATGAAGCGGAGCCCACCCACTGTTCGCTCCTGGGTCACTCAGATATCTGTTTCAGTTCAGAACAGTCTCTCAAAAGCCTTCTGATGTACACGTAAATTTTCCTTTCTAGAAGCCTTTGCAGTGACATAACAGCTTTTCCGCCCCTATTTTGGAGGGATCAAACAGCAGAACAAAAGGTTGGTGAAAGCAAAATTTCAATTAAATGTGAAATTTTTGTTTTTTTCTAAGCCTTTGCCATGCTTGAGACAGAGCAGTAAATTTGGGGGTCACCATGACTGGATTGGATGCTGAAAGGAATGCTCCAGACCCTGTTGAGCCAAGGCAAACTTGAAACTCAGGCTTTTGACTCATCTTTTGATCTTGCACATTAGCAGCATGATAGCCAAAGTCGTCAAACTGAAAAATGATTACTGCTAGTTGAGTGCTCTTTTGCAAGAAAACCTCTTGGATAGGGTTTGCTAGTAGATGGAAGAGTTCTAGAAAACTAGATACATGCTTGCTTTTAATATGCAAATCTTATAATTAATTTTCATTTTGTGGTTTGACAAATACTCACCTTGAAAGAAAAGCCTTTTGTCTTTCTAGTGTCTAAAAATAGATTAATATTGTGAAAAATACTAAGGGAAGTCCAAAATGATGGAATATGCAAATGTAATTTCCCCCCTGAATATTTATTTGGATACTGGATAGACTAGCCAAAAGGTGCAAATAATATTCATGCATATGATTTTTTAAATTTGTTTTAGCTCTAAGATGCACATTTTTATTGCTGCCACACAACGCAGTCAAGAAAGCACATTCCCAATTGACTTGGTTACCCAGAAAATGTCTTACACTATGACTTGTGTTGCCCTTCTCTAATTGAAAGACATGTTTTAAGAAACTTCTTCAAAACGCTGTAAGAACATAAATTGATGGGATGGAATGGAAGAGAGATTCAAGCTAATTATCGGAACAAGTTCTGTGGCAAACCTATTTAAAAGCTTGGCAGTTAAAAAGGAGAGATGGAAGCACCATTTGCTCAAGATATTGAAATGGCAGAAATATTGGATTATGCTATAAGGTTCTCAAACCAGGATCCGAGAGTTTATCATACCAGGATCCGAGCTTTTACCATAGTAGTCAGGACCAAAGTTTCCAATATTAAACAGAACAGATTCCCAATGGCCACTCTCTCACTCACATCACACCTGAAAAGCTTTTCAGGCCTTTCCAGGCCCTCTAAGGAAAGGGAAGCCCAGCAGCTTCAGGCTCATCTCGATGATATCAGATTCCTGGACCCATTTCAGTCAGGTTTTCGTCTGGGGTATAGCAGAGACACTGAACTTGTGGCCTTGATGATCTACACCTGGAGATCGACAAAGGGAACTATGCCCTGCTCATCTTGTTAGACCGTTCAGTGGCCTTTGATACAGTTGATCATGAGGTTGTGTTGACATGATCGCGAGACTTGGCAGGAGTGTGCGGGACTGCTCTTGAGTGGTTCAATTTGTTGCTGTCGGGGTGGTCCCAACTGATAGCGACGGGTGATTGCTCATCGTCCCCTCAGGACCTGCCCTGTGGTGTCCTGTGGGGTTCCATCTTGTCTCCCCTCTTGTTCAATGTGTACCTGAGGTCACTGGGCAAGATCATTTGGAGTGAAGTGCCATCAGTATGCTGACGACACCCAGCTCTCTTTTTCATCCAACCCAGATCCTGCAGTTGCAGTGCTCACCCAATGCCTGGCAGCTGTTGCGGACTGGATGAAGGTGAGCCGATTGAAGCTGAATCCAGGTAAGACTGAAGTGATGATGGCTGGCTGGCCCTGTGACCTGGAGGGGATTGGGACCCCTGTCATTAAAGGGGACCAGCCCCTCTGGTTACTCAGGTTCGCCAAGAGCAATGATACTGGGGAGATTCATCTCAAAGGAGGGGAGGGCCTCAAGTGACCCGGAGGGTCTGATGACAAGGCTTCTTGGCAGCTCCGACTCAGAAATGGTAAGGGCGGTGGCCAAATTCAGCCAAGTTTTCATCAGGGCTAGGGCTGCCCATAAAGAATTGTCTGTGGATTAGACCATCCCTGTGGTAGCGTCCCCCGGCCTCCCGGGGATCCTTCACATTGGCTAGGCCTTGGGTCCCCTATAAGGACAAGCAGAGGGAGAGAGGAGATGCGTAACTGTGAAATTATGACAGCTGGGTGGATAATGGTTACTTTCCCAAAGCTCCGTTTATTGTATTAGTTGAACTATATAAAGAATATCGCGTTACGGTTTTTATAGGTTATGTTTACGTGGATATTTTTGTAACGGTTTTATGGATTTTGTTACGGCCTTTGGCAAAAACAATAAAGGGATATTGATTGATACTCAGGTTCGCAGCCTTAGAGTGCTTCTGGACCTGTTGCTGCACTTGGAACATCATGTTGCGGCAGTGGCCAGGAGCGCTTTTCACCAACTCCATCTAGTGAGGCGGCTACAGCTTTCTTTCTGATTCTGATCTGGCCACCATCATCCATACTTTTATTACCTTACGGTTAGATTACTGCAAAGTGCTCTACGTAGGGCTGCCTTGGATGCCTTTTGTGAAGTTGCAGCTGGTGCAGGTTGTGGCAGCCCAGCTCCTTTTAAGGGTTGTCATTGTGAGCACATTACACCTGTGCTTTACAGTTTGCACTGGCTTCCTATAGCTTTTTGGGCACAATTCAAGGTGCTGGTTTTGACCTTTAAAGCCCTAAATGGGCTGGGCCCCACGTATCTGAAGGCCACCTTTCCTACCATGCTCCCTGAGGTCGGCTGGGAGCTCTCTCTATCGGGTACCACCTGTCAATCTTGTTTGTATGATAATGGTCCACAGAGACATGTTCTCAGTTGCTGCCCCAGTATTGTGGAACTTCTTTCCCCTGGAAGACCATCAGAACCTGAACATATTCCGGAGGCAGTAAAAATGTTTCTGGCAAAGTGTTTGGCAGGCAGGGATAGGGTGGGTTTAGGGGTGAGGGTGCAGGTTGTTTTTT
>QEPC01001471.1:2089241-2144495 GCA_003113815.1 Sphenodon punctatus | reverse complement strand
TTACGGTTTTTATAGGTTATGTTTACGTGGATATTTTTGTAACGGTTTTATGGATTTTGTTACGGCCTTTGGCAAAAACAATAAAGGGATATTGATTGATACTCAGGTTCGCAGCCTTAGAGTGCTTCTGGACCTGTTGCTGCACTTGGAACATCATGTTGCGGCAGTGGCCAGGAGCGCTTTTCACCAACTCCATCTAGTGAGGCGGCTACAGCTTTCTTTCTGATTCTGATCTGGCCACCATCATCCATACTTTTATTACCTTACGGTTAGATTACTGCAAAGTGCTCTACGTAGGGCTGCCTTGGATGCCTTTTGTGAAGTTGCAGCTGGTGCAGGTTGTGGCAGCCCAGCTCCTTTTAAGGGTGGTCATTGTGAGCACATTACACCTGTGCTTTACAGTTTGCACTGGCTTCCTATAGCTTTTTGGGCACAATTCAAGGTGCTGGTTTTGACCTTTAAAGCCCTAAATGGGCTGGGCCCCACGTATCTGAAGGCCACCTTTCCTACCATTCTCCCTGAGGTCGGCTGGGAGCTCTCTCTATCGGGTACCACCTGTCAATCTTGTTTGTATGATAATGGTCCACAGAGACATGTTCTCAGTTGCTGCCCCAGTATTGTGGAACTTCTTTCCCCTGGAAGACCATCAGAACCTGAACATATTCCGGAGGCAGTAAAAATGTTTCTGGCAAAGTGTTTGGCAGGCAGGGATAGGGTGGGTTTAGGGGTGAGGGTGCAGGTTGTTTTTTTGTTTTTTTTAAAAGGGATTTTTATTGTATGTTGTGTTTTTAATAATATAAAAGATGCCCTGAACCTCAGGGAAAGGGTAAGGCAGAAATTTAAAATCAATCAATCAGCAAAAAGGGAGGTAGACAGACCATCTTTCAGGCATTTATGATTTCCTTTGCTTCACACATAAAAGCTACTTACAGCTATACAAAACATGAAAAGCAGAATAAGAATTGGCGTGAGGATATAAAACATTATGAAAAAGTGAAAGGAACATCAATCAAGAGAACAAGTCAGGGCTGTATCAGTTGCTGTATCTACCCGTATGGCCCCTCGACTAACTTTTCTGGGCCAACCATGATATTCTCATTTCAAAATTTTCTATATAAAATGAGAACATTTAAACCACTTAAACCACTTTTTTATTGTGACTAGGTGAAAAATGCTCACAACCAAGTAAAAATGAGTAAAGAAGAAACAGTGAACAAACTAGGCACAGAGCTGTCAAAGTAGAAAAAAGAATTGGGATGTTTTCTACTCTTGAACAACCTTGTTTCTTATTTGTAAATGAGCATTTAGACAAACATGATTTCAAGTTTTGTCTAAGGGGAAAGGCTGTTCATACCGTCTCAATTTCCAATCTAAACCTATGCAAAATTACCAAAGGAGAACTACAACTATCTGTGGTTATCATTCCTATTGACCTTCCAGGAGAAAAATGCCCTTCACAGCTTACCGTCGCTGTAACTTTGTCCCAGTCTGTTACAAAGGCACGAAATCCTTCCCCAAACAGTGCTCCAGCTGTCCTGCAGGAAACAGAGTAATATGAAGTGTCTTTTTATTTTAGAGAGAATTTCACAATAACTTGCAAAATTAGTCCACTCTGCATCCTGGCTTTCATGCCAAGCAGGTTCAAGGCAAACTCAAGCTCACCCAGAAACTCAAATGCACATTGGCGGAGCAGATATATTTATAATTGCCTCTCCTAAATCAACCTGGGAATAAATCCAGAATACATCTGGATCATAGGCACTACCTGTTTATTTTAAATACATTATAATGTTGAGAACAGCAATAGAATTCTCAGCTCTTTGCCATTCTGCAGCGCTTCCCAGCCAAGGATGTCAAAAGACTTTCCAAAAATCAATGAATTAGGTGGGGAAACAGAATCACGGAGCCTACTGGAAAATTAGGACCAGGATTCAATGCTCTGCAAATCTAGTCTATAGTATTAACCAACAGCCAAGGTGTGGAGAACCTTTTCCCTTCCCACAGACCACTTTGAAAATCAGTACAAGCTCCACAGGCCAAATAAGAAGTGCTTAAGAGGTATGCTAAGGATGGGGGAAAAGGAGGAGAGGTTTGAGATCATAGATCTGTGCCACGGACCCTCAAGTGCATGCCCGCATCAAGCATTACTTTCAAGTACATCCCTCATCTCTGCTCCCTTCACCTGAGCTCTTTCTTTCAGTGCTTGAGAGTAGGAACTGGATCCAAGGGCCAGATACAGAAATCAGAAAGTGGACAAAACAGCAGCAATGGGACAAATTTGGCCAATGGGCCCCAAGTTCCCCATCCCTGCATTAAAACAACACACCTTCCACTGGTATGTGGAGAAAGTAGCCTTCTCTATACAGGCTAGGCCTGGGGCATAATCACAACCCTGTGAATTCTGCATGGCTGAAATTGCACCAATTCCACGGAATTTTGCATTTGGCCACACTGTCAAAGAAATTGGCTGCTTTCTCACATTACGGGGGGAGGGGAGGCTTCCACAAAGGCAATCGCAGCTCCATTCTCACAGGAATTAGCGCATGTAAGAATGTGCTATTCCACTTTTCGCCTGCGAGAACACCCGTGTTTGTAAAAGCGACATCAGAGGACCTGGTCATATGCGAGTGTTCTCACGGGAGAAAAAAAAGGGAATAGCGAATTCCTACGTGTGATTGTCCTGATAGACGTTTCTCCCCCTCTCAGGTAAGGTGAGAAAGCGGCCATTGTGTCTGCATTTGCAGAATTACAGCCTGAGTGCGGAACACTATGAATTAGCCAACAGGATTCCAGCATTGAGAACTAGCCAATGGGAAAGTTGGCATGGTTATTCTGGACAATGAGGCCCTGTGCAACAGCTGCTGAAGAGAAGCAGCCCATCCCCTACCCCAGGGACGAGAACAGCCACATGCCAATAGATTCATGTGTTTTTTATATAAAGTTTTTAACAGGTTTATTTTTGTATTTTATAGATTTTTTTTATGATGTTACCTGCTGTGAGCCTTTGGGGAAGGGAGGGTGTAAAAAGTAAAAATAAATACATTTGCATAATTTATTCTGCTTGCAGAATTTAGGTTTCCTGATTGTGGAATCTGGAAAAACAAAGTTAGCAGAATACACCGTGCCCTGGGCCTAGCGACGATGATAACTCTCAGGCCATGTTCACATGAAACATCTGTCCAGGGTAGCTATCGCTTATCCCTGGGGTTACTGGAGAGCATTTGAAAGGTTATACCAGCAGGGCAGTAACTTCTGGTTGGAGTAAAAAAACCATACAGCATCAAAGTGCAGAGAACTCAGCTATGCTCCTATCATACTGAGCAGATCAGGAAGAAGGGGTTTGAGACTTCCCAAGGTAAATGTGTGCACGCATACTCAATGCTGAGGGAACAACACCTGGCAGGATTATCCCCTTGAGTAACTGCTTGTGTAAACAGGCCCCAATTTTTTTCCTTTAAGGATGTGGAGGGCAAAACAAAGAGACTCCCAGGATGCCGGTGTTTGCAGGGATAGCGAGCAAGGCGATGGCCTCTGTTGGCTGGCACGTACTTGAGAGATTCTAGTACAGTCTGGCGATGTTCAGCAGCTTTCAAGCGGATCTGCTCCCGGATGAGATCCGCATTCTCCCGCTCGGCCTTTGCGCGGGCTCGCACTTCTGCCTCGATGCGCAGCATTTCGTTCTTGTGCCGCAGCTCCATCTCGTGCTCCACAGTGGCTTTAAAGCAAACACAAGATGTTGTGGTCTGGCATGGACAAATTACAGTTTTGAGAGAGGGGAAACACAGGGCATACAGGATTAGAGAGCCATGGAATTCAGGATAGCAAATTCCACTCCTCCACCAGAAGCAGCAACGCAATAGCAGAAGTGAGCCAGGCAACCTTTTTAAACTCTGCTATGGTGGGACACATCTAGGAGTAACCAAGGTAACTTAAGGGTAGCTGTACATTGAAATGAAGGAAGACACCAACAATGACTCAATGAGGAGAAGGTGCAAACCCCATTGTTTGAGAAACTCAACAGCCAAACTCCAGAGGGGATGGCACTTTAGACTGTCAAGATGATCAGGTGTTTTCCATCCGTAATTTCTGAGCATATAGAAAACCTCAGCCCACAAATAGGGAGGCTAATAACCCTTGAGCCCCACAACTTCTACTGAGGTGGTGGGAGCGAGTGAGCATCCTCACCGGACTTTCAAGCTAAAATCCCAGTGAAATCTCCATGTAAACACTAGACATATTCCAATGGTTTTAAAGTTTAAACACTGAATGCGATAAATAGAGGGAGTGGCAGGAGTGCGTGTTACTGATGTGTTATTTCTTGTAGAAAGGATGGCATATTGCAGTACCTAGGTGCCCGAAGCCCAATCGGAATAGCTTCACATAAGTAAAGTCTCTCTATAGCAGAATAGTCTTTTCCAAAAATGAGCTGCAGGCATCTGCAATACTTTGACTCACTAACTCAAAGACTGATCTAGCAAGTGCCTTTCAGGCAACAACAGCCAGCATGAGCTGGCCCCTTCCAAGTACAGTTTAGCTATTCTTAAAACCCATTGTGTCAACCAAGTGGGAAACCAATTTGAGAAGGATTTTACCTCGCCTCATTGCTTCCTGCTTCTGTACGGACTCCTCCTGCTTCCTCAAGTTCTCTTCATTAAGGAGTTGCTAATGAGACAAACACATCACCAGGAGATGCACTGGATTAGGATAAAGGTCATTCTCAAAACCCCATCTCGGTGGGGACAGACTATAATTTGCACTTTTAGCCCATGATGGTTTAAAGAAACCCCATCAACCTAATGAATTTTGCAGGACCAAGCATTATGAATACTGCCAAAAAAAACCAGCATTTCAAAGGGTGTTATCAGACACTACACTAAACCCGAGCAGATCCAATACATTTTGGATCCGATGATCCCATTGCAAGTGCGAAGTCAGATGTTTATGCTACTCTTTGTTCAAAAAGCTACACAACAGTCCCTTTACACCAGCTGTCCTCTCCCCCACTGTGTCCTAGTGCTCGAGTGAGGGGCCAGAGCCTAGACTTTCTGTCTTGGGAAGAAAGCTCTGTGTTGCCAGTCCAGTTCAAGGCAGCACTCGAGGCTGCTCGCTCCCATATCCCTGTCTTATTTGGGTTAGTTTGCAACAGTGTGCTGCTACATCAGGAGCCCTGGTGCAATCACAAGGCGAGCTGAACTCTGTGCACACTCAGTAGGCAGAGCAGCCTCTCCTCCCCAGTGTTGCTGGCTCTCATGCTGCAGGTAACTACTGTTTTCAAAGGTAACCGCTGCGACATGCAATCTCCTGCTCCTCGTTTGCAATTGAGGAGTAAGCCTACAGCAGATGGTCACCAAACACATCCAGACATGACAACAAGTTGCACATTTGTGACCCAATTCCATAGCTAGTGTTACATCTAATAATGTGTAAAGCAACACAGGAGGACCCATGAGATCCCTTCAAGATTCAAATTCAGGTTTCCAGGCTCCTCTCTCCTCAACCATTTTTTGTCCTTTTCCCCTATCCCAGTTGCTTCTCCAACACTCCTGGCCTGCCAGTTGTTGAAAGCAGACTTTGAGACCCTGCACAGAAAACACACACTCCCAGTGTAGCTGTACAAGGCAGCAATGATTGGATAACTGAGACTGGACCATAACAGGCTTGCTCCTGATGAAAGACAACATTAAACACCAGGGGAGAGGGGGAACCTTACCTGCTGTCGCAACTGTTCTTCGTAGCGCTGCCTTGCCAGCTTGTCCTGGTATTGTGCTCTCTGCAAGAAGGAAAGATGAAAAGATTAAACACATAGAAGAGAAATTCTGCTCACAAGAGCAATGAAATGAGTACAGAAAAGGAAAGCAGGGTTTGAAAACTTTCACTTAGGTTCACCAGTCCTGCCAATGCCAGAGAAGCTGTGTCAGGCTAAAGAACCCATAGGCCTCAGATTCTTTTAAGAAATGGCACATGATAAAAGTGAGCTAACAACAAATCCTTCACAACGCCAGAGAATCTCCTCTCTCTCAATTAATGAAGCCCATTCCTGGCAGGTGACAAGATGGTGTGTTATTTTATAATAAAAATAATTTTTCAATAAGATTTAAAAAAACAAAACACTTTCTGGTGTTACTTTAACTTCTATTCTACTTGATTTCCACAGCTTTAGCAATCGCTATCCCAAAAATGGTTAGAAATCAATGTGATATTAGAAACAGTAATCCTGCCCCAAAAGCCTGGTTACATACTTGCTACATAAATGTATAAGATAACATTCCTTTTAGGACCATGGAGTGAGATATTTTTTCACATGGGCTAGACCAAGGGTGGGAAACCGCAGACCAGGGGGTTGTATGTGGCCCACAGCTAGCTTTAGTTTGGCCCATTTCTAGTTCCTGGATCTGGCCCCCGAATCCAGTTCCTGCACACAAGCACCAAAAGACTGACCTCAGGGGAAGGGAGCAGTGTGTATCCACGCACACAATGACGGGTGGGGGGAGGTTTAAAGTTTATTTACTACAGTACTAGCCCTCTCCATGGCCGCAAAATACCCATAAAGAAAATTACAATAAAAATATAAATACCACAATGCATCACATAAAGTATAAACAATCAACGAAGTACAATAGCAGTTGCAAGTGAGGGGTAAGATCGCCTGCGCTGTTCCACTTTGTGAGCAAATAAGGCAACTTTCTTTATTAAATCAGGCTTTTTTTACTGGAGGAGCCAGACAAGTTTTGCAAAATAGTAAAAAAAAAATCTTAATTCATCCAAAAAAGACGGCAAATACAAAGTTCTTAGATCATCATACAGCGAACATTCTATAGCATAATGAACAGTATCTTCAACAGCACCAGAATGACAAGGGCATAGTCTTAAATCTCTAGGTATATGTAATCTCCTGCCCACCATACTAGCAGACATAACTTGTCCTGTTTGAAGCCTAGCAAGTGACGTAGAAAGATGGTGCTTTAAATCAGGGGTGGGGAACCTTTTGCTTCCTGGGGGCCACCTTGAAAATTAGTACAAGTTCCAAAAGCCGCATAGAAGTTGGAGCCAGGAGTGCTTAAAGCGTGTACTCAGGAAGAGGAGGGCCCTGTTGATCATGAATCTGTCCCCTCTCCTTGTGTGGCATGCCCTCACCTCCACTCCCTTATCCTGAGCTCAGTCTTTCAGTGCCTGGGGGCAGGAACTGTATCCAGGGGTCACATAAAAACTAGCCACGGACCACACCTGGCCCCCGGGCCTGAGGTTCTGCACCGCTGCTTTAAATCAACACAATTTTCCATCCCCCATTCTGTTTGCCAAAGTGGGGCTAGGATACAGCCTTGGTGAACGCCATTATAGACAGAAAATGTGAATGTTTGTTCGCCTTGAGGGCCGTATCGAACCTGAACCCAAGTTCCCCGCGTGATAAGCTATCAGTAATCTAAGAAGAAGAAGATCAATCCCTAGGATGAACAATTTCTGCCAAAGAAGTGTCCTACCTAAAGTGTCAAAGGCAGCGGAAAGGTAAATAAATGCAACATACATTGGTATCTTATACACAAGTGTATATTTATGCCTAAAATATTGGATAGTAAACAGATGGTCTAGAGTAGAATAGCCCTCTCAGAAACCAACCTATTCCTCACAGAGTAGATCATTAGCTTTGACCCATGATAGAAAGATGGAATAAGCGGTGTTCTCCAAAATGTTTAGCTGAAACACTGATAAGGCTAATAGGATCCAGGCTGGGATCTAGTGCCTCTAGTACAAAATAAAAAAATCCTGTTAAGTCTTGGCTGGGATTCCATACGGTCCTGGTGCTTTCTTCTTTTTCTACCGATTAAAAAGTATCTGGTCTGGTGTAAAATAAAAAGGGTTAGCACTGACCATAGACAATACCGAAAGAACAGAATTGAAAGTACAATTCTGGTTCTCAGTAGATTGAAGAGCAAATTTAGCAGCAAAATATTCAACCCAATCTGCTGGAGCAATGTTTGAATTATTAGCGCGCGGGAGCACTCTAATAGTTAAGGTGTGTTACACCCTCCATTATAAAGACCCAACATTCTATTTGATATAAAATTGGCATGATTCAAGTTAGGATCGTGAAATTTGTGGTGAAAGATCACTGGAGTAAACGGTTCATGCTGTCCAGATTTCAGCCGAATCAATTGGATAACAGTTGATATATCAGAGTTTGAAAACTGCACGTTGAAAGCCTATTTTTTCAAAAGTTAGCCAGTCTTGATCTCGGCAGGATAAAGGGGTTTTGTGTTGGTTGGAAGGCGGTGTAAGCCTTTTCAAAAATTCAAGGAGGCGCCTTCTGGTTTATTTGTTGTAAATCCAGTTATAGTTTTTAAGTTATGACATCTTGAAAATTTAATGTTCGCCTATGGAGACCATCCTGAGTGTGGAGTGCTTACAAACATTCTATATGTAATGCAGAGACTGTTTAAAAGCAAACAGTCTTGAATACTGGGGTGTATAACTCCCAGCAGGTACTGCTTGCTAGAGCCTATCAGTGCTGGGGAAAGAGAAGGAATTGCACCTTCCAGGGGGCAGTGAGAGTACTGGCCAGCCATGTTTAAAGCTGATCTGGTGGGGAAAGGAGGAGAGTAAGGCCTGTGGAAAGGAGAAAGCTGGTCATTCTGATCTGATCCCGCACAGCAGACACCTCTGCTTGGGGGCCAGGGACACCGAGATGGCTAAACAACAGAGCTAGCTAATCCTGCAGTGATATTTGGGGTGGCTGATCTTGCCCCCTAAACCCACCCAGAACCACAGAGCACATGGATTTCAGTGACAGCCCTTCCCCCTCCAAAAACGTGTCTGGTCTGCGGTTCCAACAGTGCGCCCCATTGGAGGAGCATGGCTGGGGCCAGAGCACTGGGGTTTGCCTGGGATGGTCCCGGAGACGGACAGGAAGCTACCGGTGGGATGCAATCGATCTTCTTTCAGCGCTTCTCCCTCCAACTTTCCCAACCCCACTAAGGAATGGGGGGGTAAGCGGGTGGCTCTGGGCTGATACAGTGGGCGTTCTGTAGGAGGGGGGCAGGAAGATGGTGGGGTCCTGTGAAGAGCAGCCCTGTGGGACAGAGTGGCAAGTATAGTCCTCTTGAGAGGACTCCCAGGAGTGAGCCTCAACGCATGGAGGGAAATCCTATGGGGAAGCAGGAAGGGAGGGAGCATACACAAAGGGGGTGGGGGGACATTAAGGGGAGAGAGTAGGGAGAAGAGCCTCTGTAAATAGTTTCCACAGTGGAAGCCATGAACAAGAGGAGACCTTTACAGGGAGCAGCTTTATTGGGAGCACAGAATATGGAACCCAGTACAGGGGGAGGTCTGCAGAGTGGGCAGCGTTGTGCAAGAAAGGGAGCCCTGTCCAAGGGGGAGTCTTGCAGAGACAGAGAGCTGCAGAATAATGGCCATAATTGTGCCAGGGAAGAGCCCTGGACAGAGGAGAACTGAGTGAGGAAGTTTTGTACAGGGGGAGAGCTGTGGGATGGACAGCATTATGCCAGGTGGAGAGTCCTGTGTATGGGCACAGCAGAGTCAGGGAGCCCTGTACAAGGAGTGAACTAGCCAGGGGGTCCTGTACAGGGGGAGGTCCAAGAAAGCAGAATGGCCATGTTGCCCAAGGAAAAGAGCTCTGACAGTGGGGAGTGGAAGATTCCTGTACCAGTCATGAGCTAGAGAGATCATAGAGAGCAGTTTTTGGAAGTTTGCAATGCTTAAACTGAATCAAAAATGTATTCTTAGTAAAACCGAGCTACCAGTAAAAATCCAGTTTTGCCTTGCTTGCTATTTGAAACAAGTAACAACCTTCTAAACTGAAGGAAGTAG
Source organism: Sphenodon punctatus (assembly GCA_003113815.1). Lineage (NCBI taxonomy): Eukaryota > Metazoa > Chordata > Lepidosauria > Sphenodontia > Sphenodontidae > Sphenodon > Sphenodon punctatus. Next base: position 2,134,673 of record QEPC01001471.1, on the reverse strand, counting down.
CTCTTCCACCGTGGCCTCTCCTAAGCTCTGCTCCCATAGTGGTTATGCTGCTCAGCGTTCTACTGCATCAGCAGGACAAATTTTCTCCATTGCATTGTATTTAACAAAAAACTTGGATATTCCATAATAAAAAACCCTTCGGTTTACAAGAAGAGCTAAAGCTCTTGCAAATTCAATCATGGACTAAAAAGCATGGAAAAGAAAATTGGGGCACTTACTGGTGAATTTTCTTTCTACGAAGCTCCCTGCTTGGCACTCCTTAGTTTGGAAAGTGTCCTGGTTCAGGTGACTCAGAAGGCAGACCTTGAATATTCAAATTTGAGGGCGGCTTCGGTATGGGACACTCCCCTCATCTCCAGTTTGAGTTCTTCCGAAGGTTCTGGAAGATAAGAGGTGCGATCTGGGCCCGATAAGGGACCTGATTGTTATGTCTGGTTCTTTGCTCCCTGCCGGAAGGCCCAGGGTGGGCCTGAGTGCCAAGCAGGGAGCTTCGTAGAAAGAAAATTCACCGATAAGTGCTCCAATTTTCTTTTCTCCCTCAGCTCCCTGCTTGGCACTCCTTAGTTTGGGATGTACCAAAGCTGAGCCAGCAATATGGTGGGAAAAAAGAAAACCGGAACCCTGGCTAGAGGTCTGAAGCGACAGCCTGGAGGAGTCTACGCCCGAAGGCAGCCTCCGCCGAAGCCGTTGTGTTGATTTTATAGTGTTTGGTGAATGTGGGGACCGAGGACCACGTGGCTGCCCTGCAGATCTCCTCACAGGATGCTCTGGCCAGCATGGCCCATGACGTAGCTGTCGAGCGCAGCGAATGTGCCATCACTGCCATAGGTGGTGGTCTCTCCGCTGCTTTGTACGCCTCTGTGATATAGTCGCGGACCCAGCGCACAATCATGTCCTTTGACGCCGGTCGCCCCAGATCCACGCCTCTGTATCTGACGAAAAGACTGGATGATCTGGCTCCCATTGTCGTCCAGCGGATATACGTCTTTAGTGCTCTTCGCACGTCCAGCTTATGCCAGACCTTCTCCCGTCGGTGCTAATACCTCGGGTGTGACAGGGGGCCTGCTATCTCCGCCTCTCGACCTTCTCCAGTGGAAAAAACGTCGTCAGGTTGCTGCATATATCCTGTTAGTCAACGCCTTCCTTGATGCCAAGAGTGTTTTGATGACTCTGTCAGAAAACCCTTTTGCCCTAAGGGCTTCCTTTTCAGTAGCCAAGCTATCAGCTGAAAGTACCTGGGGTCTTCGTGTAGGAGCGACCCCTGGCTGAGTAGATCCGCTCGATCCGGGAGTCTGATTGGTCATCGTATCTGAAGTTCTCTTAGGTCCGAGAACCACGGGCGTCGTGGCCAGCATTGAGCTATCAGTATGATCACCATTTCGTGCCTCCTGATCTTCTTTATTACGCGGCCCAACACAGGGATCGGGGAGGACCGCGTATGCTAGGCCCTGCGGCCATGGTTGCTGCACGGCATCGATCGCCAGTGCCCCTGGGTCCCTGCGTCCTGCAAAGTAAGCCGGTACTTTGTGGTTTTCACTTGAGTCAAACAGATCGATGGCTGGTGTCCCCCACTGGTGGGCGATCCATCTGAACACCTCCTGATGCAGCTCCCACTGTCCCAGGTCCAGGAACGCCCAACTGAGTCGGTCCGCTTCTACGTTGTCCACCCCTTTGATGTGGACTGCCCTGATTGAACAGAGTCTGGGTTCCACCCACCGGAACAGTCGCTGCACCTCCATCTGCAGCGTTCTCGACTTTGAGCCCCCCTGGTGGTTGACGTACGACATGGCTGTGGTGTTGTCCGTCTGCACTAGGACGTGCCGGTGCGTCACCTCCTGCTCGAATTCTTTGACTGCCAGGCGAATCGCTCACAGCTCCAGAACGTTGATGCTGTGAGATGTTTCTTCTGCTGACCAACGCCCCTGCGTCTTCCTCGTGTCTGTCAGTGCTCCCCAGCCTCTGAGGCTGGCGTCGGTTGTCACGGTTATCTCCTGCAGCCTGACCAGAGGGACCCCCTGGTGGAAGCGTGCTGCTGCCCCCCACCAGTTGAGCTCCCTGGCCAGTGGTCCCAGGATCTTGACAGTCTTTCGGCCCCTGGTCATGATCAGAGTCTGGTAAGGCCTGAGGAAGTTCTGGAGTGGTCTGAGGCATAGCCTGGCCCACTGTACCTGGTTGATGCAGGATACCATCGTGCCCAGGATTCCCGCCAGTTGCATGACCAAGGCCCGGCGATCTCTCAGTGTTCTTGGCACTGCCTGTATCAGACAGGTGGCTCGCTCCTCCTCTATCGTCACCTGATTTTCTGCCGTGTTGATAACTACCCCCAGGTGAGTGAGGGCTCTTGTAGGGGCGAGGTGACTCTTGGGGATGTTGATTACAAAACCGAAGCGTTGCAGGGTGCACATGGCTAGTCGTAGATGTATGTCTGCCTCCTGGCGGGACGTCGATCGGATCAGTATATCGTCCAGATAAGGGTATGCGTGTACCCCCTTCTGGTGGTGCAATGCCACCAGCGGAGCCAGTACCTTTGTAAATGTTCGCGGTGCTGATGCCAGTCCGAAGGGTAAGGATGTATACTGCCAATACGCACCCCTGTAAAAGAAGCGCAGCAGTGCCCTGTGCTGATGGGGACATGGAGATATGTGGCCTTCAAGTCTATTGAGGAAAGCCAGTCCCCCAGCTCCAACGTCTGTAAGGTCAATTTGAGGGTCTCCATCCGGAACTACTTCTACCTCGTAAACCTGTTCAAGAATTTCAGGTTCAGCACTGCTCTTGCCTCCCCTGACTTCTTGGGTACCAGGCACAGCAGGGAGTATAGTCCTTGTCCCCTTTCCTCCACTGGTACAGCCTCTATCGCCCCCATACCTGCAAGTCTTGCTATGGCATCTTTCATGAGTCGCCTCTTTCCTGAGTCCCTGGAGGCTAGTGACCCGATGGATCTGCTGGGTGGCCATGTCAGCAGGTCGATGCGGTAGCCGTCCCCTATTACCCTTCTCACCCACTCGTCCTGAACGTGCGTGCGCCACACCGCGGCGAAGTGGGCTAGTCGTCCCCCGAGTGGAAGGGAGGATCCGGGGGATATACCAGTAGAGTCCTTGAGAGGGCTTTGGCCCCAGGCGTTTGTTATTTGCTTGGGGCCTATTGTTGCTGTTGTTGTTTCTACGGGGAGCCTGCCAGTTGGTTCTGCGTTGCCTGTCTTTTGGAAAATGCCCTGCTCCCCTCGAATATCCCTGTCTGCATCAATGGTGTCGAAAGGAGCCCGGTTTGTCCCTTCCCCTGTCCGTGCTCGGGGTGAGTGTCTTCTTTTTCTTGTCTTCCACCATCTCCTCCAGCACCTTGTCAAAGGCAGGGCTGAACAGCTTGTCTCCCATGAATGGGTCTAAGGCCAATGTGGTCTTGGATGCGGGGTCCCCTTTCCACGTGCAGAGCCACAGCTGCCTCCTAGCCGCCATGTTGGCGGCCGCTCCCTGAGAGTCAGCCCTCATAGCGTTGATGGCGGCATCCGCGATGTAAGCCGCCACCACGGCTGCTCTGTCCAGTCTAGATGCTCGATCCTGCTGCCTCATCTCCGAGTCCCTCGCTTCTTCCACCCATGCCAGGATGGCTCTGGCTTCCGCCGCCCTATCCGTCTGGTCGTTGGGGAAAGGATCCCCCATTGGGGGTGCTGCCGAGTCCCTAGCGAGCACTGCTGCAGCTGGATCGACCCGTGGCAGGGCAAACAGGGTTGTTTTATCTTCCTGGAATGGGTATAGGTTGACTGGCCATCTCCGGGGTCCCCCCTTTTTTAGTGGCTGCTGCCACGCCGACTTGACGATGGCCTCGAACGTTGGATGCAGCGGTAAACAGTTGGGCGGCTTTTTTGGTTTTAGAAGGAGATCCACCCCCAGTGCCTTATTGTCTTCCTTGGATGCCTCAGTTGTTGGGGTCAATCCGAGGACGTCCGTGACTTTGGCTATGATTTTGCTGAGTAATGTTAGGTTAAACAGTCTCTGGTCCTCTTCTATGGACTCCTCACTATCGGACCATTCCCCCTCCTCGTCTGAGGACTCGGATGGGTCCGCGTTGAGGTGTCTGACTGGACGGTGCTTATTTCTCTTAGCTCCTTTGTCAGTTGTCTCCATTTGCTTGACCTTGAAATTCCGGCGTTCCAGCAGCCTGATCAGTTCCATATCCGCTGTCTTGTCACTGCTTGGTTCTGATTCTGAGCCTGACGGCGAGGTCAGTGCCGACAAGCTTTCTTGCTGAGGGGGTTGCTTCGTCGCTGGCTGCTTGCCCTTGTGAGCGCCCCTGGATGCACCCTTGAAACGCCCAGACTGCACCGGTGCCTCGTTGCTTGTCATTTGGGCTGTTAGCTGCTTGATGGCCGCTGTCAGAGAGCTAAGGAGCTGACCTGGATTTTCCCTTTCGTACGCTGTGTCCTCCCCCAGGGCGCGCTGGGGGGACAGTTGCGGTGGGCTCCGCTCGGAAGGCGCACTCTCCTCCTGTACTGTGGATTGGTGCGCATCCTCTCCTTGCTTTGGCGATTCCTGGTCTCTGGCTTTCTGCAACCTCGTTGACGTCATCGTCTATAATAGCATAGCCACATGTTAGTAAATTTACCATTAGAGGGGGAGAAAAAATATTCCCCCCCCAAATGGCGGTGCCCACGTGACCCAACAAAGCCGCACCCACGCACAGCAAGACGGTGGCGCCCGAAATGCCCATGCGGCGGAGACACGATGGTGGACGCCCCCACCCTGGCCCCGCTCAGGTTGGCTCCATGCCCCCCCGCAGCGCCTCCATGCAGCGTGGGCTGGGTCCCCCCGCCTCCCGGTGCTTGAGCCGTGATGCCCCGGGTCCCAGGCCCCCCCATTTTTAGCACGGCATATTGCCCGCACGGCATCCTGGCTGAGGGAGGGGGATGGCCAGGCGCAGAGACATCCTAGCGCTCCCCGCCCGCCGGTTCGCGCGTGGGGGGGTGGGGGGGAGGCGGGTGGAAGCGGGGGTGGCAACGCCGTTTGTGTGCACTCCCCGCCGGCCGGTCCCAGGTGGGGGGAAGCATCTCCCTGTCATTCCCTCCCCAGTGCTTCGCGGAGTGGTGGGTGCAGGAGGGGGGTGCGGGGCTGTGCGCTCTACGCCGGCCGCCTCGGGCGGGGGGAGCGTCTCATGATCTGGCGGGCGGACGGGAGAAAGCGCGGTAGCGCCCTTGGCCCCCAACCTAACTCCCGGTGCGCCCCCCCCCCAAGCTCGGGGGGGATTCGCCATAAGGAGGCCCCAAGGCAGGGGTGATTAGCGGGGGAGGGTAGAGAGGCAAGAAGCTTGTGCTCTCCTCTTCCTGGGCTGCCTGCCCAGTCTGGCCCCCTCCCCCTTTATCGTGGTCTTTTTTGGGGGGAAGAAAGAATCACTTACCCTCTCCTTAGGGGGTTTAGGCTGTCCAACACCAACTGCTGAGGTTAGTAGGCAGCTGTGGAGCCCGCTCGCAGCGCGAGGTGATTAAGTGTCCTGGTTCCCTGGCGGGAGAGGAGGGGGCTAGCAGGCTCCTTTGTTCAGCTCAGCTCAACCCAGCTTCCTCGTAGAGGGAGAGGGAGTGATCACTTGCCAGTCGGTTCGACCCAGCTCTCTTGCACAGGGAAGGGGAGCGGCAGAGAGCCCCAGTAGTGTAAAGAAAAAGAAAAAAAAACAAAAAGAAAAAAGATTCAGCTCCCAACTTCTCCAGGGAGCAGTGTCTGCTTCTGGTCACTCCGAAGGCAGAACTCAAACTGGAGATGAGGGGAGCGTCCCACACCGAAGCCGCCCTCAAATTTGAATATTCAAGGTCTGCCTTCTGAGTCACTTGAACCAGGACACTTCCCAAACTAAGGAGTGCCAAGCAGGGAGCTGAGGGAGAAATTGCAAGTTAAAGCTTTCGCCTTAACTTCGGTGCCCTGTTAACAGTAAAGACATTGTACAGTCTGGCATATTGTGCTCACTTACTACTTAGGCTCCATGTGTCCATGCTTTGCCTTTCAGTCCCAATCCTCTTCCTCTTTGCAGGGTGGGGGCAACACTGAAGCTGGGGACAGGAGGGTGTGAGCTGGCCCCTCACTCTCTCCTTTCGTTTCAGTTGGGGAGAATGGGACAGCTGACTAATGGCTCACAACCATCCCTCTTACCCACTAGTCTCCACTGCCCTCCCAGAGCACAGTGAAGCTAGGTAGAATCATATACAAATGTTTAATTACAACTAAGTTGGGTATGCATTGAAATTAATAAAATGAAACGGCCATTGGAAGGAATGGAGGCAACAGCAGTGCCAATTTCTAAATAAATGCTATTGTCATTCCAACATCCGTTTAAGTGATTGTGAAATTATACAACACGGTTGTATCTTTGGGAGTACATAGGGAAGGCAAGAGTGTGTGCAATGATGAGGAAGGCACCAGATGCAGTAAGTGGAATGGTTGGAACGACAGGGAAAAATACAAAGTGTGCAGGATTAACACTCTTGTGGGTGGAATGACAGGAGGAATTAGAAATAGTTACAACAACAAGGTTCTGAGTGAAATAACGGATTCAGGAGACTGATGGTATACCAGGGGGGACAGTCCTATTGTTTAACCAATTTACCATAGCTGACTCACTAACCTTTGACTCCAAAAGCCTCCCTCCCTTTTATTCAATTTCCTCTCCTGGTGTTTTTTTTTGTGATTCCACACACACACACTTCTGTTCCATCTGACACGTACAGACAAACATTTTATTTCTCAGGACTTTTGAGTTCTCTGTGAGGGGAGTGGGGGCTACAGGGTTAGAGGGGTGACTTGGACCCACAAGGTTGAGAGCAGGGGAGAGGAGAACTGGCTTAGAACCAGGACTATTGATTTGCCTGTGAAGGGAGTGCAACCTACTGGATTAGAGTGGGGTGGAGAGGATGGAAGCCAGGAGTCCTGAGTTCTCTGTTACAGGCCTGGGACCAAGTTGATTACAGGGGGAGGAGTGGGAGCCAGAACTCCTAAGTTCTTCGAGTGGCTCCTCACATTCTCACAAATGGGTTTGTGCTTGCATGCCCTTCTCTCAACAGCCTATACCAAGTTGATATTTAAATTTTCATGACGTTCACGAGTCCTCCGCTACCTCCCGGCCCAAGTAGCGCGCACTTAACCACTACACCACACTGACTCTCAGATGAGAAATGGCTCTCAAATGATGAGAAAGATACTCCCTGGTGCCAAGTGACTATGCAAATGAAGTTATGAAAACACAGACAGGGAATGAAAGATAATTGGGATATTCCAAAGAGATTGCAACTAGCAGGCTAGTAGAATTGCCGCATTTTATTATGGTACCTTCCCCATCCCAACCAAACCATGCCCCCACTAAATTTCAAGTCTCTTACCGCTTGGTGCTGCCTGGTTTCCTCACCTAATGTCTTTCTTCTTTCTTCTGCTTGTATCCGGACTTGTTCATTTTTCAGCTGTTCTACGGCAGCCTCATATTCCTGGAATCAGAGGAGAAAGGTCAATAAATATCAATTCAATGGAGCAGCCCTCTGAAGAATGCTGCAGGTGACCATTACAATATTTGCTATGTAACCTCTCTGCAGGTTTCTTTAGAACACAATCAGGCCTAACAGCATGATCCTCCAGCACAATAAATGCATGCCAGTACTATCCTGCTGGAGGATCATGCTGTTAGTGTGGGCATATATCCTTCTCAGTTCAATGGAACCTGTACCCATGTTGTTAGTACCACTTGCTACCCCCCAAGAGGGCTACACTGCTAGCCAGCTTTTTGGCAGCTAACGTGACCCAACTTCTCATTATGTTGACCAGTGATGTGATATCATTTTCTTCTTATGCTCCTGTCTCTAGACTCAGATTTCAGCCACAAGATCTTTAAGACAGGGGACTGTCTTTTTATTCTAGGTTTGTACAGCACTTAGCACAAAGAGGTCTGAGTCCACTGACCAAGGACCGCATCTGATTGTATGTTCTGTACAGCGCCAGGTTACTACTGGCGCTTTATAAATGTTTAATAATAATAATAATAACCTCCTCCGGACTAGCCCACAATATAATATTTAGTGTTAGAATACGTGCTTTGGTGCTTCAATTGTGGGCACAGTATACAGATCTAGCTAGAAAACAGTGCATTCTAAACTAGCATCTGTGAAGCATCTCTAAGCATACAAAATGGCATACCAGGGCTCTACGTAATATTTGATAAACGACCTCCAGATTAGATTGGACTCGATTTTGAGGAAAAACCCTCACCCACAGAAAGACAATATGGCAATTTCTGCCCTTCTATCCCTTTCTTTAGTTTAAAAATTCATATAGTGGTAAGCTATGCAAAAGCTATAAAACAAAGTAAGAATAACTCATACAAATCTATTCTCCATACAGCCAAATTAATATCCTGGATGCTACAATACCCAAGATTCTTGGTACAGACAAACTGAAGGGCAGAAATTAGCTTTACTTCCTCCCTCTTCTCCCCCCCCAATACAGTGTGCAATAAAGAAAACTAACGAGAATCTGGCTGAAAACTGTGCAAGAAAGAAATACTGGTGATCTGTTAAACAGCGATGGCTAAAATGCATGCTCGGGTAACATCATTAAAGTCAATTCATTTAGTTGGAAAGCTCAACACACCTTAACTTTGGACTGCTGTTCCAGCTGCAACGTCTGCTCCTGCATCTGGGCCAGACCGAGTGCCTCCTTTGCATGGCCTGAAAATCAGTAATATTAATAATAATAATAATAATCTTTATTTGTATATAGCGCCCACCATGGCACTCTGAGCACTTTACACATAACACAATGTGAAATTTGCAGGCACCTGGGAGCCATTGGTACCCAGAAAACTAAGGCTGGTGACTGCTTCAGAGGTGTAGTGGGACACGAATGGTTTAATATCAGGATAAAGCCTGGCGACTGAATTTTTTTTTGGCTCCTGGAGTTTAAACTGAAATTTCATGCCCTGCATATAACACAACTTTTAATCTTCACAATATCCCTGTGAGGTAGGTTAGGCTAATGATGCCAGCAACTTAATTCCCCAGGTGCAAGATCTTAATTTGCTCAGACAACCTGGTGCCAAAGAAGGTTCCAGCCCCACAAGCACTAGAGCTGAGGTTCACTATTCATTTACAGCCTAAGCAAGAGTCATGTGATCGCCACAAGTCTGAAGGGCAATGAGCAATTGACTGCTTGATGCAACAGCTTGCAAGAGCTGCCAGTCCCAATTACTTTCCCTGCACTGACACACACCATGAAGAGTTAAAATGATTTATATAAAGCTGTTTTTAGAGTCACTCTGAAGATTCACCGAGCCCTTGTGTTTCTGTCTAGGAACATTGCATACACTCAACAAGTTTTATTAACTGGCTATTTATTCCACATTTTAAAAAAATCTTCTAGGACTCTGTCTTGTGGATTACAATTTGTTGTTTTATGCTCTTTTGTACTGCAAACATAAATAAAAACTAAATGCTCAGCCTAGGGGAGGGACTAGCTTGCTGGATAATGGTGCCTGATACTTCCAGGTCACAGGCTTGATTGCAACATAGTTCAGAAGTCACTCAAGGTTATCATTCATCCTGAAGGTGACTGGGGTTGGTTGGCCTGATCTTAAAACAGTTTTTAATCCACAAGTTTTCACCAGAACAATCTGTACTAATTGTCCTCTTTACTTGCAGTTTCAGCAGACACATTAGGAACTGACTTGACTATAGAGACCAAACTCCTTCACCTACTACAAGAGATCCCATGGTAACAGAAGGGCTCAAATAGGACTGGAAAAGTGTCCTGAAGTAATTTACTGCAGAATATTCACAGAGTCTGTGGTAGTTATTATCCACGTCAGAGATATACACCCCAAGTAAAACTAGGGTACTTTATCCTGAGGTAACCGGCCTTTATCCCAGTGATATTTCCATTTGACTGTCATGTATACACTCAAGAACAAATCATGGAGTTAAAAGTCAGTTATCCTGGAGTAAGCATCTTGTCTAAATAAGTCCTGAGAAAGCTTGCCTTGTTGCTATATGTAATGTAACTCCTCTGAGAACAAACAGGCCATAAGTTTCCAAGTCTGCCAGATTTTAGGCTGTTTTTGTCTGCCCAGTATAAACAGCTTTCCTAATTTGTGACAATCATCATAATGTCAACCCAGACCTAACATGTAGAGATATTTCATTATTCTAAAAGAAAATAAAGAATGGGTAGGGGAGAAGAGATGTGGGTAAGGAATTTTTTTTCAGCACAGAACAAGGAACGCAACACAGAACCATTACTCAGCTTGTACTGAACCACTACTCAGTATGACCTCCCTGGTAGAACACTGCACCCTCCCTCCCTATTGTGCAACCCTCAAGCCCTTAGCAAACACCTTCAGTCATGGAACCTCTGGGATGCATCTCCTCACATTTAGCATCCAATCCCGCAACCAACAAGGGCAATGTAATACCCACTACTCCCCTCTCCCAACCACGACAGGCACACAACTACCATAACAGAACAAGCAGAGGACACCCTCATCCTGTGTGAACATCTCCAAAGAAAGACCCTAGGATGGACATAGCCCCAATTGCCAGGACAAGCAGCTCCATTCATCCATCAGCCCAACCCTGCATTGCAAACCCCAGGTATCCTTTCTCTCAGGCTGCCTCACATCTTCCGCTCCAACGACTCCCTCTAGTGAGGGCTCCTGCAGCCCCAATCACCCAGTCTCCTGGAGGCTAGCCCTCTTCCCAGTCTCCAGCCCTCAGTGACTAAAAAAATCCCAAGTCCCCGATCCTCAGGGCCCAGCTCCTTTTCCTACAGCTCTAATCACCTGGAGTCTTCCTTGGTCCTGGTCTCTCTCCCCACACTTTGACAGGAGACTCCAGCTTTCAGGTACTATCTCTCCCTCCTGTCTCTAGTGTTCGTTCCACCCAGGATCTCCTTGGGCTGGGCTCCTTTGCTACTTTCCATCGCTCAGTAGCGAGAAAATAACCACCTCCTGCCTTCCATGACCCAGCCTTCCCCTTTAGTCTTATCCTTTCCCCACCAGCTCCAACAGCCCGAAATCCCGCTGAGCATAGCCCCTTTCCTTTCCAACCTCCAGGCCCTCCGAGCCTGAGGGAGTACTAGACTCCACCCAACCAAACGGAGTCTAAAATCCTCTGAACCTGAACCCAGGGCCCCGAGACCTTCAGATCCCGGGCTGCCCACCTCCAAAGGACGGTCTCCCCCCCAAACCCAGCCCCGCAAGGCCCAGGAGCCCACCACCAGGATTAGGCCTTTCCAGGCCCCGTCGCTCTCCCAACCCCCCCTTACGAGACCAGGCCTCCTACTAGTCCTGCCCCGACACCCCCAGCCCACTCCGAGACCCCATCCCTTCACTCACGCGAGGCCTCCAGCTCGCGCGCAGCCTTGGCCGCGCGCTCCAGGCCAGTGGGGTCGAAATTGCTCCATTTGTCCTTGGGCCGGTCCCCTGCTCCGTCTCCGCCCGAGGAAGGCACGGCAGGAGGCAGACCACCCGGGCCGAGCCCCACATCCCCGCCCGCGGGGGGAGCGCCCCGGTTCAGTCCGAACAGCCAAGACATGGAACCGCTGAGCCGCCACCGCAACCCTGTAGCACGCGGAGCAAGCGCTGCTTACACTGCGCAGGCGTAGCCACGCCCCCATCTTCCCATTGGTGAAAGAGGCTAGAGGCGTCACCCACAGATAAGACCTGTGATTGGTTCCGAATGCTGAATCAGTCTGGGGCGGCATGTGCTCTTGACCACGTGATACGTTTCTGGTCTTTCGATAGGTTCGGTTTCGGAGAGCCGGCTCGGAAGAGCAAACCGATTGGATATTGCGAACTTAGACTAGAGGCGGGATTTGGAGGATGTGGACGGGAGCGGGGAGGAGACAAACTTCAGAAGGGGGAAAAAAAAAAAAAAAAAGAGCAGGGAGGCGCTTTTGCCTAGCAACGGGAGTGTTGGGAGCGTCGCTAAGGAGAGCCAAGCTACGAGAGCCGGCCATGGCGGAGACGCGAGCGCTTGGGCTGCAGGGCCGCGGGGCCTCCATCAGGTGCCGGGGCAGGGATTGGGCGGTGGCAATCATGGAGGATAAAAAAAACCAAACCAGGGAGGGGATAGGAGTCTTAAAGTGGGCGTGGGCATAATCCCACCACGAGCAGGAGTGGGATTCTGATTCTGTAGAGGGATGAATTCGGGCTCCAGAAGAAACCCCTCTAGGAGAAGGAGGACCCCATGGGGAGGAGCGCGGTCTCCAGGAATGACCCCTTACTAGTGGGTGGATGTGAACCACATGAGAGGGGAGCACGATCCCCTGCCGGGAGTGACCCCCTAGGAGAGGAGGGTGAAGCCCATGGAGTATGGAGGGTGGAGTATGAGCCCAAGGATTATGATCCTCCGGGGAGGAGGAGTCCCATGCGCAGCGAAGGGGATGTGATTTTTAGTTAGGGGGACCCTTAAGTGGTTATGAGCACATAGGGTTGCCACTTACGCAATTTTTAAAGGAACACTTATGAAAAATACATGTTGCAGGGCCTGCATTGGCACCAGTGCAGGCCCTGCAACATGCATTTTTCATAAGTGTTTCGTACAAATTGGCATAGGTGGCAACCCTATGAGCACATGCCCTGTAGGGAGGAGGAGGTGGTACAATCTCCAGAGAGTGATTCCCCTGTGGGAGTGACTCATGAGTTTAATGGTGTAGGTTTGCAGCCTGAGTGATTCAGCGACAGATGGAAGAGGAATGAACCCTAAGGGGCTGATTTTTGCGGTAGGGTGTGAATCCCAAGGAAATGGTGGTGAATCCATGGGGAGGTGATTTATTTTCTAAAGAATTGATCTCCTATGGAGAAAGGGAATCCTAGAGCCCCAGGGAGTTATCCCATAGAGAAGGCTTGGCTTTCCTGTGGGGAGTGAGGAGCAGCTTTTCAAACCGCGCTCCAACAGTTCGGGTTAGGTGGAAATGTGCGCACTCACCGCATTCACACCAACCCGGAAGTGCGCGGTGCTTTAAATTGCACGATGCCACCACGGCGGCTGTGCGATTTAAACGCACGTCTGAATGCCACCTTAGTCTGATATTTTCAGGAATTTCTGAATTTAAGGAATTCCCTGCAGCAGCAGGTTCACAGAGATAATTGTACCCCTAAATGGTCGGTAGTTGATGGGTGGGGTTATGGCACAATGTTTACAAGCAACCAAAGCCAGCTACTGTTGGATACAGGATGCTAGGCCAGATACAGGCTGTATTGGTCTAACCCAGTATGGCACTTCTTAAGAGCTAACTGAGCAGTTTAGTGTAGTCTTTTAGTTTAGTTTCTAACTGAGCAGTGAGAACCTAGCATTGTTTCGGTATAGATGTGCATTTCATCTGCCATTTTATTGCCCATTCCCTGGATTTGTGAACCTACTCATGGCTGAATGTAGAGGAATAGTCAACGTTTAGGTGATGGTGGACACTTTCTTCTGGCTTTAAGGGTAATAGATGCACAAATTTAGAATTCTGAGCTGGATGGTTATGTTTTATGTATTGGCAGATCAGGAATCTTGTGGAATTATATTTTATTTGTAGGTCAATGAGATAATAATTTGACAAACTGCTTGTTTTATTATTGTTCTCTCAGATGTCCTTGTCATTATTTGTTAGGACATTTTAATTTTACTGTATGTGGGCTATGGTGAAAGCTAAAAGCCGTCAATAAATTATTACTACTACTATGCACAAAATTACAAGGAAACCTACAAAAATCGACAGTGTTCTGCTTGTGTTTTTTTGTTTTTTTTAAGAGAGAAGCCAAACGTGTTTCTTAGCAACAGCCAAAAGGCCTCGACCTCACACCATCTCAGCTTCAAAGGAGCAGGAAGGAGCTGGACCCTGCACAATAACTGGGGAAGCACGGCATTGTTTCAAGCAGACAGAGGTAGGGCGTGATATCAGTCAGGATAAAGCCATCACCTTAACAACAGACGCTGTCGTCTTCACAGCATCACTATCCATCTGAGGAAGGCAGTATTTGCAAGCCTCATTAACATAAATTGGCAGTGGCTGCATTGCTGCCAGAGACATTAAATCAATGTACACTATAAGACTGTTTGGGTTTGAGATAGGGCAGACTGAAATTGTCTGATGTTTCTACCCAGAGGGGAGGGATCAGGAAGGATGGAAGCAAATGGGGCAGTAACAGGATAGTCTACCCTGACCACAGGTGTTTGCAGGATCCTGCCCAGAAACACTTGCCATGCATAGGTTCCCTCCACCATGGTACTTGTATGTGCAATATCGCTTCAGTTCCTCCCAGGCCCCATCCCAGACTAAGGTCCGCCCATGTACCCCTTGTCCAAAATAAGAACCCCCTTTTATGGGTCCTCTCGAAGCCCTCTGGACAGCCAGCTCCAGGGTTAGCCTTGATACAACAGGGCCTTGAGATGACCTTCCAGCCTCTTTGCCACTTCTATCTGGGGAGCCCTGGGAAGAGCTCCCAGCCCCAAGACCCACTTTGTGGTGAGCCTCTTCAGCGCAGCTTTATATCCCCTTTTCCTCTCAGCAGCTTCCTCCCTTCATTCCATTTGACCTGCTAACTGCAGGCTTCCATGCTAATTACCTTCTAAAAAGGATAATGCACTGCAGCCACTTACATTAGCTCACCTGCTTAAGGCCCCATCCCGCAGGCACTTAGGGTTCTCCTATTCTAAAGGTGCAGGAGCAGTGAAGGGATTTGGGGCAGGTTAGAGGTAGAAACACATCCTGTCGGGGTCCCAGAGGCATCTGGGATGTGAGCAGGGAGCAAGTCCAGAATCAGGGCAGGAATACAGGAGCAAAAATGAGTCCCGGCAGGGAAACAGACGAGAAAAGTAGTGGGGTCGGCTGCTGGAGTGGCTTTGTATATGAATGGATAGCCAATCAGGAAGCTGGAGGTGTGGCAAGGGAGCTGGAATCACGGCCTACAGGACAAATTCTAGACTGTAGCCATGGCGCTGCAAAACTGGGCGCTGCCCCAGAATCTTGAGTATGTTGGTTCAATATCTGGGTCCTGACATTGCCCTAAGCCAGTCATATATTAAAGCTTGCCCTGCCTCAAGAGGCATGCTTCCTGGACTTTGGTCAGACCCAAAGTAGAGCATTCTGCCTTCCTCTTAGTAGTGTCTCCTAACTAAGTGCATTCCCACCCCCTCTCTAGACAGCCCTTTGTCTCTGTACAGAAAGGAGAGCCCCAGAATAGATGACTTGGAGGAGAGCTTGCAGAAACTTAAAGTCCAGGTGGATAGCTTAGCTTCGAGTCTGAGCTTTGACCCAGATCAGGATTACTTCTTAGATCCCGGCTCTGCAGTCAGCTCGCACTCCTTGGATCTGGTGGGATCGATTGTTCCTAATGAAATCTACGAGAAGGCAGGTGGCGGAGATTCACCAGAACATCCTGCAGACACAGAATGGTTCCTCAAGCCAAAGCATCTAGTCAGACCCTTAGGAGATTACTCAGCCCTAACGAGTTTGGGCCTTCCAACTTTCTCCACCTCTCCAGTGAGCCGTGTGGCAGGACTGCTAGGGAGTGATAGTGCTGGCAGGAGCTACCAGCCATCCCCTGAACTTGCCTGCACCCAGTCTTTTCCAGTCAAGCTTGGTGCCCCTCATGTGATTGGAGTCAAGTCCTTGTTACCCCCTAAGATCCCGGTGCGAGTCTGCTCTCCAGAGAGGACCATTTCTGCAACTGATAGAGGCAGATCTTTGAGCCTTGATCGTTCCGGGACTGACCGATCCCGCTCATTCTCGCCGGCTTCCAAACGAACCCGTTGGCTAAGATCTCGGTCTCAGTCGCCTAGGCCCATCTGGAGACCCAATTCTGCCAAGGCAAATGCCTGTGCCCAGACTCCTCCCCAGCTTAGCTGGTCTAGGGGCAGCAGGAAGAAAACCGCTTCAACCAGGCAATCACGGTCAAGAATCTACAGGCCGGGAGCTCTGGCTGCTAGGTCCTATACGCCAGCCAGGACGAGCACAAAGAGGCCACAGAGCTATTCCTGGAGCCCTTACAGTCTGCCTGCCGCTGCTATTTCCTCCCCAACGGCTCAGGAGATCAATTACAGGTAAGATGGGGGTTGGCGGGAGTCACATTTTCCCCATCTATCAGAGTCTACATCATCCAATGGAGTTGGTGGTACAGGCTACATCAGGGATGGAGACCTCAGGCCCAGGGGCTAGTTTTTATGTGGCCCCTTTCCACTGCCTTGATCTAACCCCAAAATCTAGTTCCTATCCCCAGGCACTGAAAAACCTAGCTCCAGGCAAGGAAGATGACAGCATTCACACCAGAACAGGGGTCAGATCCATGATCTGGACCCTCCTTTTCCCGAGCCCACCCCTTAAACACTCCTGTCCCCAACTTCTATATGGGCCCTCGGAACTTGTACTCATTTTCAGAATGGTCCCTGGGTGGGAGAAGGTTGCCCACCCCCGATGTACATCATTTTTATACTTGTAGCATCATATCCCCAGGAGAAAACCTAATCTTCCTGGTCTATAAAAGGTGGCATTTCCCCCCGTTTGCCTGTTTGTATGGAGCTCACTTTTGAAAAGCACATCCCTTCAAACCCAGTCTCTCAGAAGATGTTCTGGGCAGACTCCTATAATCCTAGAGCTGGAAGGAGATCCAAAGGCTATCCACTCCATTCCACTGCCATTCATTGGGATCCACAGTACCTCTGCCATCCCTCAGGCCGCTTTTATACGAGGCGCTGAAAAACTCCTCCTGAGTCCCGCGTTGAGAGAAAAGCCGGCCCGGGGAGTGTTTCCACGCTCCCCACGCTGCTGGAAGCAACGTGCTCCCCGTTGTCTGCAGCGGCCATGCTGGGGTGGGTGCGGCGGCAGGGCCTCAAGAGATGTCTGTTTAATTGATTTTTGATGGGTCCTTCACAACCTCCCCATGCAAATTTATTCTACTGCCAAACTGCCCTGACAGAAAATTCTTGGAAATGTTAACCCTAAATCTTTTCTCCTTTAATAGAAGACCATTCCCTCTAGTCCTATCCTCAGTGACCAGAGAGAGAAATTATTTTGCTTATAGCATCCTTTTACATATTTACAGGACTGCGCTTACCTGGGTTGACTGCCCTGGATTCCGCTCTTTATTTCCATGGTGCGGTCCCCATACTCTCTCCCAGCAGGGCTCGAAATGTGACTACCTCTAGGGCCCTGTAGAGGGGGCAGGGCCACAGGGAATGGGGTGGGATCACCAGGGGCCCTTCCTTTTATCTTTGCCCTGGGCCCCACAAATTCTAAGGCTGGCTCTGCATATTTGGAAACTATAGGGTGACTTTGTTCATCTGACTGTTACAAATAGGGATCAATACAAAATGGGCAGATGAATAAACGATCACCTGTATAATCATGCCCCCCACCCCATCTGCTTTTTTTTTTTCCCTAGGCTAAACACTGGCAGCTCTTCCACTCGCTCATCCTAGGTCTTTCCCTCCACGTGCTTTATCATCTTTGTGGCTCTCCTTCTGAACCCTTCCATCCAGTTTATCTGCATTCTTAAAATGAGGCTCCCCAAACTGGACCCAGTAATCTAGAGGACGGCTGATAGAGAGGAACAATCGCTCATCCCTCTGATGATGATAAACAATAGGGTTTCCCCTTTTTGCAGTTTGACCCTGAGACTCACATTTTGGCCTATGGGAGTCTCCGGGTCAAACCACAAGAGGTGGCAGCCCTAATGAACAATCACTTGTTTACTCCTACTGATGCTGATGAAAATCAGAAAAGTGGACATTATATGACCCCTCTCAGGTGTAACAAGGGGCCAAACTCAAGAGGAAACCACAGACTCTTCCCTCTGAGCCCCTTGTCCTAACTTGAAACCCCTATGTCCCCGCTGTTCCGTCGCTTGCTTCCACCTGTTCTTAATGGGACAAGTAGCAGTGGCTCCGCCCGCTTTGCTTACAATTGGCAGTCGTTCATTGGGTGTCGTCACACGGACCCCTGCCCCGCCACACCTCTGGGCAGGCCCTCCGTCTAAAGGCGACCCGTTAGATATGCAGGCGGAACGGAGGCGGGGCAAGCTGTCCCTGCTGTGGGGCTGCCCTGCCAATGGTGCTCCAGAACATCCTGGAGCATCGCCAGCAGAGCAGGCAGCCCAACCCCAGGACAGCGGTTGGAGGTGGGGCTGTGGTCTGTCTATTTGGCAGATGGCCGCTGCAGCCCTGCTCTCAGTGGGGGATTGACCCAGCAACACCATAGCGTTGCAGGGGATCGGCCCACAATGCTATGGTGTGGGGAGGGGGGGGGGCACCATCCTGGGCAGCTGCCAGGTCTGTTTAAAACGGAGCCCGGCATGGCTGTAAGCAGGCAGATGCAGGGGTGCACCCCCGGACTTGCTCCGGCATTGTCCATCCCTGTGTCCTTATGAAAGTACCCGTTAGGCAAACAGCAATAGCAACCAAAGTGGGCGGAGCTACTACCCTGCCTTCATTTTATAATCACTTCATTTAGGAGTGGCGCGCTGGCAGCTCGTAATTTGTTGGGGTAGGGGGAGACTCCATCACCCTGAAGAACAAGAAGGGGAGAGCTCCCCCTCCCCAATCTCTGGCTACACCCATGCTACCCAAGAGAATGCTTCCCACACCTCCCCAGTCTTCCTTATGCCAGCAACTCCTGACACTCAGTAGAATTACACATGCAGATTAGACGCACAGGGAAGGGTGAGGGTTGATTCTCTTCCCTCTGATGTCAGAAGGGCCCCACTTGGAAGGGGATAATGGAAGCAGGAGATTCTGAGCAGTTGGAAAGGGGCAGCGGTGGGGAACGGCCACCACCACAGCTGGGGTTTGTTGGTGAGCAACTGGGAGGAGCGATAGAAGCTGGGAACTGGAGCTGGGATAGTTAAAATTACATTGGAGCCTTCTTTTTGGCTGGGCTGTGACTGTATATTGCAAACCTGGCCTACATGAGCAAGAAAACCTGCCGCTCTCTAGTGTTGCGTGGCTATTTCCCCATTGGTGTGGATGGGAGATTTGTCACACCCTTCCCATAGTTCCATAGGGCCAGGGTGTTTAATTAGCAAGTGTGTCGCTCCACCTCCACTGCAAGACACTGTAGGAACGCAAGGGCCTCTTCTCACCACTTTTTCAGGTTCCTGCAGACTCTTGCAGAAGGCGCTATCGGGAGCTCCCTAATTGAAATGTCCCCGTACCAGAAGGAGCTGGCTCGACTGAGGCTGGAACGCCTGCGCGTGGAGGAGGAGTGGTTGCTAGAGCTCAAGAGGCAGCAGGAACTGGAACGGACTCGGGGTCCCAAGCCAAAGTGGTAAGCAGCACAGATTCCTAGTTCAGAGGGGATGCTTGTGCGGCTCTCCGTGGGGAAAGGATTCCTTGCACCTGAGTTCATTCATTGATTTGATAGCTGCTACTTTTCCCAATTCACAGTGGTGTCTCTCATATACTTTATTCTGCCATATACTCAAAGTGGAACACATCTAATCCGGAGACGTTTCCACGCTTAGCTGTGTCTCCCAGAGACGCGTGTGCACCTTTTTACTCGGAGGTTGTGACTGTAAGCTCCGAGGTTATTAGCAGATACAGATTTGCACGTGTGCACTCACATTTTGTGGACGTATATTGGCCCCTGCTTCCAACAATGCAGCCTCCAAGACCGTGTTCTTACTGCTGTAGATACAGCCGTTCAGCCAGTAGAGGGAGCCCAAGCTAATACAAATAAATATAAACCTGAGACTCGGAGGCACCGAGGAATGATGCTACTAGGACACAATCGAGGAAGCAACAGGCTTGGTAGCAGGGGCACAACCAGGACGGGGAGCTGGGGGAGGCTGATGAGGATTACCACCCCTTGGGGTTTGACCCAGAGTCTCTGAGTTTTCATGGGTCACTTGTGAACTCCAGGTAAAGCCCTGATTTCTCTGGGCTCCCGAGAGGCGCCTGAAATATTTTCCAGCTTCCGCTTAGTCTCCTTGAGGGAAGGAGATTCCACAGCTTTCCTTGGCAACTTGGTAATTTATCTAACTGCTTGGACAGTTTGGAAGGTGGGTCTAATATTTCAGCTTTAAAAAGTGAATCACTTTGACATATAACTAGACTTTCTGGAGCTGACTGGGTATGTATGTGTGCTTAAAGGGTGGGCTCAGGATGGGGAATGAATGGGAGGGGCCAGATTATTAATATTATTAATTTTGTTAAGTATTTATATAGCGCCAGCAATTTACCTGATGCTTTACAACCATCAATTCTAAACAGGTCCCTGCCCCGAGGGGCTTACAGTCTAAGAGAGACAAGGAAGGGAGACAAAAGGGAGGGGAACAGAGAGAGAGAGACCAAAATCCATCCCCAAAGTTGCAAAGGTTCAGGTGCACATGCTTAGCTTACTTACAGGGGAGAAGGGGATCCTAAGAGAATCAGGGAGGAGATGATAGATCTGTGCCATGGATTCAGCCTCTGTCCTTGATAACATGCTCTCATCTCCACTCCCTTCCCCATGAGCTCACTCATTTAGAGCTGGCGGGTAGGGACTGGTTCCATGGACCAGATCCAGAAACTGGAAAGGAGCCAAATAAAAAACAACCCATAGGCTGGATTTGGCCCTTGGGCCAGAGGTTTCCCCCTCCCCTGCTCTAATGTGTCGCGTCGGAGCTGTGGCCACCTCCAAAATCCCTCCTTCCCTCCATGCTGCTTCCTCAATACAATCATCTCCTGTGCATTTCAGGCTTGGTAATCAGATGCCTAACCAGAAGGGAGAGCTGGGGGTGGCCTGAACAGGGTTATTACTACCACCTCTCCAGGTTTTTTGACCCAGAGTCCCTGGGTTTTCACAGTTTATCTAAGGGTGCTTGGATAACCCAAAGGAAAGTTTTCAGGAGGGGGCAGGGCCATATCAGAAAGGGGAGGAGTGAAGGGACTCTTCCGCCCCCCTTTTTCTGTAATGACCCCCCCATCTGCAAAATGGGAACACCCTCAGAATTAGAATGTCCAGATATGCAAATATTAGATTACACTTATAAGAAATACAAGTTGCAGGGTTGCATTGGAGCCAGTGCAGCCCTGCAACCTGTATTTCTCATAAGTGTCTGCTAAAATTTGCATATCTGGCCACCCTAATCAGAATAGGGGCAGGAGAATCCTTTGGCCCTTCCCCTTTCTAGGTCAAAGGTTCAGCTCCTATAAACCACTATGACTGGGAATCATTCCTGTGATGTGTCTGTTCCTCCCTCTCCCCAGACTGTTCTGATGAGCTGTTTCTGGGTTCTAGGTATGAGATGAGAAACTCCCAGTTCCATTATGAAGCCCGCAAAAACAATGAGCTGCTGAGGAGCAGCCGGGACTGGCAGCCTGTGTATAACTACAGGCAGGAGCTGGCTTCGGCCTCCCAGCAATTCCATCAGCAGGACAAACCCATGCAGCTGGATTCCCTCTAGCAACAGACCTCCCACTGGAGAGACCCAACCAACTGGCACCGGAGCCGACGCGGGAAGGAGCTCCAGCCGGAAGATGCAGGAAGGCCCCAGCGCTGTGTCGGATGGGGAGGAAAGAGCATGGGGAGGGGAGAGGAGCCAGAAACGGAGCTGCCTTGCTCGCTCGCTCGCCATTGCCCTAAAGTAGGCCCGTTGCCCTAGAGTAGGCCACAGTGTGGGTGGGGGGTGGGATTTAGCAGGAGTCTCTGGTTTAAAGGATGTTGGACCCCCATCCAGCTCCCCTACATACGTACCGCACCAAGGCACAATAGTCCCTGGCTAAGCCCAGCTATCTGATACCGGGGTGCGTCCCTCAACCCCAGCCTGATGCCTTCAGCCCACCTTCCACATGAGCACAGAGCGAGCGGTGAAGGAGGAGCTGGCCAGAGCTGAGGAGGGGAGGAAGCGTGGCGCCCTATTGCCTCTCCAGCTGACGTGTGCCTACACGGCAGCCACAATGCAAGCTCCAGCACCTGCCAGCCGTGCCCAGGCTAGAGAGCTGCACCGGTGCGCGCACACGCACACACAGTGACTGAGCCTGCCAACCAAGCAGCTGCACCATTGTGCCCAACGTGGAGATTTGTAAGTGGCCCCTTCTGGATGCTGCAAGTCTGCACTTCCTATAGCAAAGGCCTGGCTCCCCCCAGCCGCGCAAAGGCTCACAACAGAAAGAGGAGGTTTGTTCTGAGCCTTCTTTATTCGTCCACCCTGCTTGGGGCTCATTGGTAAGGCTACAGGGTCTTCATCAGCACCCTGGATATCCCTGCTTAACCAGCTCCCAACCCTCACCCTACTGGGAGAGGCAGCCTGTGTGTGCAGCAACTGGGATGCTGTGGCCTCCTCTTTAAATCTCCAGCAAGCTGTCCTACCCCATGTCCCTAATATTCACAGGCCACTCGCACGAGCTTCAGTGGGACTACGTCAGAGTGAGCGTTGTGCGGACCGCAGCCCCAGTTTCCAAACAGACACCCCCAAGGCCTCCTGGTCGTATTCCCAATGCCATGGAATTAATTCGACTTTAACTTTCCTGTCCACGCAGTTCATTTTCCGTCAGAGCCCTTAGAATATATTGATCATTTTAATAAAACCTTACGGCCGGCGATCATTGTCAGGAATCACTAGCGGGGGGCTTTCAAAGAAGATGGCTGTTCAGTGCCGCCAATGTATTAGTTTCACCGAAAGCCAGATGATCTGGGCCGTTGCAAGAGGGAGCTGGGAATAGAGGCTCCTTTCACAAACCTAGAAAGGCCCCTGTAATGATGGGGAATAAAAAATAACAGAGTTCTCGCTCTGAAGCGCATTTTACTCTGACATAAACAAACGGGTGTTATTAGCCAGCTGAATGCTGGAATCGAATTATGGTGCTACTGGGATTGTTACTCTGTTAAACCCCTTTATGATGCACCTAGAGCTGTGCTGAGCTGCTGTATGGAAAGAGAGTCTGCTAGGTTAAAATCTGACACTTTCTGCATTCGATTCAGGGCTGGATTAGCCCATTGGACTGCACTGTGGTGCTGTGGCCAGGGGGAGCCCATGGGCTCTTCACGCTTAGGCCATTTTTAGATGGGACGTGTCCACGGAGGGCCGCCCATCCCCCATGGCGCCCATCTAAAGGCGGCGTGGGTGGAGACACGCTCCCACGCACCGCCCACCCATGCCTCCGCATAGAGCAACCCTGGTTTTCCCCAGTAGTTGTGTACGGGGGCATGAATGGGTTGTACGTGGGTGCGGGCACACACCCATCCGCTGCCAGGCGAGGCCCCGCACCCCCCAAGCACTGGAAATGCATTGTGGTGAACACAGCGTCTGAAAACGGCCTTAGAGCCGATTAGCTCTGCTAGGCTCCCTAGCTCTGACCACTGTTGCTCAGCCATTAAACCTCACCTTGCCGCTGCTGTTCAGATGCAGCTCACCGGGGCAACGGCACAAGCACAGCAACCGTGCAACCAACTTCCCTTCCCTGCTCCTTCCTCAAATGTCAGCTCAGAAATTCTTCCTCTTGTTTTCCCAAACTGCAGGCCTTCTCTGGCCTCTGAATTCATGCTAATTGGTTTGGTGTGCGTATGGATGTTTTATAGAAATTTTGTATAATCTAGATTAATAAAACATTGGCAGGTTTGTTGGTTTGTTTAACCTTTTGAACAACCAATCCTCCATGAGTGAATGTTGCTGATTCTCGGGAGGTCAAGGAGACAGCTCACAAAACTAGAAGTGCTGCAGGGGCAGGGCTTGTTGGATTTCAGTGGGATGCTTCCCTCCATTAGGTCCTTTTAAAAAGCCCACCTCTTACCGATGGAGGATGAGGGGTTCTGTGCTGTGGCTCAGACAGCCTCACCCTGGGGAGTGCTTTCTCCAAGGTATTCCCAGGAAGGAGAATGCAGAATAGTATGCATGATGGTGGTGGCGGCGGCAACGGCGGCAGCCTCATCCACACACTCACACCCACTTCACACACACCTTGTTCACAGGATGAGGTTCACACGCTGCACAATCCAATTGGGTGCTGCCAGGCATGACACAAACCATTTGTTGGGCCATCAAACACGCTTCCATCCATGGGTAATATGGTTTATGCGTCTGGAAAAAAATACCCTGGCGCACAAACCAGGAATGGTTCTTTTGATAACAGTGGCTATGGGCAGGGGTTCCACCAAGTCACCAGAGACAGGGGCAAAGTTTACCTGCAGCCAGGGAGTGGCAGGAACATCAGTGAAGGTAGGACCAGCAGTAGTGAGTCCCCAGCAACTGAATTGACAGCTGTAGCAGGTTCCCAGGAATATCAGGAGAGACGACAGCAGCGATGGGTCCTTTGTGTCAGTTGCATTGGTGATGATGCTAGCCCTTTCCCAGGATCCACTACTGCTGCTACTCAAACCAACTCTCCTGGGGACCCACTACAGCCACCAGCTCTGCCACCAGCACCTACTTCATCTGCTGCTAGTCCTGGACTCAAGGTAAGGCCCCCTCCCCTATGGAGTAGTTGCTAGTGCACACAGTGGGTACCTTATAGTATACCATCCCATGCTTCCCATCCTGTGTGTTGTCATGCAGTGACTCAGAAGGCACATGTAGGTGATCTTAGAGAATGAGTGGCTACTGCTGAGCTGGTTGGCCCCACACCTCAACTGCTCCTGAAACAGGAGACTGGGCCCGATCCCATGGCCCGTGCACAGTGTGCCACGCAGTTTCTGCACATGGGATCCGCAGGCCATGGGATCAGCCTCGCTGCCTCCAGAACTCATAGGTATTATGTACTGTGATGGTACCCAAATCAGAGTCCAGGAACAAATGCAATGGTAAGTGGCGCAAAAGCAGAGAGGGCGCTAGTTCCTGCCACTGCTGCAGCCGTCCCCTCTGGGAAGAGGAGTGCTGTGATGTACATGTGCTGGTTGTGATTTCCACATGATGAGCATGCCTTCTCCAGCAAGTGTGTGGCAATTGAACTACAAGAAATTGGGAGGGTCTCCAATGATCCACTTGGGAAAACACTGATCTACCTGCCTTCCTGACACCATTCCCTTTTGTGGATACCACAGCACACAGCTAGGAAACCCCATCCATTTGAGGGGACTTCAAGTTCTTCCATCATCATCTGCCTTGTACAGGTGTGTGGGGAGATAGTGCACTTGAGTCGCTTACCATTAAGGTGGGACATCAGCCCGCACCTCCCGTTAGAGCAAAAACTTCAGCGGGTGAGGAACCTCTGGACTGTGAGCCAAATCTGGCCCACAGCTGTCTTTATTTAGCCACCTTCCAATTCCTAGATCTGGCCTATGGATCCCATCCTAACCCTCAAGCACTGAGTGAGCTCAGGAGAAAAGAGTGGAGATGAGGGCACACATTCAAAGCTAGTGGATGGATCCATGATCTGGACCATTCCCTTACTTCCCTCAACTCCTATCCTGCCCACAGAACTTGTACTATTTTTCAAAGTGGCCCATGGGAGGGACAAGGTTCTCTACCCCTGAGCTAGAAAGGTAGCATATTTGGTGTATTGCAATCAAAAAAGCAGTCATTACCATGCAATATTGTATATTTAGTTTACTGTCTTCAGAAGGATGCATTACAGAGGCAGAAAAGGCAGTCAGTTACATGGGAGAGGTGCAAAATTAAACTATCTCCAGTTCAGTGGTAGGAATCTGACTTCTTGTTGCACGAAAGACCCAGGAGGCTTTGGTTTCCCTTTGGTGCTAGGGTAACCTCCATTAATGCTTTGCAAGGGATGACATGCACACATTCACAAGGAGAACATAGGGCTTGATCCTTCCAGCTCAGCCACCGAGATCAACAGATAGACTGAAGGTCTGAGAGAAGCATTCCCACCAGGTCACCCATTCTGACCTGAATCACGCACTGCAGATTATTTCAGCCAGCCACATTGGCATCAAGTTTGTAACTGCAGCAAGGGGCTTCCTTACCCTTGTACAAGGGGCTGGCACAGGGGAACTTGGGGAGGGCTCTCTAAATCAATGGTTCTCAGCCAGTGGGTTGGGGCCCACCAATGGTCCCAGGAGGATCTTTGGCCCCCAGCCCCTTCTGGAGACCCACCTATGAGCTCTGGTGCACCTACGTTACATTTGCTGTCATGGCCCATCCTGCTGCCTGTCCTGGCCACCTGTGCCACTGAGAGCCAGAAGTGGAGGAGGGCTATGGGTTCCTGCAGTGCTTCCACCACTCTGCCTCCTCCCTGCTGCTGGTCCCAGCCACCTCCCTGCAACTGGAATTGGGCACACCTTGCTGCCACCACTGCTGCCAGGCAGCCACCTGACCACTCCTGGGCCTGATTTTTTTTTTTTAAAAAAGGTGCATCCTGGATTTTTTTCAAAACATTTTGGCAGGTCTGACCCACAAAAAGGTTGAAAACGGCTGCCCTCAGTGAGCAGCTCTGGCTCAGACACAGGTTTTAGCTTTAATGCAGAAATGACAGGGTGCTAGAGCAGTGACACTCAGTCACCACATGAGCAAACAGCAGGGTCCAAAGAGTTACAACGTTTACCTAGGATGAACTGCCCAACTGCAGCAGCCCCGGGCCAACACACTCTGATCCAAATATTACTGCTGATCAGATGACAGGTGGGAAGTGTCAATCTGCTGTTTAGTACCAACAGCTGATCAGAGTTCAGAACAACAGGTTATGTCTGGCTCACACACCTGAATTTTTCTGGGGGTAGCAGTCACATTCCATTAACTCTGCCCAACCCTCCCAATCCATGCTCCTTCGCACAACACCCTTTTAACAGAGGGCAGGTGTCCAAACCCACCATAGGAATGTTGGGTGAAACTGTTACCACTTCCTGCACTCCTTGATCCTGGGTTCTCTGACACTCGCTGGAAGGGGTTGGCCACTGAAATTCAGGGTGATCAGCAGCTTGTGAAGGCATCGCTACAGAGCAAGGCAAACAGATGAAGGACGACGGGGCAATCTGGCAAGCTGGAAGGTATTGTGTGAATAAGGTCTGAGCATCATTGGGATAAGACTGATTCCTTGTGGCCTTAACACCCCTGAATCCATGAGCGCACTTCATCTCTCTTAAGCCACATAACACAAAGAGGCTGAATAGCAGAGTTCTTATTGGTATCAGTGGAGCAGGATCAAGCCCATGGAGAGTTTGTGTGACTGAGTCCCATTGCATAAGGTTTTCCCAGCCTAAAACACAGGCATTCAAAGGTTTCATGGGAGGGATAAACAAGCATTACACACACAGTGGAGGAGCAAGGATCCTAAGGAACGAGACATGCTGGGTGCTTCAGCACCAGAAGATTATGTACATCTCTTCCCAACCCTTAGGCTTGGGGGTTTGGAACCAGCACCTGTACAAGTGGCCTTTCCATGGCAACCCAGCCTAGTGGCTAAAGCAGTAGAATGGGAACCGTGCAAGCCAGAGACTAATCCCAGCTCTGCCACTGACCTACTGCGAGATCCTAGGGCAGTTACTTCTCTTGAGTCTTAAAAAAAAGAGAATTCTTTTCCAAACATCTCTTCTCATTCTGAAAAGTAGTTATTAGGAAAGGTCAGGATTTATTTATTTTTTAACATGAGTGGAAGGGAAAAGGTTAAAAATAAGCTTATTTCAACAATCATGGGGGTGTCATATAGAATATTGATTCCAAACATAAAAAGTCATCAGTTTTTTCCCACATAAACATTTTCCAGCCTTAGTGACAAATCTTTAGTCCTCTGTATCAGACACGCTGGCACTTTGGGGGCCAGATGTAATGAGCCCTCATTGTTCTTCACTTTTGACACCTGGAGATTTCCAACCAAATCTGAAAACTATTTGCTAAGATGGGGGAGGGGGAAAATTGTTTTCTATGGCAATCCAAACATTTCCAAAAACACTGACATTTTGGTTGACAGGAAAAGTTAGAAATTGGAAAAGGTACTGGGCATCCCCAGTGTTTGGGGGCTGGGACCATAGAGTAGGAGGAAATAGCTAGCAGGTGTATGTATTTTTCATAAGTGTCCTAACCCTACCCTACCCTACCCAAGAGTCTTCTTCTTTGAGTGTTTTTGACCTGATGGCCCATTCCTGTCAGTTCCATAGATCAGGGCTGTCCAATGTATTGGCTACCATGGATCAAATTGCTTGATAGTAATTTGGTGCTGGGTCAGATTGCACAAGAATCTCTCATCACGTGGTCAGTGTACTTCATTTCTATAGCGCAGGGGCAGTTAAAGCCTGTTCCTGCTTAGCAAATCACAGTGATTGGAGCTGTCTTTGTAATTATGCTGTTCTGGAAATTGAAAAGTTTAAAGCTATTGACCTTTAATAAAATCAGATTATAAGACTGCAGGCCTTGCCATGGGTTGGATCCTGCCTGTGGGCCAGCAGCTAGACTGTCCTGCCTTAGGGTCTACTGCTCATCTTTGGAGTGAGGCAGGAAAGGAAAACTTGCAGTCATGGGGAAAAAAAAACCCAGGGCACTTTTTAAAGCATCACATTTTTAACCCCTGGGGTGGCTTGACTCAGTTCCAACAGTTCCATTCCATTTGCCCACCTCATTCCTAGTTTTAATCAGACCATCTATACCTATTTCAATTGACGGTGTTATGTCGGCATGTATGTGCCTTCCACCCCAGAGCTGGCTGTGTTTCAGGCTTCAATGACGCGACTCTTTGCTCATCTATATACTGCATTGCAGCATAGGTTAGTGGCTACAGCAAGAGAATGGGCCCCAGGAAACCTGTTTTTTTTCCTCAACTCTGCCAATGACCCTCCTGTGGGACCTCAGGCAAATCACTTCTCTTAATGCCTCAGTTTTCCCGTCTGCAAAATGGGGATGAGGGTCCTGCTTTGAGATTGGAAAACGACAATATTGGGGTGTCCTCATTTGGAGATGTTTGGAAGAAAGTTGCTATTTGCTAGCTGCAGTTGCTCCTAGACTGAACTGATTTGGTCTTAGCCTAATTCAAGAAGTTTGCATCCTATACAGCTCCCAGTCCCAGATTCAACTGCAGCCTATGTGGGGGTTGGAAGAGGGGAAGGGGTGGAATGGTCTCCTAGTCACTTGGGATCAGTATTGGAAGCCAGGCGTCTGGAGGTGAAAGGCCAGTGCTGCGGAGTCTGTTCAGACCCAGCTACGATAACCACCATCACAAAATAAATAGCATGCAGCTAGCCACCACCCGTCACAACTCCCCAGCTCTTTGAGACAGGGCCATGAGGAAGGTAACAATGGGTGGCTCTCTGTCACCCAGCCTGCCCACTCCATTTGAGAAGCCGTTTTCCAGTCTCGGGAGCCTGTAAGAGCGGCTAGAGTGGGGAAAGGCAGCACATCTTAGGGTGTGGGGCAGGGTGGGAGCTGAACTCTGCATCCCCTGCCCCCATTTTCTCTTGTCCACTATGTTTCCCTCGCTCTGCAGAGGGCATAGTCTCATCTGCCGTCCCTCATGCTCGCTGCCTGCGTGTATAGCCTTGGGCTGCAGTAGCTGGAAGGGAGACAGAAAGAAGAAAGCAGAACATTGGTCTGATTAGTCCATCGGGGAGATTGTCCTCTCAAAGACAGAGGCGTCCAGTCATCATTGGCTCCTCCCTTTCCTCTGCCCACCCAGAGTCCAAATCCAGTTGCCTTGAGCATGGCTGGACTCCAGCCTCTCCAGCTCTCTCTTCACGCCCTGCCCCGACAGCTGAAGCCTCCACCCCTCTGCCCTCCTGGTGCTTTGGCCATCCACCTTTGCTCTCGCCTCCAACATTCCCTCTGAAGCCAGCTGGAACCAGAAGATTCTCCTTGCTCCTGCTCCTCACCCCACTCTGTCTCCCTCCCACAAGAGGCGTAGCTAGCCTGGAATGGGCCCTGATGCACCCTTTATCAGCCACGGGGGAGGCAGCTGCATCAGGGAGCGTGGGCCCTGGTGCAGCGGCAGCACCTATCCCAAGGATTACCATATATGCAAACTTTTAGAGGACATTTATGTGAAATACAGGTTGCAGGGCTGCTTTGGCTCCAGCAACCTGTATTTTTCATAAGTGTCCTCTAAAAGCTTGCATCTATGGCAACCCTACAGCCTGTCCCTAGTATAACTACTAGGGGTAAAACGAGAATTGTAAGAAGTTTCGCAAGAATCTTGCAAGGTTTTCGCAACCCCAGCAAGATCTCGCTATTGTTTTCAAGAATCTTGTGAGATTCTCAAAAAACCCAAATGCTCTGCGCGGGTGCAAAACGGCCCCCCAGGGGGCTGTACATGTGCAGAATGGCTGTGGTGGCCAGCTTCCACATGCGTAGAACATTTTTTGGACTCTTGAGAATCTTGTGAGAACAGGTAGAGAATCGGGTGGTTCATGACTCATTCTTGAGAATCTTGTCGAGAACACGGTTCTGGATGAGATTTTTGAGACGTGTGAGAACAAATTTTAGTCCTAATAACTATGCCCTGACCTCCACCAGCCTTGTCCACCTACTTGTTAGGAACTCTTAAGCAGGGCACAGGTCCCGTTCTCCTCCCCCCACCCCCATGTTCTCTAGTTGTGAGGGACACTCCAAACCCTTTCGGGTGGCTGGGTGTTCTCATCCCCCACCCATCAACTTTCTTAAGTGGCGCCGTGCCACTTAAAATAGGAGCTACAAGTAGGGGAGCATGGGGCAAGCTGAAGACTGACACAGACCAAGCCATTGTGCCATTCCCTACCCACCCTTCCTTCTAAAAATAGCTTTGCAGGGCTGGCACAGTAGACAAGATTGGCATTGGAAACACTCAATGCCGAAGCAGTTTTGCAGACAGCAATTCCAAATGCTTAAGTCAATTTGTAAGGGGGTTTCCTGCCTGCTGCATTTCCTGCTTGTAAAGATACGGGCCGCGAACCTCAAACCACGTATTCTGGAGCAGTGTGGAGAAGCCTTGTGGAATTGCAGCCATGGCCACTAGAGGGAGCACTACCATTGGAAAAGGGTTTTCAACAACTGCCACAGGCAACCAGAGCTTGTCCTTTAGCCAATCTGATCATGAGAACAGCAAGGTGATTGAAGTGTGTTACTGGGCCGTTCTTCCAGAGGAGCTGATCATGAGAACGCAGCCTCCCTGCAGGTTGGTGCTGCACAGACACAAGGGGGCTATATAATAATTCTTGACCAGTATTTTGGGATTTACTGGTTAATGCTAGAGGCCTGCTGTTATTTAATATGATGTCGTGTATCTTGTATTTATTGCTTTATAGGATGATTGTTTTTATTCATACTGTCATGGCTGATGGCCGGTACAGTAAATAAACACGGTTTTCCTCTGCCGACACAAGGGGGCAGGGTAACACGAGGACAGTGGCTCTTGAGATTGTGGTGCCCTCTAGAGGCCAGTCTGTGGGACCCCTAGGCCTACTACAGCCATGCTGTTCCAAGGATCTCTCAAGCACACAGAAAAGCCCCCTGTGTTGGCCCTGCACTATCCCAAGCCTCTCGCCCTCCCCAACCCAGGACTCACCATGCCGCCTGTGCACCATGCGGCACAACCTCTTCCCCGGCAGGTTCTTGTAGATGGGCTTGACACAGACTTTGTTGGCGGTGCCGGGGGGCATTTCTGTCAACAGCACGCTGTGGATCTGCGGTGAGACGCTAATGAGGGAAGAAGGGCCTGCCTGCCGCCGACACCTCACCCGGTAGCCTTGGACATCACCATCTGCGGGATACCAGGAGGCCTTCAGGGTGCTGGGGCCCAGGTCCTCAAAGCGTAGATGCTTCACCTTAGAGTTCTCTAGGGAGAAGACCAGATAGTTGGAGGCCATTTTGGGAAACAACGTTTTCCTTTAGAGGTGGGCTTGGGTGGGGAGTGCTTCTGACACAACCTTAGTGGTTCCTGACCTAATTCCAATCTCCAACACCCCCAGTGGTTTGGGTGGGGAGAGTATTCCTGACCCAACCTCATTGGCTCCCAGCCCAGTCTTAATAGCCACACAATGGGGTTGGGTGGAGAGTGGTTCTTACTCAATCCCAATGGCTCCCAACCCAACCACGATGCCCACCCCCCCATGGGTGGAGTGTACTCTTAAGCCAATCTCAGTGGGACTCTTGAGTTTCATCATGTGCAGATCAGGTCCCAGGTTGTGACCTTAGCCAAGGAACCACCTCAAGGTATGAGGGACTAATTCCATCTACAGGGTCCTATCAATCCTTAGTGCCTCTGCTGCCACTACCAGGGAGGGAGAATGGTCCAGTGGTTAAGAAGACTCGCTTATCACTCTGGAGACTGGGTTTGATTCTTCTGCTCTGCCATAATTTCTACAACCTGGTTATTTAGTGTCTCCAGGCCTCAGTCCCTTTCCTGTAAAATGGGAATAATATTAACAGCTCTTCCACACCAGGAAAGGTGTTTTGAAGATAAATTCAGCAAAGATTGTGAGAAGCTCAGATCCTACAGTACAGAAGGCCAAGCAGGTCCCTGGCTGGCTTTGGGGCAGCAGAGTAGTGCCTGCTCAAGCCAAAGAGGCAGCCATGTCTTGATGGATTGGATGCTGTAGCAAGGTCAGGCCTGGCCCTTTAAGAGGAGATAGCACCAGCTTGGAGAGTGTTAATGTAGCCACTGAAGCAGTGCAGGATGGCACCTTGAGATGCATGAGCTGGGCTAGCCTCCAGGGCCTAACAACCAAGGGGCTGTGTAGGGTAGAGGCTAAGCTGAGCCCTGAGAAAGAGAGGAGAGGCAGAAGCCAGGGAGGGCTCTGCCTCTACGCTGGCTGCAGTAGGGACCGTACCTGGCCAGCAGACCCTGCGGAAAGGCTCTATTTGGTGGCTCTGGGGGGAGTGGGGCGCTAGCCTAGGCACAAGAGTAGGTACAGGGCTACAGGTGGGGCGACTGAGCTGGTAACCTGAACCAGAAGGTGGGAAATGAAGGATACGGTGGTGAAGATCCTGCGTGGGCCTGAATCTTTGGGTGGAGCCTGCAAGTACTTACCCCAGGACTCAGTGAGCCCTATTAGACCATGCTTAAACATGATCAGTTTATGGATAGTGCAACCCTGAGTTTCTAGACTTCGAGGCCAGATGGGACCTTTACAAGCATCTAGTCTGTCCTCTGGCTTCACCCAGCTACACCTGCGTCAAGTTATGGTGGAGAAGCTGGAACTTGTGAGCCAGGAAGACCTGCTCGTTCATTCAGTGGCAATGGCAGCATTCTTGCAGGAGGGGCACCACTCACCTTCCTGCGTGCAAGCCTTGGCAGACAGGGCCTTCTCCTTCCCGGATTTATAGATGGCAGATACTGTCACCAAGTAGGTGGTGTTGGGTGCAAGGTTCTCCAGGACAGTGGTGTTATGGCTCCCATCCACCTCCACCAGCTTGACCGAGTTCCCAGGCAGCAGCACGTACAAGACCTGATACGCTGCCACATTGTCTGGTGTGGGAAACCAGCTGACGCGGATACTGTGAGGCCTGGACTCTGAGATCACGACCCGCGCTGGGGTGATCTCCTCTGCAAGAAGAGAAGAGAAAAGCAAGACAGAAACTAAGCACTGATGGAACTTGCAGCACCCAAAGGTTCCTTCTCTGCGCAAGTGTGGCTGAGCAGAAAGGAGGTGGACATTTTAATTTTTTTCCCCATGCAACCTTCTATCAGCATCTGAACGGCAAGAACACCCGCGAAGAATTTGGGGCCAACTCTATGTCTATTCTGCTTCTAGCACAAGAACCCCTGCTCCCAAGGTTCCTTATCTGCACAAATAATAGGGACTCACAGGAGGTCTTCAACCACAGAGGTGTTTCCTAGGCTGTTGGTTCCCAAACTTTTGCCTCTCTGCTTCCCACTTTGAAATTTAACTATAATCAAGACCCTGCCTATTCTGCAATTCCATCCCCTCCCCAAATTCTATGACCACAAAAATCCAAATTCTGCAAGCAGAATGAATGATGCAAATTAATGAAATGATTATGATGCAGATTTTTGTTAATGCAAATGACCTTCCCAGCATGCCATTCTAATAGTTTTGGATATAGCATAACTTAAAAGATACAAAGTACCACACCGGCCTTTAAGCCGCGGACTCTTCTGTTCAGTGGATCATGGTGGGCTGTGCTCTTCAGCAGCTCTGGATGGAGGCTCCCTGGCCCCAGAATCTTATGCCAGGAGCTCCCAGCGCCAGCATCCTATTGGCTAACTCACAGTGCTGGCATCCCATTGGCTAGCTCCTCACACAGGCTATAAATCTGTGTTGCCGGATGCACTTTCTAGAACAGTTTGGCCAAGCACTGAATTCCACAAAAATGACTGTGATCACAGCAGCACAGAATTTACAGGGACCTGGTTATAACCCCATGACCACAGATGGAGACAAGCAAAGTATAACACAAATATTGATTGGGATTCCATTCAGAGAGGTGACACCCCATGGGGGATCCTGCATTTTGGCAACCTGCCATCACAAGCCAATACCTTGCAGCGTGGTGACCCTGGTGGTTTGTGGGGGCATGTAGCGCTCATTGGACTCTGGAATAAGCACAACCTCATAGGTGGTTTGGGGTGAGAGGTTGCTCAGCGAGAGACCAGTGTGATCTCCCGAGAGTTGTTTGGTTAGTTTTCTTGCAGGGTCGCCTGTAGGGGCGTATTCCAGCACGTAGAAGCCTGTGTTGCGGGAAAGAAGCTTGGGCCACGTCAGACGGAAGCCACTGGGGGTGATGTCCACGGCACGGAGCCGCTGGGCTCGGATAACATCTGAGGACAGAAGAATGACAAAGAGGCAGTCAGCACTGAGCGAGGGGAGGGGACTGGGAAATGAATAGAAGGGCCTCTCGCTGGGTTCCCAAGCCTCCTTTCTCTATTCATGTCTGCGAGTGAATTATCAACATTCCACCCAAGGGTGGAAGAGTTTGTGGTGGCTCAGTGAGATGGTCCTGTTTCAGTTTTTGCAGCCAGAAGGTCCGTCTGCAAAAATCAAACTCTGAAAATGTGAACGGAATACATTTTTGGATGAGTGATCACTCGGGATCATGCTTGGGATATGGGAATGGGGTGGCAGCTGCTGAACTGTTAGGCTGGTGGGGCAGTGGGCTGGGCCACTTAACATTTGACACATTGCTATAGAATATACAATGAATAAAACCCTCACACTGAATAAGTTTCTGCCCCTCTTCTCAGCAGAGCGTGCACCTCTGGGGATAGGTTGCAAGTTCAACATGTCGGGTTGGGATGCATCTAATCTGGAGACTCTCCTGAAGTCTTATCTGACAAACAGTTTGCCTTTGGGGTCTGAAATCATCCGGCTGCAGGAGCAAGACACGCAACTAAGCAGAAGAGAATTTGTTTTGTCTTTCCTTCCACCTGCTCACGCACACAGGGAATAAAGTCATTTTAGAACTGGGGGGTGAGAAGGGTGGATTACTGCAGGAGAGAAAGGCAAGACAAGTTGTCTTATGCTAGGATGTGCGTCTTGCTCGCGCAGCCAAACAATTTTGATTCAAAAAGACAAAGCTCAGCCTCAGATCCAGTTGCAGGAGAGTCCCTGATCAGACACAAACCAAACCCACAGGCTGAATTTGCAAGCTATCCCTAAACCATCTTTCTCTGCTAACAAGAAGAGGGGCAGAAATGCAGTGACTGTTTTCTGAAAATCTGATGACTAAGAACAATGCTGCTACTGCCCCACCCTTTCTCTACCTCCTTCCACTCCTAGACTCTTCATTTTAGAAAGGCAGTTTGCTGGTTGTCCTAACCTGACAAAACAGCCTCTCTCCCTCCGTGCTCAGTTGCTGGCTGCCAGAAGCACCTGCCCAGCCTGAACTTTCCTGAGTTAGCAAGAAAGAGCCCTCCCAGAACAACAGCCCTTATCACAGGACTACTACCTGTTGGGCCATACTTTACATTTAACCTGCTGGGTGGCTACAGCAAAGCCTAGAGTTCAAGTCCTGCCTTTTTAGAAATGCAAACACATTAACAGCACAATCTTCTAATGTGCATGCATGCTAGCAGTTAGCACGAGTCCTATTCCCTTCTATGGGTCTTAACAAATGAGACAACAGCCCCCACCAGGTGCGTTTCCACCTGCTCATGTATTAGGTGGTCACCAGATGAAAATGAAACAAAGACTAACAAAATATACCAAAAACAAATGATATTTTAATAATGAAAACAAGAGTAACAACAAAAACAAAAGAGTGTTACAACTTACTGTGCACATCCCTACCCATCTGCAAGGTTTGTTGTGCTAAAACTGAGTGGGGGGCTGCATGGATCAAGCATAAACTACAGTGGGCTATTGTCTTGTTTGTTATCATGCTTAGACGAGGTTCACTAGTATGAGAGCGGTCTCACCTGAGAATGCCACTCCGGGTGAGATGAAAGGTGCATTTTTAATATAGCAAAGCCCCCAAGAAATATATTTTTACACATAAAATTAAAGGAGACAAATCTACCAAGAAATGTTTTAGACTAAGGTTGTGAAGCTTCATTTGATGGATACTCCTACTGAGAAAAGTCTCCCCCTGTATAAAACTTCTCCACAACTTAAAGAAGTGCTGCAGAATTATAGCAAAGCATAAAAGGCAGAAGTAGCAATAAAACCCACAGCCATACACAATTTGTCAAGCAGAAAGCTTTCACACCTAGGCATATGGGTTTTGCACTTTAAAACAAGAGGAGCAAAATAGTAGAGCCACAAAACCTAGAGAAAATCAAAGCAACACCCACAGCATCTACATCTGCATTTTCTTTTTAAATATTTATTTAAATCACAAAATGCTTTCTCTCATAGCAACCACTAGACCTGACTTAATATGCAGCAAAACAAAAACAAAACAACCTTTACAAAGCCACAAGGGTTTCCCCATCTAGCATTAATGATACAGGGGCACAAAGCAATGCTCGTCTTTCATGAGGAACCATGCACCTTTAGTGGCAAGAAAGATCCTACAGTTATCAAGTCT
This sequence comes from Sphenodon punctatus, assembly GCA_003113815.1. Lineage (NCBI taxonomy): Eukaryota > Metazoa > Chordata > Lepidosauria > Sphenodontia > Sphenodontidae > Sphenodon > Sphenodon punctatus. Next base: position 2,097,920 of record QEPC01001471.1, on the reverse strand, counting down.
CATGAAATAGCCTCATAGCCTTTAAAAATCACTGATTGATTAGACCTGGACTTTCCTGCAGTTTGAGACTCAAGAACCAAAATTGCACTTTAAAAATACTAGCTTGGTGGGTACAATTTGAACACCCTCCTTATGCCCCAAAGCAAGAGGCAAAGCAATGTGCACATCAATACCGTCCCCTCTCTCTGCTCCAGTTCCTAAACCCCTTTCAAAGACCCACCCACAAACCTACTGACTCCCCTCTGAAACTGTGCTGCAGCAAAGAGTCCTGTGGCATATCTCCTCAGGGGAGCTTCCCCACTGGAAAGCAAGCAAGCGAGCAGCCAATTAGCCTGGTGACTCTGGGCTCCCTTCCACTAATAGCTGCCTGGAGTAAACTCAGGCAGGCACAAAGCAAGTCCCACCCATAGCAGTGCTATTCTTTACTGCCATTGGCTAGGGGTGATATGAATTTCACCCTAAGTTTACTCTCATTGGCTGGATTTCTCCATAGGAACCCAGCATGAGAGACTTCAGCTCCACCTGTAACCCCGCCCCCTAAACTGAATAGAGCATGTGCTGTTTGGGCTTCCAGCGTTTTGCCCCCACGTGCTCAATGAAGCTCAAGGCTGAAGCAGAACAATCTCTGCTAGATTGTTCCCAGCTGAGCCCAGCCCAGCCCCTCCCTTACAGCTTCCTGTGATGGACTGAAGCAGGCTGGTGACACTCTTATGTGACTATGTAAAGTAAACTAGCTCCATAGGCAGTTACCTAGTTTGAATCTGCTGATGTGGATTGATTAATATGTTCTTCCTGGGATGCTGAGGTAATACAGATGGCACTTGTAAGGGAGTCTAGTGTGTGTGCCTGTCTCTAAGCTGGAGTCAGCTACAACCAGTGATACATTACGCTACCATGCAGCAACCACAGCTTTAGTAAGGCAGAACCCATTTCATTTGGACATACGGAGGAGCCTCCTCTGCAAATAGGCATGCTTAAAGGGAGTACAGGGAATTCAGAACACAAGGTGTTAATCACTGGAGCATAAATTGCCACAACAGCATTAGATAAACAGAAAAGTTAGCATTTCCTGGGACCACTATCCCCCAAACAGATAAGCATGGATGTGTAGGCTGCACTGTGCAACAAGCAAATGGCTTGCTCACTAGGTGGCAGCAGAAGACAGCATCCAAAAGATAAGGGCTTGGAAGACTAGCTGTCTGAGCTGCTACACTGGAAGTAGGGGGAGATCAGACGCTGTCACACCCCACCCATAGTCCAATAAAGTTTGGAGTGGAGGCCAATGCTACTTTAAGGCACAGGCACTAAGGGCGCCCACTTGTAAGACCCCAAGATCCAGGCTTTGTACAAGATCAAGTCTGCAAAAATCCACTTTCTTCTGGTAGGTAAAATTTTACAGCAGGCAAATCCTGTCTGAGTAGGAGAGGGAAAGTAGGATGGGGCATCTGTAATTGGAGTTTCCAGCATTTGCAGTATGATCATAAATATGGAGCTCAATAGGAGTGAGATTTAATAGGTTAAGGCTCTTCAGCTTAGAGGAGAAAAGACTGAGGTGGGATGTGATAGGCGTTTACAAAATCGTGAGTGATGCAGAGCCAAGTACATGTGGAGCTGTTATTTACCCTTTCTCCAAATACTAGAACTAGGTGAAAGCCAATGAAATTTATCGGCAGCGGAGTTTAAACAAATAAAAGTACCTTTTCATGCAACATACAAGTAACCAGTGGAACTCATTGCTAGCTGGGTTCAAAAAAAGGATTGGCTATGTTCTCAGAGGACAGGCCCATAAGTGGCTATTAGCCCAGTTGGACAGGGGATAAGACCGCTGACAGTCTGTCGGGGACTGGGAGAGAATAGCAGGATCACTCCCTTGTGACCCGTTGTGCACTTCTCTGAAGACACTGAAGAGGATCAGTGTTGAAGACAGGATGCTGGATGGACCATTTGGTTTGACCCATTATGGCACTTCTTATGTTCTCTGAATTTCCCAAGCTAGGCAGCCTCCTGAACCCACTTCGATTTTCTGCCCAGCTGGGCATTAACACTGCGCACCCTCAGTGCCTCTGTTTTCCACAGCTTTAATGGCCAGCCAAGGGTACCTGCCCCTTCTCCTCACTGGCTCCACACAGCCCCCAAGCCAGCCATGTCCCTGCTGCCTTGAAGCTTTGGACAGTGTATCATTGGATGATAGGTATTGGGGGCAACTACATAGGCTGTTTTTAGATGAGACGCTGTAAGGGCAGAAGCCCTCGCGTATGGGTCACCTCAGTGAACCAGACTCCGGCTCTGGTCTGAACTTATGTTAGGCCAGAGGCTTCTCATTTAGAGAGAAGTGAAACCTAACGGGAGTCATTTACTGGAAAGAGGAACTATATTTCAGTAAGTCAGTAACTCTAGAAATGCACCCAAGTCTGACCTTGTGTAGTTCTGGGAAAAGGAATTATACAAGCAGTTTGTGTAATAAGAACTTCCAAGCTAGTCACGCTGGCTCCAGGATTAGCCACATTGATACATTGTTACTGAGGAGGATGGTACTAGATGACTAATACACGTTTATCATAACAGTATACTGTTAATTTGACACTGTAAAATGTAAGAACTCCTATGTATGTATGAATATTCCAATGAGCTCACACCTCATTGGCCAGATTTAGGTTCTTTGTCTAAAAACCATAAATACATCCCAGGGCATCACTGGCTCCAGACACTCTGGTCCAGCGTCTCCAGGTGGCCACATCTCGTTCACTGGTAATAAACCTTCTTTACTTTGGCATTCCCCTGTGTCTGACGCCATACCTTTGACCTCTTTATGGTCTAGCTATCAAGCAGCCACCCCGGAAGGGGTTAAATCCAAACAGACGCGCCCCCCCACCCAGAGTGCCCGTCGGAAGGTGCTGTGGGTGGGTGCGTGCTCCCGTGACCCACGCACCACCTACTCATGCCCATGTACGGGCATTGGGGGAAAACCTGGGATACTCTGTGCGGGTGGGTGTTGTGGGTGTTGTGCAGCATGGGTAGGGGCACACAACCATTGCAAACCCATCCCAGCTCGTCTGATGCCCCCTCCCACTCACCGGAGGTGCATGTGTGCTCCACGGAGCGCACACAGACCCGACCCCCACCCCCCCAGCCGGGCCCATTTAAAAATGGCCAAAGTGTGAACCCTGGGGACAGACAGCTCATTTATTCCACTGATGGCGCCATGCACGTTAAAGAGGAGATTGTCCCATGGGAAAGGTCCTCTCTTGGTCATGTAAATACTGGTCAGCCTTTTGGCTGCTAACACCAGCACTAAGAGAAACCCTGATTTACATGGCAGTGTAGTCATCAAGGTGCGAGGGGGCTCACCTAGACTCTGGGGGCACCCTTTGCAAGCAGGAGGATGGAGTGGAAGTGGGACCAGAACTTTAGTCCTGCCCAGACAGTCACCCCCTCTGAAAGGGCAGGCAGGCCCTGCCAGGGAAGAAGTTTTCAAAGCGGGCAAAGGTGGGGTGCTGGCCCCTCCCCTTCTCACTCTTAAAACTTCCTTCCTGGTGGGCCTGCTGGTGGAAGCCGGAGTCGTGCCACCACCTTGGCTGACCAGACCAAGGGGAAATCTGGCCAGGAGCCTCCTTGTGAAGGCCGCCACTCCTGCTGCTCAGTGGGTGAGGCCTTCTTGGAAGCCCCACTGCAGCCCACCTGCTCCTGAGGCTCCCAGTAGCAGCCTGCAATGGGGCTCCTAGCCCCCCTCTCACCAGCCTGCAGCAGCTCCCAACAGCCCCTGAGTGGCTGCCCTTAGGGGGAAGGGCATAACTGGAACACGAGCGTGAGCCCGCCACAACCTTTTGATTGTCTAAGTCGCTGCTAAACTAGAGAGAGCAAGTGCTGAGGGGCTGAATTCACTGCCCTAGAAAGTGATGCTCTAGCCCAAGCCAGCCAGGGTGACAACCCTAGTCAGGACTCAAGCAGGAGATGAGGGGCTGTGGGTCATGACTGAGGGCTATTGTGCAGAATGCAGCGGCCCATCACCTAGTGGGACAGGGCCGCCGGGAGCATATTACACCAGTGCTCCACTCTGCACTGGCTGCCGGTGGTTTTCTGGGCCCAATTCAAGGTGTTGGTTTTAACCTATAAAGCCCTAAACGGTCTGGGCCCTGCCTATCTGCGAGACCGCCTCACTCCCCATGTCCTGGATCGGCCCCTGCGGTTGTCCGGGGATGCCCTGCTCGAGGTCCCCTGAGTTTCTTGGGTGGCCATGCAGGAGAGGGCATTCTCGGTGGCCGTGCCGCGTCTACGGAACTCCCTTCCAGTGGGGGCCTGACTGGCCCTGGACCTCCCCTCTTTTTGTAAAAGTTGCAAGACCTAGCTGTTCCGCCAGGCATTTGGTGGGGGAGACGGGTGGGGGGTAGGGGGCGGTTGTTTTATCTGTTTTCTCCTTTTAATGTGTTTTAACTGTTTTTATTGTTTTTATTGTTGTAAGCCGCCGTGAGCTGCCTGTGGCAGGAGAGGCGGGGTAATAAGTTTTGAAATAAATAAGTAAAATTAATTGTTTCCACGTTTTTTATTTTATTTTTCAAATTTATATGCCGCCCTTCCCACAAGGCTCAGGGTGACTTACAGTCATTAAAACATGGAAAAATTCAACAATAAAACACACATCCCGCCCCTCAAACTCTCTTCCTCCCTTCAAACCCTACCCAGAAACCCACCCAAGCCCTATTTATCCCTGCCTGCCAAATGCTCTTTCAAATTAAAAAAGTTTCACACCACCTCCGGAAGACGCTCAGGCTCAAACAAACCTCCTGGGGAAGGGAGTTCCACAAAATGGGGGCAGCAACTGAGAATGCCCTCCTGTGCCCCCCCCCCCATGGACAAGGGCAGCAGATGGAACCTGCAGGAGGGCACCCCTAGCTGACCACAGGGGCCGCAAAGGGGCATGGTAGGACAGGTAGTCTTTCAGATATGTGGGACCGGGACCATTGAGAGCTTTAAAGGTCGAAAACAGCACCTTGAATTGTGCCAGTGCAGAATTTGGAGCAACGGTGTGATGTGCTCCCAGGAACTCGTCCCCGAAAGGAGCCAAGACACCGCATTCTGCACTAGCTACAGCTTTTGAACAGTCATCCAGGGAAGCGCATTGCTGTAATCTAGCCTTGAGGTGATGAAAACATGGATGGCAGTGGCCAAATCTGAATCAGAAAGAAACGGCCTCAGCCTCCTCACCAGGTGGAGTTGGTGGACGGTAGGGGCGGGACCCCGGGCCCATTACCGGCTACCGGATTTACCGGTTACCGGTTTCACAAAAACCGGATTCCCGGATTAAATCCGGTATACCGGTGCCGGATTTATTGCATTGGTTTCAATGGGGCGCTGTGTCCCCATTGAAACCAATGCAATAAATTAAAATAAATTCCCTCCCCCTCCCAGGCTGCGCGGGTGGAAGGGGGGACACCCCCCACCCACCCTGCCCAGCCTGGCTTTTTGTTGTAAAAAAGATAGAACAGCAACAGAGTGAGACCCCGAGGCGAGCCCCCCCCCCACCACCAGCGGCCGCGGCGTCCCCGCAGCCGCAGGTAAGTATGACCCGATCCCTGGGGGGGGTGGGGGTGTTTAACACCCCCACCCCCCCCAGGGATCACCCCTACAGCGCGCTTGCCGCTTACCTTGGGGAGCTCCGGCGGCGGCGGGCGGCCCGGCGGCTTCAGCGCCGGCTGTGGCTGCCGGCTTCAGGACGTTCTAGGCCTTCCGGTGAAACCCGGAAGTGCACCGGAAGGCCTACAGCGTCCTGACGCCGGCAGCCACAGCCGGCGCTGAAGCCGCCGGGCCGCCCGCCGCCGCCGGAGCTCCCCAAGGTAAGCGGCAAGCGCGCTGTAGGGGTGATCCCTGGGGGGGGTGGGGGTGTTAAACACCCCCCCCCCCCCAAGGGATCGGGTCATACTTACCTGCGGCTGCGGGGACGCCGCGGCCGCTGGTGCTGGGGGGGGGGCTCGCCTCGGGGTCTCACTCTGTTGCTGTTCTATCTTTTTTACAACAAAAAGCCAGGCTGGGCAGGGTGGGTGGGGGGTGTCCCCCCTTCCACCCGCGCAGCCTGGACTCGGGGAGGGTTTTTTTTCTTTTAAACAGTTTGGCTGGGGCTTTAATTTTTTTGACATTGCAGCCATTTAAAAATGGCTGCAATGCAAAAAAACCGGCACACCGAAATCCGGTACCGGGGGCCGGATTACCGGGTCGAATCCGATAATGCCGGTACGCCCGATACCGGCATTATCGGATACCGGTAGATCCGGAATTCCCATCCCTAGTGGACGGTGTTCCTGGCAATCCAGGGGCGCAGCGAGGGATCCAAAAGCACTCAAGGCTGTGAACCTGAGTGGCCAGAGGGGGACGGGCCCCATCAATGACAGGTGTCCCAATCCCTCCAAGTCACAGGACTGGCCAACCATCATCACTTCAGTCTTGTCAGGATTCAGCTTCTATCAGCTCACCCTCATCCAGTCCCCGACAGAAGCCAGGCATCGGGTAAGTACCGAGACTGGGGGACGTGAGTTGGATGAAAAAGAAAGGTAGATCTGGGTGTCATCCGCATATTGATAATGCTCCACCCCAAATCTCTGAATGACCTTGCCCAGTGGCCTCAGATACACATTGGACAAGAGGGGAGACAGAATAGAACCCTGCGGGACACCACAGAGAACATCCCAAAGAGATGACGAGCAATTGCCCATCACCTGCTGGGACCTCACAGACAGGAAAGTGTGGAACCACTCAAGAGCAGTTCCACGCATCCCTGCCAAGTCCTGTAGTTGTGACACCACCACCTCACGATCAACTGTATCAAAGGTGGCAGAATGATCTAACAAGGTAGAATTCCCCTTGTCCATCTCCAGGCGCAGATCATTGACCAAAGCCACAAGCGCAATCTCCGTGCCATACCCAGGGCAAAAACCTGACTGAAACGGGTCCAGAAATCCAACAGTACTGAGATGTGCCTGGAGCTGCCAGGCAACCACCCGTTCTATAACCTTCCCTAAAAAGGGAAGGTTAGAGACTGGCCAATAGCTGGCTGGGGTGTCAGCATCCAGAGATGGTTTCTTAAGCAGGGGCTGGACCACCATAGTTTTAAGGGCATCCGACACCCTCCCCTGCCAAAGGGAGGTGTTGACAACCCAAGCACCTCCCCGTTGGCTTTCACCAGCCAGGATGGGCAAGTATCCTGTTCACAACTGGTTGCCCTCATCATCACCCCAAGTACCTCCTTAGCCTCGATGGGTGATAACAATTGAAACTGATCCAGGTAAACGGGACAAGACTGAGCGTCCACAACCCCAAACTCTGACTCTGCAGATGAAATGGCAGCGCCCAAGTCATGACGAATACAAGCGATTTTGTCTGCAAAGTAATTAATAAAAATGTCACAGCGGGCTATGGATGACTCCATTTCCTAGTGGAGACAGGCTGGGTTAACCAGGCCTTCCACCACCACAACTCTGCTGGACGGGACTTTGCAGATGTTATATCATAGCGGAGAAGAAAGCTTTCTTCGCCACCATCACAGCCTGGGCATACAGGGATTAATGAGCACTCAAAGAAAACATGGGGGGCTGTGGGCCACGACTGACAGGCATTGCCAGAACAGATGGGAGGGGCCCAGATCAGGATTGAGGGGTACTCACAGAGCACATGGGGGCTGCAGTTTGGGACAGAGGGAGCATCCCCATAAGATGAAAGCAGGGAGGCCTCCGCTGGAAGTCAGATACGTGCTTCCCCGTATTTGTACTGGAAGCAGCCAGTTTCCATTGCTCCTGTACATGTAGGATTCTGCCCAACTCAGCCCATGGGAAGGTGCCAAAATATGAAGTCATCGACTCCAGCATACAGTACCACACACGAGCTGCGAGGCGGATTAGATGGTAGTGGGGTGGGGAGGTTGCTAGCAGAAATCCCGTGTGTCACCACAGAGGAATCCTTTCATTCCAGACCTCTCCCGGGTCCCTACCCTGATGAATGGAGTCAAGCTCCTTCCACGTGCATGAATTTAAAGGGACAGCATGCAGTGATGGCTCCCTTCCCCCCCCCAGAAGTTTGGGGCACTGCCCCCCTAGCGCCGTGGGGGACCCCCACCGCTGCTCAAGGTAAAAACAAACAAACCCGTGCCACCGCTTCTGACAGCAGCAGCAGCCTCTGGCTTCTGCTTCAGAGGCTGCTGCTGCTGTCAGAGATCTCCCTTCTGGGACCCACTCTCATAGTCTCACAGAACAGCTCCTTCGGTCTGGGACCCACTCTCACAGAACGGCTCCTTCGGTCCGCCGGGGGTGCCTTCTTGGAGGTCCCCCGTGTTAAGCAGGGGGCCACAATGGTGAGGGCATTCTCGGTGGCCGCGCCATGCCTTTGGAACTCCCTTCCGGAGGAAGCTCGCCTGGCCTCTAGCCTGTTGACATTCCGGCGAAGTTGTAAAACCTGGCAGTTCGCCCAGGCCTTTGGGGAGGGCGGGAGGGTGGGGTAAGGGGGGATTTTTTTAGCTCCCCCACCTGATTTATTATTTATTATCTATTTATATATTATGAAGGCCCGGAGCCCTGTTTTAATAATTTATATTGTTATTGTTGATTTTAAATTGTATTTTATTGTATTGTTTTTATTGTTGGAAGCCGCCCCGGGCTGTTCGCAGGAGGGGCGGGGTACAAATTTATAAAATAAATA